>CM070075.1:40917261-41351660 GCA_036250285.1 Pyrocoelia pectoralis | reverse complement strand
TTAAAAAAACAACAGAAAATAAAGAACGATTCTTCCACGATTTGTGGTGGTTTACTAAATCAAAATATGAACCATACAAAAAAAATGTAAAAAAGCAAAAAAATAAAGAACAGCGCCTCCACCATTTGTCACGCTTTGGGGTTACATGTATGTTACTGCGTTTTCTAAATAATACAAGTGGTGGTTCGCTTGGCGGGCGAAAGGGCGTGACTTTCAACTGGGATCATGGCGATAGGGGCTTTAAGTATCGATCGGCGTTTAACAATGAATATGTTTAATAAGCATGGCTAGATTGATTAATGAAGACAAATCTATGATTATAATAATTAACAGAATAAACTTACCCTAAACTATACATTGCGATACTGGCCATCACTAACACGAATAATAATAAATACTGCTAATAATGTGAACGTGAATTACTTAATTGTGATTGTTATTCTAATTGTTATTATTCCTCTGTTTCCCTGCATCTGGCGTTTCTACCAGCACAGTGTGTGCGTCAAATCCTCCCTGTCAACTCCTATGTTCTCATCTTGGTTACCCACAGATCCGTCCGAAGACTTAATCTTTACTGGGAAAAACATGAATTGCAAGGAAGTTGACCATTGCTTTTTCTCGATAATCTAATCCAAACGTCTTTGTTATTTCTTAATAATATGAATAATTAAGTTCTAATATTTCATTATGTGACAATATCTGCAATGAAAATCGAAATAGTTGAAACACACCCTAATTTCCTTTCAAACATTTATTGATGCGGTCCTATGTTAATATTATACGTATGATAATTAATGGTTTTGCCCTCATTGTTCTTATTTTCTGTAAATTTGTTTTCGTAATTTTGCCTCCTCCACCCTCCCCAATCTTTTCTTATGTATTCTATATGACTTTTCTTCTCTCTCTCTTCTCGTTCACTTCTCTCTCGTTGTTCCCTTCTTTCGCTGCTCTCTCGTTCTGGTCTTTGTTCACTCCGTCGCACATAGGAGTATTTGCCTCATAAAACCGGACAAAAATATTGAATGAGTTTTTTTTCTGGGAATTTAATTGAAACAACATTTGATCATAATATTTAAGTGTGTATTTAAAATTTGCTCACAATAAATATGTTTCAAATATTTTTAATTCAACTAAAACGCTTCGATTTCATCATTTTTATTTTTGTCGAAATAAGGTGCATCCGAAGTGCTTTCGATCATCAAGTTGACTGCTTCTTGTGAAAACGGCTTGGTTCTTTTGTGCTGCCTTAGTCTGGTACTACTTAAATATGGGTCTGAACTTAGTAACAGTCTATTTAAAATGTCTTTATTACACTCCACTCGCGAAAATTTTCGTGGCAAAATTTAATCTGTATTGCCGGAAGTGTTTGTTGCGGGCCTCAGCTGCCTCCTCGGATAACTGGCCTATAGGTAGATTGCATGAGATATATACTTCGGCTCCATGCATCAAAACTTTGTGAACGGTTGGTGACAAAGGACCGCCAATCATATAGATTGGTGTACATTTTCGCAGTATCATGTGCATAGGCTTCAAACTTTTCAACATCAATGCTGTAGCCACTCGAAATCACTTCCAAGATGACTTTAAATCGTTTTATTAAATGCACATTGATGCCTGTGATTCAAGATGAGCATTCCGAGTCAGCGAAAAATCTCCTTGACGTGTTACCGTCATTCGTATTCCCAAATCCCGCTTTGGGAACATCTACCAGGAGTCCCATTTCTTCTTTGAAGGCAGCTTGAATTTTTTATTTTGTTTCTTTAACAATTTTGTTTCTTCGGCAGATCGCATTTGCCACTTTTTTTAATGGTATTTTTGTAAGCCAAATGTAGTAATGATTCGAAAAAGCGTATTCGACGTATAAGATGTCTTCTTTCGTTATATCTTTTGATTCATGTATGAAGCGTATGCGTATTGGTCTGCAGAATCTAATGGAGGACGGAACTGGGATCTGCCATATAATTTTCTTTTGTTCTCCGTCAATAACAACAACCAATCTTAAGGGAACAAGTGAACTCTGAAAAATATTTGCATCACTGTCAGTGATGTTTTGAAATTTTTGCTTATACTGTGTTTGCTGCGAGCCGTCACAACCCCATTTAGATATTAAAACCATATTTTGCTTCTCTTCCTCTGAACAGATTTCTACAACCTCTGTTACATATTTATGCAGGCGCAATGCAGTGTGGTCAAGTAATGCTTGAAGTCGAATCTCAGAGCATGCTTCAGTCACACGTGTAGATTCCTCGTCAGGATAACACTCCTTTTGGCCTTTTGTAGGAGTGAATAGCAGGGGTAAATGCTCCTATTAGCCTCGTGTAGTATTTCGTACTGTCTTCTGGTAAAATCGCCTTCAACGAATATTGCGTGCTTCCGCAGGTGTGTGTTTTTTCACAATTATTTGCGTTCGGGCAGTAGTAACAACTTCGCGAACTTTCTTAGCTCTGGTTGGTGAAACAATAATTTCTTTTATTAGTTTTGACGCATTACTATTTCCTGAAGTACGCCGACTCACGCTAGCTGCATACGTCAACTCCTCGACAGGTACATTCTCCCGTAGTTCTTTAGTTTTTCGACGTTTACTGCGGTCGCATAGCTCTTCGAATGTTTTAGATGGTCGTCCTGGTTTTTGTGTACGTTTTTCAACATACTTAATGGTTTATGGTTATGGTTTTAAGAAAATGGTTATAAGAGAAAAGTTATCCTAACCAAGACCAACGCCTACTCATTCATATCTGATTCCAATGTATTCGAAGGTAACTACGAACACGGTACCAAAAACCGTATGGATCAAGTGTCCATAAATAATATAAACCCTATGGTATATTCAAATATGTATATCTAACAACAACCCTATGGGTATCATCATTAAAGAAAAGTATTTATGTATGTATATGTATTTATAATCACAAAGTCCACATTAGGAAAAGAAGAAACAGACCAGATGGTAAATGAATATGAATGAAACACTACTCAATAAAGAGTACAATCGGTGGTACAGCAATATAATGAATATGATAAAAGCATGATGTAGGGCTCAGATTTTAAGAGCGACTGTATACTTCGAAAAGGAAAGAAATGAAGTAACAGCCAAAAATTCCCACCAAGCGTCCTCAACCTCCTCCCATTTGACGCATTAAAAAGAAAAGAAATAAAGAAAAAGGTAGTTATAACCATACCCCAAAATGATATCCTACTGTTTAACCCAATAACCTACACTTTTTTACGTAATGATTGTTTTGTTCCTATATTTGAAATAACAGAGTCAGTATCCGAACATATCACTAATTTGACTTTCATCACTATCTTTATAATGTGGTTTTAATCTTTCGCATGAAAAATCCCTATTGATTTTCCTTGGGAATCTTCCAAATCATAAGTCCAAGGAAGACACAACATTTTTAATTTTATACGGTCCAACAAATTTAGGAGCTAACTTGGCATTAAAATGTTTCGAAGCATCTGACAATACTCTTTTCCTCAAATTATATCTATTTTGAGTTTTGACCATAACACGTTTCATTTTACCAACAATATTTTTACGTAATTTCTAATCATTCTCAAAAGATTTATCACTACCATTAGTTCTATCAGGATTTATAATAGGTTCACCAGTATCAGTAGGATTTTTAAAGGAATCTCCATACAAAATATGTTCGCGACCACAGAAAGCAAAGAAAAGAGTATACCCAGTAACTTCATGTTTTGACGTTCTAATAGCACACCCAATTTTTGACAAATTAACATCCCAATGTCTTTAATTTTCTTTAACATACGAAGCTATCATCGTTTTTAACGCCCTATTCACTCTTTCTGTAGGATTCGGCTCTTGGATGATACTTAGCCGTATACAAAATAGTAGTACGATACTGATTACAAGTCTTAACAAACTCTTTACTCCGAAATTGAACACCATTATCCGTAATTAAATACTGAGGAGACCCAAACATTAGAAAAATATTATCTTCCATAATTCTTGAAATTCACTTAGCATTTGCGACTCTCAAAGGAAAAAACAGTGAAAATTTAGTAAAATAATCAGAAATAAAAAATATAAAACTGACCTTTAGATGATCTAGGTAACGGACCCACAATATCACACGAAAGCACCTGCCATGGATATGAAGGAGTAGCACGAAGAGTAAAAATTCCCGGTGACAATTTTTGTTCCACTTTATGTGCAGCACATGTAACACACTTTCCAGTGGCCTTTAATGTTTTTGAAAAAAAAGATAAAATGGTTGGATTCATCTCGCCCCACGATGGGGCGACTTGAAACTTTAATGTATTTAACACCAAATATCAAGTATACTCCCTTTTGGGGTGACTTGAATCTAAGAATATGAAAGAATAAGGATTGGAACTTAAAACGCCAGCACTTGAATATTTTTTTTCAATAAAACAATGGGATTTACGAAAGTATTAAATGTTTTATTACCAATCTAAAGAATACATTTTTAAACTAGGTATAAAAATAAAAATAAAAAGTAAAATTCTAAATAAAAAATCAACACCAAATATTTAAACAACAAAAACCTTAAAATTAGCACAAATTCTTATGAACTAAACTAGGAATTTTTATTCTCCCCCGTCTTAGCTCTTCTACATTTGAGAGTTTTTCACCAATATCAGCATTATCAACTGTTGATATGTCATCCACTTGCGGATATAGAAAAACTCCAGGAACTTTGTTGCTGTGCCTTAAAAATTTACATAAATATGTTGCGCTGCTTTCAATTTTTAATATCTTGGCCACATATTGCTTAACAATATTTTTTTCTGTTTTCATATTTACTAATACATAGTCATCAGGTTTAAGCTTTTCAGTCCATTTTACAGAACAGTCGGCACCACTAACAATAACTTTATCATTTTGATCACCTACATTTTCTTCTTCAATATCTGAAAAAGTTTCTGGATCGTTATCACTACTGCTGTCCACAGTTAGAGTCCGCTCTCCCATATCGCTCTCTGAGGAGGTATCAGACCATTGACGTTTCTTATCTTGTTTCTTTTTCTTAATGCTTTTTTCATTGGACGTACAAGATACTTGAAGGTCTGTTCCGCTAATGCTTTTTCCTGCTTCAACATTCATTTTCTTTTTCCGAACATACGATGTGCCACCAGTATTAAATCGTGCTCGCTCGAATACCTGTTTTAGGGAATCACACATGTAATTAGACTGTTCATTCTCTTCCATGGTTTTTGGCAATTTGTCTAAAATTTTATGTCTGTTTAGGGGTACCAAACCAGTGGCTTCAAATCCTGATATAATGTTCTGTTTATTGGTTAGTTCTAATTTCTTTAGAGCTTGATTCAGTAAGCGAGGAAATACATCCTTTCTGACAACTCCTTTGTTGTGTTTCTTCCATTCTCTAAGGATTTCTTTCCATGCTCTCTTGACTGGTCTAAAAACGCTCACATCTAAAGGTTGCGTGAGATGTGTACTATTCGGTGGTAAAAGAACGAATCTAATGTTATTAATTTCACAATCGGTAATCACTTTCGCTGACACATGGCTTGCTAAATTGTCACCCAGAAGTACTTTCGGACCAGGTGGTAACGCCTTGAAGTATGGTACAATGATGTTCATGAACCAGTCCTCAAAAACGTTCGTGTCAAACCAGCCTGAACGTGTCCTGTTATATCTGGCATGGGGCGGACCATTCTCCCTCCAAGTAGACCATATGTGTTCCGATTTATACACTACATAAACAGGCAGCAACGTACCGGCTGCAGAACATGCAAACATAACTGAAGTTGCAGTTTTCGATGTGTCCAAAACTTTTTCGGCTCGCTTAGACTTCTTACGCACAATGACTTTTGTACGGCCCGGATCGTCCGTAAAATTGGTCTCATCGTAATTGACCAATGATTCAGGGGGTATATTTTCAAGTGTTCCTGTAATATTGTCAACATATTTATGAATGGTTGTGTGATCTACTTTAGCACGGCTTTCTTTGATGGACTGTGACCATCTTTTGGACAATGCGTTTTTAACATTTTCTCCAACCATGTTTGTCCTGGCCGATTTTTTCTGAATGTTGAAATTACCTTACCACTTCGTTCTAAGTAAGACTGCACTATATCTTTTACGTCTTCAGCATCACATGGAAAGCCCCAGTCGGCCGCAGTTGATATCATCTTCACAAGGGTCAATTCCTCTTCTTTACTTAGCACTGGCTGACCACCCCCAGGTGCTTTGCTATGAAGCCCTTTTACTTTTCTGTATAGAGTGGCATACGGAATGCCGTATTCTTCACTCAGAGCTCGTAAATTACCCCTCCGATACCTGGCGATAGCGTCATTCACGGTACCGTCACTATAATTTTTATAGTTCCGACTACCAGGCACTCTGACATAGGGTGGAATTCATAATCGTTCACTTAACTTTACTTGAGATTACACTCACTCAAGTAAAGCACTGATCTCAAGTAAAATTTTGTATTCAGAGACAATCAACTCGAAAACTAAAGTAGTTCAAATAAACTACAAGTATTTTGTGAACCTGCCTTAAATAGTTCACTTCAAATGTTTCGACTTAGGAAACACAACCACACTTTACGTTCGTGTATATGTAGGTAAGTAACAAAATGTGATTTATAAATTGTAATATTTTTGTGTACCAGTTAACTTTATGTATTCTGACACTTTGCACTTTCAAACATGGCACAACAGCGTGTATATTATACGAGCGAAGAGAGGACGTATTTAAAAGAACTTGTCCTAAGTCATAAAAACATCATCGAATGTAAGCAGACCGATAAAGTCACTCCTGCTAAGAAGAAAAAAGTATGGGCGACGATTGCAGAACAGTTTAACAGTGTTGCTGAACACACTGCCGTAAGTATTATATTCTGTGTTTCACAATCAAACTAGTTTTATTTAACATTTTAGCGTACACCCGATCAGCTAAAAAAATGTTGGGAAAATATAAAAAATAGAAAAAAAAATGAACTGCGGGAAGAAAAACAGCAAAGAATGGCAACTGGTGGTGGTGTCTACAACCCACCAACCAAAGTGGATGATGATGTAGACATCACACCATTTGTCGACATTGAAATAAAAGGGGCTATTGATAGCGATACAGTTGTACCAGGAGCAGGTTCAACAACAGAATATATATTGGGTTCCGACAACGTATTAATTTTACAAGAGGCAGTTGACACAGAACAAGGAGTCGAAAATTCACAAGTTAACAGTATGTTCTAATGTTGTTTGATAAATTAAAAAATTGACATCCTTATATTATTTGTAGCAACCACAAATGAAACGCCAAGAAAAACTGAATCAACTGGCCCCTTGACCGAACGCCGAACCCATTATTCAAGGGGTACAGCAATAGACAAAGAACTTAACGTACGGTTAGAACGAGTGGCAGAATTACGTAAACAGGAAAGCGAACTGCATCAGTCGAGAATGCGACAAGAAGCCCTAAAAGAAAAAGAAGCTGAGTTGAAAAGGGACGAAGCTCAAGTGCGACTTGATATTGCCAAATTGGAATTGGAAGAATTAAAAAAAAGTATTTGCCATAAGCAATTAAAAAAATAGGTAGTTATTTTATTAATCTTATGTACATTATAAAGGAATTTAGAATATAAAACTTAATTAAAATGTCTTTCAATAAAGGCAGCTCGTATGGCATTTCCACGAAGTTGGTGTGCAACTTGCCCTTGTTGTATTGCAACCTCAACAAAATTTGGATCTGGAACAAATCGCTCTTGCTGTGTAATGGCAATATTATGCAGGATTGCAGTAGCACAAATAATATGTTGTGCATTTCGAATCTTATGGTTCATCTTTTTATTTAAACACCTAAACCTTTGCTTCCATATCCCAAACCCACGTTCAACAACATTTCTGGTTAGTATATGTGCCCTATTGTACCTTTCCTCCGATGGCGTATGTGGTTCTGGTACAGGTGTAAACAAATAAAACGACTGTGCATAAGCGCTATCACCTAGAATTTTTCCACGTAGTTGTCCATTATCCAGCTTCATTTTTAAGGTACTGTTGTTAAATATTCTGCTGTCGTGAGCAGAACCTGGCCACCTAATAATAATATCATATATCTTATAATCTGGCGCAACAACAGCTTGTACATTTAAGGACATCCAACCCTTCCGGTTTCTATAGACCTCTCCATTTTGCCCACCAGGATTCTTCACAGGGATATGTGTGCCATCTATACACCCTATAACACCTGGAAATCTGCCAATCCTATAAAACTCATTTTTGATTCTGTTCAGATCCTCTGGAAATCTAATATGATTATAAACATTGTGTGATATGAGTTCAGCAACTTTTACAACAATTCTACATACAGTTGCCTGACTGATTTGGAGTAAATCACCACAAATTCTCTAAAAGAGATGTTTGTATATAAATAGTTATCCTATTATCCTGTTAGTACCTACTTGATATGCTCCTGAAGCAAAAAATCGTAGTGCTATACAAAGTTGCATTATCGGTGGTACTGGCAGACCACGGTTATTTCTACGATCATTGTTTACAAATATCATTGGAAGCAAGATATTTTGAATTGTATATCTCGAAAACCTAAACCGCTGAAGTAATTGTGCATCAGAATACATTTCCAGTGGATTTTCTACATCACGGATATAAACTCTGAAAGACAAAAATTATGAATATAGATAACATCAACCCAATTTAAGTTGTTCCTCATACCTGGGAATTGGTAAATACTGCATTTCATCTTCTACATGTTCCATAAATTCATAAAAATCATCCATCATTTTGTGAAGTGACAATCAATAATCTAACCTAACCAAAAAATTCAAGTCAAAAATATTCTCAAGTGTGATACACACCACCCTCAAGTTTTAACTTGAGCATACTTCAAGTGAATGTTTCTGAATACAACGAAACTTCCTTAAGTATAAGTTTAACTTGAGATTTGTTTATGAATTCCACCCATAGTTTCTCACCATTTTCAAGTCGCCCCTAAAATAACACGAAAAAATAAATTGATACGCCACTGGAACATGATGAATATTTATTCGAATGTGAGGTTATGTGTTTGTATACAAATGAATACTGATCCAGAAAAAAAATACTACTATGCTATGTTGTTAATTACGAATGCCACATAACACAAAGTACATACGTGAACAAATATAGGACTTTTTTACCTTGTTATACAATTATCTCTCAAATTTCACAGGCTGTAAGTATAGCACCACCGTCTCATGAACATACACGCCTAACTGTACTCTAACCTTCAGTTCAGTGCCAGAACCTCCAATTCCTTCCGTTGGGTGGTAGGACTGGTATTTATATATAGAGATGCAAATTATTCAAGTCGCCCCCTTTTACTAGAAACATCAGAACGAAGAGCAGGCTAATAAAAAGTTTTATTATAACCCCACAATGACCACAAGTAGGAGGATCGTGATTTTCTTGAATGATACGCTTCCTTTGATCTTTAGGAACAACTACACACCAGTCACCCAATTCAGAATTCAAATTTACAGAAGACCTTATTCTTTTATACAACAAATTATCTTTAACAAACCCATTAGGAAATTTCCTTGGATTACTTGAAACTTTTTCAATCAATCTAAGATACCAAACATCAGTAATAGGTAATGTAATATTCGATGAAGAAGGCAAAATAACATCAATTAAATCTAATTTTGGAACAGACCTAGAGAGAGCATCTGGAACTACCTGATCTTTACCTTTTCTATGTACTATATTAAAATTATGTTGTTGAAGACGAATGGCCCACCGAGCTAATCTACCAGACGGATTTTGAAGTTTATTTAACCAAATTAAAGAATGATGATCAGTAACTACTGTGAAATAAGATCCTTCAATATAGGGACGAAACTTCTCTGTAGCCCAAAGAACAGCTAAACACTCTTTTTCAGTAGTGGAATAATTACGTTCTGATTTATTTAACGACCTACTAATATAACTACTCACATTTTCCCCAGACGAAGTTTATTGTGTCAAAACAGCACCAATGCCAAAATCTGAAGCATCTGTTTGAATAGAAAAAGAAATATCAACATTTGGACAAGAAAGAATAGGAGCAGAAACTAATTTTTGTTTAATAAAATTGAAAGCTTGTTCACAATCACTAGATCAATTAAAAGTTGAATTTTTCTTCGTTAAATTAGTAAGAGCAGCCATGACTAATAAAAATTTTGGAATAAACGTCTATACCAACCAGCCATTCCTACTAACCTACGGACCTCAGACACCGTAGTAGGCTTACCAATAGAAACAATTGCAGCAATTTTATCTGGATCAACCATAAGTCCATTCTCATTAACAACATATCCAAGATATTTCAAATCAGGACGACAAAAATTACATTTATCTTGTCTTAAAGTTGAACCAGCAGATGACAATCTAGACAAAATTTCCGTAAGAACTTCCAAATGTTTATCAAAAGTAGGTGTAGAAATAATAATATCATCAAGGTAAGCAAAACAATAAGGTTCCAAGTCAGCACCTAGCACACGATCAATAAGTCTCTGAAAAGTAGCACGAGAATTGTGAAGACCGAAAGGCATACGTGTAAACTGATAAAGCTTTACCTCTACCAGGAACTGTAAATGCAGTAATTGGCTTAGCTTTAGCTGACAACGGAATTTGCCAGTACGCATACCTAATATCTAAACTTGTTAAAAATTTAGCATCCCTTAACCTATCTAAAATCGAACTAATATATGGTAACGGGTACGCATCCTTCTCAGTAACAGCATTAACTTTCCGATAATCTACACAAAACCTATATGAATTATCTTTCTTCTTCACTAATACAATAGGACTAGACCAAGGACTACTTGATTGTTCTACTACCCCTAATTTAATCATAACATCTAACTCATCATTAGCAATTTTACGAAGTACTGGAGACACAGGATAATAACGTTGTTTTATTGGCTCAGCAACAGTATGAATTTCATGTTCTACCAAATTTGTACACCCCAATAAAGCAGAATTTAACACAGGGTTAGCAAGTAACGACTTAATAGCAATTTGTTCCGAAGGCAAAAGATTAGAAAATGAATGAATGTGTTCCGAAGAAACAGTACATAACTTGTTCCGAAGAAACAGTACATAACTCTACATTACTCCCAAAATTCCATTGACCTGTTCTAAAATCAGGCACAAAATCAATTAATTTCCAAAAATCAATCCCTAAAATAAGACTATGAGGTACATCGGGTATAACTAACACTTCCAAAGTCACAATTTTTGATTTAACAGCAATTGGTAACACAAGAGATCCCATGACTTTACATCCTTGACCATTAGCAATTTGACATGAACTAATTTCTGACTTATTCAAACAAAGACCAATACTACTTAAAATTTCCCATCCCATTTTTCCTAAGATTGTACATGAAGCACCCGAATCTAATAAACCAAGAAAAGAATATCCATAAATATTAACATTGAGATAAGGTCTCTCATTATCCCTAACATTTGACAAAATAAAATCTAAAGAAAATCGTTGCTTATCAGGCAAACCAAAGAAAGGAGTTTCCGAGATTAACGAAATTTGTGAGTCATCTCCTCGGTCAGAAGACTCAAACACTAGTTTCCCTGAACCGGATTACATTTAGGACATTTAGGCTTAACAACCCCTAACTTCCCACAACCATAACAATGAAGTTTTCTCGGTAAAATACATTTATTAGCATGGTGACCTAATTGATTACAATTCCAACATTTCAAAGCATTATTACGAGATGAACTACCTGAACTAATGTGCATTACGATTTGACTCAATTAAATTTACTGTAGACTTATTAACTTTACTTGATGTAGATCCATAAACAGATTCTGTATCAGAGGAATAGGTAAGGTAAGCAAGACTAGGTTCTAAAAGTTTAGTAGTTTTCTTCGATGGAGGCGGTTTAAATGTTTCCATAAAATATTTATTTTGCTCAATACGTGTTTACCCAATGCAGTTAATTGACCTAATGAATTGATTTCAGTTAAAGTTAAAGCATTTTGATAAAATGGAGTGAAATTTTTCCTAATATAATAAAGTTGCTTATTTTCACTCAAAGGTTCCGATAATCTAACAAACAAACTTTGCATTACAGCTACATAAGTACTCATGGATTCTGAATTTCCCATAGTTCTGGATCTTCTAACAATCTCTCATCATAATCAATTGGCAAAAATTCCGATTTCAACATTACTACTATATCTTTCCAGGAACTAAGATTATCCCCTACGTGATCTAAATAATAACAAAGCACGACCAGTAAGCAATTCAGGAGCTGCATTAAATAAATCCCTATGTGAAATTGAACGAGAAGCACTCAATTCCTCAACACGAGTTAAAAAATCTAATAATGATATGGACCCATCCCCAGAAAATGTTAATCTTAATTTTGAAATTTGAAAACTTTTAGTATTACTAAAACTTACGGTAGGGTTTACATTAAGAGAAGCTAGCGGAACATTAACGGATTCCATCTCATCTTCCGATGATAATAAAGGTGGTTCAACATCCATACTTTCACTATCCCCTTCTACCCCCTGTATACTAAGACTATTAACCTTCTGAGTCTGTGGACTAGAAGTAGCTAACTGAGTAAATTCCGAAAACGTAGTACGACGAGATTTCCTAATCTTATTCTCAACATCTAATTTCAAATTATTAAAGCAAGTAACCATTGATTTCGTTGTGCAATTTCCTCATCATTATCTAAAACGAGGTTACTTTGCTCCAGTTTTAACATCCCGTTTACCTTATGGTTAAAATAAACGTTAAATTTGTTGTTGAGTTTTAAAACAATGCATGTAATTCATCACAGAATTGTTCTAGATGGGAATTTCATAAGAATTTGACAGATATAATTCGAGGTGAAGCTGTTTTTTTTATTTGTTTACTGGAGCAAAGTATCCTCATAGGGTTAGGATACTTTGCTCCACCGATAAATTTCGTAAATATTTGTAGTTATCATTCCTTGGGGCAAAGTAAGAACGAGTAGAATACTAAAATACACCTCAAATAAGAGTATAGTTTGGTATAGTACATTCTGTTTTCAAAAAATAAAATAATTTATTGGAAAATCGTATATTTAAGTTGCATCATACATGAAAATGAAAGAAAGAGGTGAATTATTAATGAAATGAACTTATTGTCAGCATAACAATCCAAGTTCTGGTACAGAGTAATAATTTCGTTTCGAAATTTTCTTCGGAGGTTTGATACAACCGAGGATTTCGTCCCATTTTTAATATAAAATATCAGCTTTTTCTGGCCAATTCCAGGATTTTAAAGACTTTTGCATCGAACTGATTGTGGCACCGTTCTCGTCAAAATCAATTATTTTCCCAGGAAAATGTTTGTTTTCGTATGTAAAGGCAACATATTGGCCTACTTCCTTTACTATATCAGTCAAAGGAAGTAAATCGACAGCAGACCTTTTACCCGTAATTATAGCGTCAAATTCTCTCTCCTCTTCTTGTTCTTGTTCGATCTCTCCAAAATAATTGTCACCATCGTCGGAGTCGTCTCTGTACGATATTTTACCACTGCTTATATCGCTATCTTCTCCATTAGCTGCTTGTATATGCTCATCATTGGCAGTAGAAGCACTTGCGCTTGCGTTTTGCAGAAGTTCAGGACCTATACTTTTACCTGCAGTAACAGTCATCTTTCTTCTCTTTCTTTGCTTCATTTCTCTTACATCACTTCGTTTTGTGGCCAAAGCTTCTAAGAACGAGGTTTCTACAGTATTTGTATTGCATTCAACTGAAGGAATCATAGCCAGAAGTTCTGTAACATTGACGGGATAGATTCCACATTTTCTGAAGCCTGCAATTAAATTAGCTGCCCTATTCTCATCCAGTATATCTAGAAGTTTCTTCAACAGCAAAGGGAAGCATTGCTTTGGAAGAACAGAGTTTTTAATGCCATCTGGACTTTCCTTCCAAGCTGCTAGGTTTTTACGCCACGCAATTTTCATGGGCCTGAAAAAAGCCACATCAAGTGGGTGTGTCAGATGTGTGCTGTTAGGTGGCAAACACACGAAAGATATATTATTTTGCTCGCACAGCTTCAAAATGTGAACCGATATGTGAGATGACAAATTGTCACAAATGAGTACTTTTTTTCCTGGCTGTTTTTTCATTTTTGGTAACATTAAACTCTCAAACCAATCATTAAATGTGGTGGCATCAAACCAGCCACTGCTACTGTTGCTGTATCGACCACCTTTGGGCCCATTTTCGATCCACGTTGACCATAAACAAGTAGATCTGTATACCGTGTACGGAGGTAAAAGTTCTCCTGCGGCATTGCCGGCGAACATTACAGAGATGCTACTCTTGGAACTGTTGCGAATCTTTTCCGGATATTTGGTGCCACGTTTAACTATCACTTTTTTCTGCCCGGGGTTATCTGTGAGATTGGTTTCATCACAGTTCCAGATATTTTCTGGTGGAACACCCTCGACCACTTTTGATAAATTATTAATGTACTCTTTTAAACTTTCAGCAGTTATTGCTGCCCTAACACGTTTTATATTGCTAGCAAATCGCATTGTTAGTTGGGGGTGTCGCTTTAAAAAACCCTGAACCCATTCCTTTCCAGGAAGATTGTTTGTAAATAAACGCACGGTTCTACCAATACGGGTTAAATATGTTTTTACAATCATTCGCAAATCGAAAGCGTCGAGTGGAAAGCCAAAATCACTGAAACTTAAAATGCATGCTGCAAAAGCCGCCTCTTCTTCCTCGGAAAATATTGGTGGATGACCTGGATTATTGTTTGTGTGATGGTTTTTAAGTTTATTTATTATAGTACGCCGTGGAATTTTAAATTGATCTTCTGCTTTTCTTTGAGTTAAACTTCCGCTTCGTACAGCATTTAAACATAATGTGAGTTTCTTCGGTGTAATTTCGATAATTTCTAGAGCCAGGTTGTCGTTTATACGTTCTCGGCATGTCTAAAAACAATTTTTTAAATAGTTCTTGTGCTTTACTGAAGACGACAATTTTAGTTTGCTCCAGAAGTGTGGGGTTAATTTGCTCCAGAGGTTGGTGCAAAGTATCAAGTATCCCCATATTTGGTGCAATGTAACCTCATTTAAGTAGCTTAGGTGTAAGATATATTTAAACAAGTGTTTTCCAAAAGATTGCAGAGCTAATTACTTGAGAAACTTGGTTACACAACATAATAAATTAACTTACCCGGTACTGTTACTCCTTCAGTGAAAGAATTACCAATTTTTACAGTACAAAAACTAATATCATGCACGTGCGAAACTTGTCACCATAAAAGTACGCGTAAAAATTTAATTGAAACTAACGATTTATTTAGTTCAAGTTAAATAGCGCTCCTAACTGGTTTCCTCAAATTATCAACACTAATATCCCCATCAATACCCCTTGAAATTAATTCATATTGTAATTCACTCCTACGTAACCTATTAATCTCCAATTTCCAAATAGACATCGTCACCAAGTTTATACTCAACACAATATCAAATAAATATCACCAAAAAAAAATCAAATCTAGAGAGTACGATTAAACCAGTGTCACTTTCAAAGTTAATGTACCGAGTAATCAAATTCAACCAAAAGCAAGGGTCCAACGACGTTGGGCGCCAAAATTTGTTACGTGTTGAACCAGGTTCTCAGTATCAAAATAGTAAAGCAATGTCTCCATAGGTCTGTCAAAGTGAACGGTTGGGTGGTGAGCTAAATTTTATCCAAACGAATAAAGTTGTTTCAATATAAATAAATGAATGTATGGGCGCCACTATATTTGAAAGACAATTGTTCAAGATGTTTATATTAGTAACCCAAATATAGAAAGTAGTACCAAATTTAATTAATGTACACTGTTTTAATACCATATCTCTCCAGTATAATTTACACATAAATAAATCCAAATATAGTTCGGCCGCTGGATCTCTACCGATCTATATGTTCACATACAACGACGTGCGTATCTGTCATTCGACTACTTTATTACTAAAAATAAACAAAGACAAACTGCAAATCTCAGTCAGTCTGTCCTTGTTTGTTTTTAGTAATGAAGTAGTCGAATGACAGATACGCACGTCGTTGTATGTGAACATACATCGGTAAAGATCCAGCGGCCGAACTATATGCAATACAACAATAATAAAATAATAACAATATCAATTCAATAATACAGATGACAATGGTTATATAAGTTACACAAAATACTTCGGTTAAATATCGTTAATGATCGTTACGATTATAGAATCGTATCCAAATATAGTGAATACAAAAATATATGATAACTCCAAAGATAATACACTAAAATAATCAAACAATACCGCTTACCCTTACGTTACAAAAATGACATCCGACGAAGAGCTCTGCGAAGGTTGTACGATTCTTCAAAATCTGAAATTAATGAAAACAAAAGTATTTAAACGAAGAATTTGAACTACTATCGGAGTAAAAATGCAAGGCCTCTGACTTTAGAAGCTTGTATCTCAGTAATTAGGAATCATAATTTAATGAAATAAAGTGCACTTAAAAGATCATTTATTCCTACAAAAAGGTGTACAGTTTTAGATTTTTACAATACAGCGTTAATTTTCTGTATCAGTTTATAGGCGAAAAAGCGCTAATTATGACTGAAATCGCACAAGCGCTCGACTTTAAAAATTAATTACGGCTATATTATTGAAACTGAGTGGTAGATACTTATATATTGAACAAGTGTATACTTTTTTGACGATGTGGGATGCTTTTGAGGCCAATTGGTTTATTAGTCTTAAAGCTATAATTAAAAAACGAGATCTTGTGTAACTCAGTACCTGAACGTTCAATATTAATAATATTGACAGTGACATAACAAGGTTAAAACAATTATATTGTGGTGTAACACGATTCACAAAAATAATGCAATGTATACATGTTTAAGAAATTTGAAAAAAAGGAGCGATGCTTGCGCTCGCGGGACGAAGTGCAGTACGGGCAGTAAGACGGTGTCGTACACTATTGTTATAAAGCGGCCGTCGCGCCGCAAAAATGTAATTCAGTATGATTTTATAGTGTAAAAGTAATAACTACATACAAGTACATAATTATATTATCATTGTTTACAAACATACTTCGGAATCACTCCTTTCATTGTTCTCATCTTCATCGCTTTCACAGTAATCATCTATATTGTCTTCGGGATCGCTTTCGTTGTCTAAAGTTATAATTATAGGTTCGATGGCAACATCTATCAAATGCTCCTTTTCACGATACTGTTGCTCTATTTTCTTAGCATGCTCAACACAATTGGGCCATACGGTGTCCGGTACTTTTTGCATAGTCACCTTGCAGAGTTCTACAACGTCTTTTATTTTAAAGGTTGTATTTAATTTCGCGACAGTGTTTTTTATATACGCCCACACCAATTCGATTGGATTGAATTCGCAATGTGCCACAGGTAACCACAGTAACTTCACCTCAACCTCGCGCAACTCCTTCGTAATTTTTTCCAGAAGGTACTTTTTCGGAAAGTGGTATTGTCGCGATACCTCTAATAATTGTGGTTTTGTCCAAGTGTCCCAGTCGTGGATTCCTTCAGGCAGTGGCACTTTGCTGTTTTCTAACCATATAATGATGGCATGCTTCCTCCAAGCTGTGGTTGGATTTCGAAATTCGGCATCCAACATTGTGTGGTAGGGCGCTTGGTCCAGAACAATTACCGATTTATCAGGAAGCATTGCCAATACGAACCTAAACCATTCTTCATAGTGTCTATGGTTCATCTCATCATGATAATCAGCGGATCCTTTTTTGGCAATGAAACATTTCATGCAATCTGCCAAAAATCCCTTTTCGTTACCAATATGTAAAATAATTACTCTTTGACCAGAACCAGAAGGTCGCTTTATGCCGCCTCTAAATCCATTGACTTCTTGAATGGTTCTCCTGTATTGATCAAAGTTTTGCCGGTGTTCAGGGGTGACAATTTCTACCCAACCAAATTTTGTAGAATGATTAGCCCCGCACCATGTTTCGTCGGTATAAAACACGTTCCAACCGTCTTTCCGATATCTTTGTACAGAATACAAATACTCTGCTCTCTTAGCCGCAATGCTATCTTGTTCCATAAGTATTGGTTTATGTTCTAATTTTCTGAACACAAAATTCATCTCCTTTACCCACCGTTTCAACGTAGATTGACAAACGTTAGGAAAATCTGGTAGATCGTCTTTTAAACGTTGATGCAGTTCACGCATGGTTGGAAACTTTTTTTCCATGTAAAATTGCCATATTTGTCTTCTAATGATACCTTTCATAAAGTCATCGATAGCAATTTTTTTCCTACCACTACTTGGTCTTGGATCAACAACCGTGCCGGTTGTCTGTTCTTCACTGACAACCCTTATTACAGTACGCTCAACTATACCTAAGCACTGTGCAGTACGCTTTGTTACTTGGTTTAGAGCGATGTTGTCCAACCCAGTAACTTTTTCCGATTCAAAGTATTGCTTGGCATGTAACACAATCCGTTTTACTTCAACTGACAGGGGTTTCGGCATTTTGGTATGGTCTGTAAAATGTAACATTTTCAGTTTCGGCTTAGCGTTTTATGTATCACCGACATATAATACACTATTGCCTTTTCCTTCCTACATGTAGGAAATGTAGGTAACGGTAATAGTGTGTATATGTCGGTCTTAAATAAAGGTGGATTTATAAACTTGACGTTGCAGTTGCAGTTCGCCGTTGCAGTTACCGTTCAAAGTTAAAGTATACGAAAAAGACTGTTGCCATTTATAAACGACGTTGGCAGTTCGTGCAGCACGTTCGTAGTTAACCAACTTTTAACTTTGAACGGTAACTGCAACGGCGAACTGCAACTGCAACGTGAAGTTTATAAATCCACCTTAAAGCGCTAAACCGAAAGTGAAAATGTTAGATTTTACGGACTATAGTATACCTGTTTTACTAGCACAGAACAATGCGATACAATACTTCAGTTTTCATGTTACACCCTCTGCTTTATATACCCATACGATATTTTTAAGTATACGAGGTCGTTTGTGGATTTCCTATCTTATTTTACTCTCTTCAAAAATATTTTCTAGCAGCGGTAATTCTTGTTATTCGTCACATACCTACATACATGAGATTGCAAACGAATAATCACATTGTTGTGATTTGCCGCTCGCTGTTTACGATGTGGTAGATTATCTCTTGCGGGAATATGTGCGTCTTTCTCTCGGATAATCATAGAATTTACTTCGAATTACAGGAAAACACATTGCGTTTTCAATAAAGTAATAATGCACGTTCATTTGAGTAATAAAAATTTAGCATTTAAAACAAAAAAATTTCCTTTACTTTCCGTATATCGCAAAACTACCACACTTTCGGTTAGGGGTTATAAAACCAGTTAATTATTTGAATAATCCATATTTATTGGCTGTCGACTTTTCAGAAGTATGTGTACTGCAACATTTGTAAATTTGGTAACATTATGACCACTTAAAGTCAGAGGCCTTGCATTTTTACTCCGATAGTAGTTAAATGTCTATGAATTGATTTTAAATAAAATGCATTAAAAATTAAAAATTCAAAGTAAAAAAAATTGACAATTGATTGATAAATATGTAAAGCATAAATAACTTAGCATGACATCTAATAAATTGACAGGATACTCTTCAAGATGGCCGACATCCGGTAACGTTATATTCAACAGGTGTTTGCAACGAGACGACGAATATTCTTCTTAAATTTTCCAACCAATTTTCAATTTCAATTAATTCTACCAAAATACCATTCTTTTACAGATGACCCAATAATAACGAACTTTCAATGATGCAGTTTAACGTAACGATTTTAATCCAACGGAAAGTTAATATAACAGCCCATAACATAACAAACCATAAAAGCTAGGACAAATAACCCTAATTACACTCTAAATTTCTCACAAATATCCACAACATATGACTTTGAAGACACTTACCCCTTTCAAATAAAACTCAGCCACACGTGCTCCAGTAAAATCTTTAAATCCTTCTTTCGAAGACCAATATACAATTCGTACTTCCCAATTTCTCTAATAATACTATGGAATATAAAAATTTCCCTACTGACACTACTAAGATCCGCTTAATAAATTGCGATTAAAAATTCCAAAATGTAGCGTTGAAATGCGATTCACTTTTCACACGTTTAAACTGACAATTTTATTCAAAAGAGAACGAGTTATCCATCTCACTCATACTTATAGGATTTCTCCAACTTGCCCACAACTGACTTAAAACAATTCTATTACTAACTCAAATACAAAATTTTTCCTAAAGCACCATTTACACGTTACAAACAGACATTCTACGTCTTCTTCTCCAGATGATTCAGATTCGGAGGCATTTGAAGTTTTCTTCCTTTTTTTTGACATTCCTTTACCTACTCCCTTTCCTTTCCGTTTCTTTTTTAGTACAGCTTTTTTGTTAACTTGCTCCTTTTGTGGCCTTTTATTTTCTTTTCCGGTTTTCTTGCTAGTTTCTTCCTCTAAGTAAGTTTTATATGGTCTGCTGGTTAAAATTGCCGTATGCGCGGTCTTCCTTTTCACATGACTTCTTTCATCAACTATTTTTGGCAATGGTTTTAATTGAGCGGGTGACATGACAAAATATCCAAGATCGCTATCATTTAGGTGTGATGGTGCCTCACTGCGGTTGATTGCGTTGCTGGTGGATGGCAACGGTGATAAAGGATTACGAACTGAAAGTTGTTCTTCTACTATAGGCGATGGTGTTCTATGCCCTTCACTTTCCACATCTGGCAACTTCATGCAATTCATTTTCAGTTGTTGCAGCAACAATGAAATCGGCTTCGGTAAACACATCGGGGTCAAAAGGACATATTCCGGTTTTAGTAAATCCATTGATAGCATTTGTTGGAACTGCAGCTTTTAAGTAAGCTTCACCAAAAATCTTTGCTATCTGAAAAACGGTCACTGGCCTATCAGGATTGTTGTTCATCCATTTTTCCAGTGATTGGTTGTGAAAAACGCTCAAGGGATACATAACACTGACATCCAAAGGTTGGAGTTTATGTGTGCAGTGCGGTGGCAAGCAAACAATGGTAACGTGGTTTTCCCGTGCTTTTAAAATTACTTGTAAATTTTTTGTATGAGATAGGTGACCGTCTAGAATCAGCAACGCTGGATCATTTTCGGAAGGCTTCGTATGGCGTAAAAAATGGTCAAACCAATGTGTAAAAACATCCAGTTTCATCCACCGTGATGAATTACATTCCCATATGGTGGTGGACCCTAGTGGCGCACCATCCATCAACTCAATCTTCATACGGATTCTTCGAAAAATAAACATCGGTGGAACAAAAGTTCCAGAAGCGCAGACATGCAAATTACAGCTGTTGTAGTCAGCCCTCTTTCAGCTGATGTAACTCGTGCTACTTGTTTACGTCCAGTTTTTGCAAATACTTTTGTGTTTTTAGTTGGTACCGTACAAATGCTCGTCTCATCTACGTTATAAATTTGATGGGAAGGAAAGTTTTTCCTTTCTTGGATGTCTTTCAATGTAGAATAAAACTTTTCTACTACGGGTTTGTTAAAGGCTCGTGCTCGAGCAGTTGAAGTGGACTCTGGAAGGGTGATATCCGGATGTCTTTGCCTAAATCCTTTTAGCCAGTCATTTCCTGCTTTTTCTCTCTTGAATGGGTGCGAAATATTGTTTTTGACTGCAAGTTGATATGCCAATGATACCACATCTTTTCTTGTTAACCAATACATTCTTGTCTTGATGTGGTTCACAAGCTCGATTTCTTGCTCGAATGTAAAAACTGTTTTTCTTCCACCTAAATATTTTACTGCGCCAAGAGCTATTTTATTTTTTCCTTTAGCTCGTCGTTTTAACGACATAACGGGCACTAAAAATTCTTTGCTGGCTCGTTTATATGCCATGCCATTTTTAACAGCATCCAGGGCTGCTGCCATTGATGCCTTCGACCACCCCCCTCGAGGAGTGGTTTTTCTTTTATAATTACGCGGCATCACCTTTAACAAAAAGAAAATGTTTATTTAGCATTTTATATTTTTAATCTACAGAAATATCTACAAAAAGAAGATCAAACAGTATTAGCCTACTTATTTAATTACATAAAGTAAACATTATGTCCGTTTTGCAAGCTATTTATGACTTTGAAATAAGAAATTTGTAAGTTTTAATGATTCATATAGAAGCTCATGGTACAAGATGATCCCTGGGATCATTTTGTACACTAAAAAGGGAATCATCTTACCCCGAATTCAACTTTTGTTATTCATTGTTTGATAACGTAACGTATAAGCACTACACAATTATTTCGCTGCGCAAAGTCAACATTGAACATATGAGAAAGCCACAAAAACGACAGCCATACAATCACCACCCTAACTTAAGTTATTTAACCTTAAAGTCAACCTTACCTTATATCAACAGCTTACTATTTTTATTTTTGTCGTAAAAACCCTTTGAGAAAGGATCTCAAAGTAAAAAACAGTACTACGTCATTCACGCCGCTATCACGCATCGACTGACGCACGTGGGACGTGGGTGTATAAGGCTACGTTTTACCAAAGAATACACCTAGATGGCATTAATAAGAACGCTGCAATTAGATAGGATCATCTTACCTCATGGGATCAACTCGTACTACTTTCCCTTGACAATCGTGTATAATTGTTGGACAAATCTGGCCTAATTGTCTTTATCTATAATAAATAATTGAAATGTAGCTAAAATGTTTATTTATCTACTTTTGATTTAATTACCACCAAAAATACTTTTGATCTGCCTTCATTTAAGGAAGAGAATTAAGTGACAGGTATATAAATTCTAAAATTCCTATCAATACTAACTTGATGTCTATGATAACCCTTGCATTTTCCCATTAAAATACTACCTCATAGGCAACCCAACTTCCACTATTTTTAAAATGTAACAAACACCCATCAAATTTATTTCAAAATTTTACAGTTTTTTTTTAATTGTTCAAATATAACTACGAGCAAATAAATAAATATTTATTATGATATATAAGTTACTGTTATTGCTATTCGAAAAATAATCATGCCGAATACCCCACCTGCACGTAAAATAGTCGATAAAATTTTGACATTTCCTTTACTCAAATTCTTTGCTACACGGAAATACTTTTTGTAGAAACGTCAAAATTTTATCGAATACCTTACGTGCACTAGGTATATTACTGTTAAAAATTTTTAAGGAATTTATTTGTTTTCCCTTTTCATAATTTCACTTCATTATTCTCGGTTGGAGGTTTTAGGGGTCTGTTAGGTAAACTACCTGTAGCTGTTTTGCACTGCAACCTTCGGCTCAATCAAAAAGTAATGTGCAAGGTAATCACGATATGATACTGGTCAGTGGTTGGAACTTGGAACAAAATGTGCTACACTTTTGACCTGAATGTCTACATGAGCATCTACCTGCACAACTGGTTTTGCAATGGCAGTAAACCAGGAAGAGAAGTGATTCGGGTGCGGGAGGTGGCGCAGTTTTGACAGGCAACAATTGTCCTTCGACTAACTTCCATCCCCATTCAGTAGGCGGTAACCGGTTTCCCACCCACTCTTGTACCTTAGCAAACAATAGAAATAGAGAAATTAATTTTTGTTTATTCGTTGCTCACCTAAAGGTATACTCTCAGCGAATGTTGGGCACAGGCTGCTTTTGTGGGCGGGAAACTGGATAGCTCTAGGAGTACCATTGCTTTATGATAAAGGTTATGGCCAGTGGTCATTGATATCTCGATATTTTGAGCCATCAGGATAAAGACATCTGACAAACTCCTCCCCACATTTAATCACATTTACTTGTAATTGATTAGGTACTTACATTAAAGTGCAAACTCTCGCAAACTTTATTCCTTAAGTTGGGATTTTTCTGCAACTGCATGCATACAACCTTTTCCTTTTCTGTATAAAGCAGATGTTTTATCGCATCCAGAAACTGCATGAGTGAGGAGAATAACTTCTTTCATATCTTCTATTGCATTTTTTATATCAGTGATTGCATATACTTTTCCAGCCGTTCGGCTCGTGGCTGGATGAAGTACAAGTACTATTATTTTGTGGTGCTCTACCAATGAACATTGCAAAAACGTCTGTATCCGTAGCTACAGCCATAACATTTTTATTGTTGATATTTAATTTGAGAGCTGTACTGACAATTAGTCAGTCAATCACAATAAAACATTTTTCCTTTTCTTAGGAATATAAGATACTAGTATTGCATGTTTCTGGAAAGCAAACATACTAGTTCGAGGAGGACGACTTGAAGGACAGGCAAATTCTGGAAGCAATTCTCTTTTATTTTTCCTTATGGTACCAAGAAGAGTCAAGTTGAACTTTTTCCTCAGATTTTCCAGGCTGCATGCTAGTAAACCAGTATTTCTGCCAGCTCCTCTTATTGGTTGACAATGAGTAGAAGATGAAGGGTCTCGGTATAAGAAAACGGAAACATTGAAAGAAAAAGATCCCGATGGAAAAAAGTGAAATAAAGAAATGGAAAGTGAATTTAAAGAAGCAAAGGATGGAGAGTAAAATTCGTAAAGTGAACTGTGATAGCTGCAGATATAAATATGGAAGTAATATTATAGAAGTAGTGAGGTTATCCATTTATAAAAAAATTTGGAAAGTCGATTATATTCGTCAAAAACATTTTATCTTAGCTAACAGTGAGAGCACACCGCCTGCGAGAAGGTGTGTAATCACAACAGGTTCCAGAAAAATACCATCTGACTAAAGTTTACTTCCTATATAACGGAGAACAAAGGTTTCGAGTCTACAAAAAGTTTTTTGTTACTAGCTTATCGATTACCTCAGAGGCAATTGTTAATGCTTATAAAGGGAAAAAGGAGAAGGCAAAACGTTTATAGGAATCGATGAAAGAGGAAAGCAAGTGCCGCATAATAAAACCGATGCTGAAAGCAAAATTATTGTTCGAAAACATATAGAAAAATTTCCAACTATGGAGTGAAAGAAAACAAAACGATTATACCTTAACCCTTAACTTGAGTATAACAAAAATGTATAACTTGTATAAAGAAGAATGTTTAGGTACTAAATCGATACCGGTTAGTGAGATTACTTATAGGATATTCTCAACTGGGTACCACTTATCATTTTACAGGCCTAAAAAGGACCAGTGTACGCGATACAATACTACAAAAAATACCAATGAGAAGCAGTCAGAAAAATAATACAAAGAGCACGTTAAGAGAAAGGAAGAATATAATCAAGCAAAAGCAATTGACAAGCAAATTTGTGAAATGGAACCGTCTGATTTGCATTTTCGTGCGAATCTAAAACAAGCCAAACTTTATATCACTAATACAATCACAAAATTATTTGTGGTTATAAAATTACTCACTTTTATGCCGAAATAAACGTATATTGAATTTTTGCCACCGTTCATTATTTGGAACTTGCTCGAGAATGCATTTTGTTTGATCCTTCATTGGGCAGTAACACATTTCCTCATTAATTAACCATCTTACTGGTATAGCGGAAACGGCACTTATCTCAGGAAATTCTACTAGAACATACATCCCAAAATTTAAATAAAACTAACGCAGTTTATTATAATAAAACATTTTTTAAAATTGATTTGTCAAATTTATAAACAAATTAGCCTAGCCTGCATCAAAAATTAAATTAGCCTATACTTTTTACATGCTATCTGAAGAAACATTATGGATACATTTTTACTTAAATTGGAACAAACAGTTACGCCCACTGATCTACTAACACAATGGGTTTCGAAATAGCTCTCAGTATTTTGAAAAATGTTTCCTACTACTTGAACTCCTTATTATCTCAAATCAGTCGAAACATAATGAAATATAAAAAATGTTCCATCTTTTAATAAAATGCAATCGTCGGCAGAATAATTACAAACGTCAAAATTTTAACAATTGTTGTATTGGACAAAGTCATGAAAAAGACGTTTAGGAGCAAAGCCGTGTTCCTCTGTAAATGGTTTGTCGGATTTTTTTAAATTTCGTGTTTCTTGAATACGGTTGTAAATTTTTACGAGTGGTTTATTATGTTTTTGTAACATCTTCTCGATTGTTTTCATGAAATTTTCAAAACGAAATGCACTAAATGAATCTAGATCACCGTAACAAGGAGCGCGACTTTCAACTGGGGTCATTTGGGGCATTGATTTCACAAATTAACAATTAATAGAATATTTAATAAAGTATAGCATAATAAAATAATATACACTGAATCACTGAATGCAAGATGTGTTTCCATCGTGAAACGATGTCCTTGTAAGCCTTACATCAATAAAAATATATTTTCTGGTTTTTGCAACTTAGTAAGGAGTCCATTAAATTCACTTCTACAACTTGTTTTTTTGGTTGTGTCTGCTCTTATTGTATGCAAAGCATTTATTATGGCAGGAAAACTGTTTCTCAGACAAATTACAGCGTCTGCACGCGCGGACCATCGTGTTTGGGAAAGACCTTTAACAGTTTTGCTTTTGTCAAGAGACGAACTTGATGACTGTAATTTTAAATTTTGTAAAATTGACCACCTCCGAGTGGATGGCGAGAAGATGCTGCACAAAACCAAAAAATTCTATTGCCCCCTTACAGCATTATCGCCGATCAAATTCAAAGAATGTGCAGCACATGGTACATAGATTGCGACTTGCGAGACTGTATATCAATTTCTAAATCACTTAATTGTTTGCTTACAACGTCTGCTAATTGTTCAGATCTATGCCCTGAATTCGGTATAAAACAAATAAATCGACGGGGTAGAATCTACGGCAACTTTGATCTCATTAGGATAGTGTTATTATTTGATATTTTTGCCGCCCCTAAAATTTGCCGCTGGAAGCAGCTGCTTCATGGCTAATCCGGCCCTGGCTATGGCGGGAAAAGGTCCTGGGTTAAAGGTTCTTTAGGACTTTGAATTAAATGTTCAAAGGAGGTGCGGGACTGATATATTTGAAAGAGTTAATGAGATGAAGACTAGTATAAAAAGGATAATAAGAAATATGTAGTTAAAGGTACTTGTCCGTCCGGAAATTGATAATTTATCCATTGTGGATCTAAGCAATCATTTAAATTATCAAAATATAAGGGTGGTTCTCCCCACGTCGGGAGTGATAGACCGCTGTAATGTGTCCAGGCTGCTGGAATTTGCTGATGTGCTCCGAATGTTATAGATTTATCTACACATGAGTATGTAGGATAAATCGAATGTACATCGTGCTCTAGATGACAATGGCAAGGTACGTCAAGACTGAGCGTACCAATTTTCTCGTTTTGCGATATAATGTGGGGTGCTATTCCGACATTTTAATCCGAGGGTCTGTGTAGGATGAGTGATTATAAGTCTGTGGCTGCTAACAGGTGTCGTGAATTGGATATCGTTTCCTTTCTCACGGCACAATATTGGACAGTTTATGGCGAACTGTTTGAAGGATTCCCCGCGTAATGTTTGTTGCACGCAGGAGATGCCTAGATTTTCTTTGTTTCGGTAGTCGCTTATGTAACAGAGATCTTCTCTTACTCGGTCACATTTTGGAACGAATATTTTCCACATGGACTGGTTTTGTAGTAATGCGGTTGTTGATACCGGTATGTTTACTGAGCATGTGTAATTTTCCCATGCATAGGCTGGTGCAAGTATTTTCATCATATGAAGTCCCTGGAGTTCTTTTTTCAACAAGGGTATTAGTCAGGACTAGATTTGAGAAAAAGGCTTCCGTTACGAGTCTAGAAGCAAATCATATAACATTTGAGTTAAAGGTGTTTCATAGGTAATTCGACCCTGCTGAATCCGAAAATGCTTGTTACCAACTCGAAATCCTGACCGGAAATGAGATATTCAAGATGGCGGCCATTTTTTGCAGTTTTTTGCGTTTATCTTGAAAACTATGAGGTTTAGCGCGAAAATTGTTCCATGCAAAAATAATCTACATTGAATTTTGAAGGAAAAAGTTCCCAACACATTTTTTCTGAAAATGAACAGTGGCAGAGATATGGGAGGGAATAAAATTTCAATTTTGAAATATCTTGAAAAATATAGTTTTTAATAATTGTGCCAATGAAATTATATATATTGTAACTTGTTTGAAGGGTTTAAATTATGCCATAAAAATCATGTTTTTTTATTACAAAATTGATGACTACATGAAAGCAAACTTAACTGTTACCATACGGTGACACTAGGCTAATTACATGTAAGGTTTTATTTCGTTTTCAGGAGGGGTTTTTCGCTTCAGGAGGGCTTAGATATGATATTTAACGACGATAGTAATGATGTAACAGATATCTATATGTGTCCACCTGACGCAAACGTTTTAACGGATGAGAATTCGGCCGATTAGGATGAAGGTGGGATGATAGATATTTTATCCAGGCGCCAATTGTTAGCTAAAGCAGAAATACGTGTTTCAAATATAGAACGAACATTTATCACCTGTAGATGAAATCGATGAAAACGAAAAACCTGCTTATATGACGTACAGCCAATGCAACAAAATAATATGGAAACGAATAGCGATTTCTTAAAAACGTTAAAAGGAAAGAAATATACAAGTAGAACGTGGATTGATGGTGACTTTATAAAACAATCAGAATTTCCAAAACCAAAGTATTCGCAGTTCGAAAATTTGAGCCCTACAGATTTATTTGAGTTATTTTTTGATAATGGGATCACATATTCTAGAAGAAACGAGAAAATATGCCCTTTTTCTAAATTGTGCCGATCCAAACATTTCTTTGGGGGGGAACTAAAATGTTTTTTAGCTATACTAAATGTTTCGGGATATAATGGTCTCCCTGGAAAAAGATTTTACTGGAACATTGGAAAAGATATGTCCAACCACATGATAAAAACACTATGCGTCGTGATAGATTTATTCATATAAGGCGTTTTTTACATTTCGAATATAACGCTAATATAAAGCATGACGATAAAATATGTTGAGACCTGTCTTAGCAGATTGCAAACGTCTTTTCTAAAACATTATAAACCCACACAAAATATGAACATTGGCGAATCAATGGTTAAATATTACGGCCGGCACCCTTCAAAACAATTTACAAGGGGGAAACCAATTAGGTTTGGGTATAGGTGTGGTGTCTAAATTCCGAAAACAGCTATTTAGTCAACTTTGAGATTTATCAGAGAAAAACTCAACTGCAAATAATGATTATAAAGTTGCGTTTGGAAAAGCCGCCGCTCCAATGGTTTCAATGTTTGATAACCTGCCCGAAAGACATCTTTCCTTACGAGATATTTATTGATAATCTCTTTACTGGCTTCAATTTATTGGTATATTTAAAAGATCGCGGATATGGTGTTACTGGAACTATCCGGGAAAATAGAATTCCCAAAGATGCACCTCTAGATGATAAAAGGACGTTCTTAAAAAAAGATAGAGGTTATTTGACTTCAAAAATTAACAAAGAAGACTGTATAATGTTAACCAGGTGGATGGATAACAATGTGGTAACGGTGGCATCAACTTCCTATGGTTAAAATCCTATTCAGCAGGTGAAACGTTTTTCTCAAAGGGAGAAAAAGATTATTCATGTTCCACGTCCACATGTAATTGGAGTCTACAATAAGTATGGGAGGTACCGACCGTATGAATGAAGATTTAGGCCGGTATCGAATTGATATTCGTAGTAAAAAATGGTACTGGTTCATATTCACCTGGTTAGTTGATGCTGCCATACATAATGCGTGTATTATTTACAAGTGTTCAGGCCGAACAGGCACAAATTTAAATTTCCGTCGGTCGAGAAATTGCAACTACTTATCTCAATAAATACAAAAATCCTCCCATTAGACCCGGTAGACCAGCTACAAACCGTAACAGCTTTATCACTAAATCGAGTCTCCGACGACATCAGATATGACGGTATAAATCATCTAGTGGAACCTGTCCCCAATCAGAAGCGTAGATGTGCTGGCGAAGGATGCACATCTGTAGGATGTACACATTTACACAATGTCAGAAATGCAGTGTTGGGTTGTGTATCGAGTGTTTTATAATATTTCATAGACGGTAAACCAAAAATGTTCAAATGACCTAGTGTGACCATATGGTCGCATATTGTAATTACATTAATAATAAAAAAATGATTTGAGAAATTAGTTTCTATGTTCATTTTATTACTATAATTATTTAAAAAAATGCTTAACAGTCTAATATGCCTAAAAAAAAATTCCGGCTTTGATGGGCTAATTCACTAATATCATCTGCTAATTTTCCCATTAATTAGGCTTTTTATTTATTAAACTCTTTTGCTAATTTTACCATTAGACTTTTTTTTATTTTTTACTTTTAATTAGACCTTAATTTTTCTCATTAATCTTGTTACTCAAAAGCTAGTTTTCTACATCGTTCATTTGATAGTCATGGAAGAACGAATTACAATCCAAGGTCGAGTGATAGAATGGTTATTTTTAAAAAATCAGAATTAATTTAGTCTCTCAAAAATTTGTGCACAGAGAGAATTGAATGTCGAAAGATTTGTAGGTCTACCTCAATTCAGAAAAAAAAGATCTTTCAAATGATGTATCACTATCATCCCTATTTAAATTTTAGGGGTTATTCTCACAGCGCTAAGAGATCAAATCATTTCAGGATAAAAATCATGACAAAAGTTGTCTCCTTTGATATAAAAATTAACGTGTTTTTGTATTTCTCAAACAAAAAATTTTTTTAGCCAGAAACCCGTCTGTTACTTTTTCGTTGGGCCACCCTGCATAATATTTGTGGTTCCTACTGGGTACTGTGCAATCTAAATATAAAATCTGATTTTGAAGTTTCTTATACAATTCTGTACATGCTGCCAAGCACCAATCGAGACGTATTAAATGCACCACAATATGATTGGCATTGTGAAAATACCTGATGTACAAGTCTTTTTGATCTCGATATATCATCGGCATCGCTTCAAAGTCGTTCGTCGAGAAATCGTTTCCACAATTCACCTCCCATTTTATTTGCTTAGCCACATCGGCACTTGGAATATCGTGAACTGTTTTCTGAGCAATTAATCTTTCATCTGGCGATAATATTTGACGTTGCCTATATTGAAAAGCGCTCGTAAGCGTTCTAATTCCCTCTTGGCCAGGGTACGATCGTGGCCTCTAACTTGTTTGTTTATAACCGTCTGTCTTATGATTAAAATTTCCAAATTTCCAAAAATATAAAAATGGATGTAAAAAAGCGAAATCGCGAGTGACTTGGAAGGTGAAAATAGGGCAGAAAATGAAAGCAGTGACAGTTCAGAAAGCGGAGGAGCGGTTGATCGAATAGAGAACTCTCATGATACAGGTAGTGCTAATAATAATAATAACAGACATAGAGATGATGCAATGAACAATAAGGAAAGTAAAACTCAGAATGCTAAGAAACGAAAACGTGGCGATAAAACCAAATGGAAAAGAAACTTGAACAAAAAACTTAGGATGATGGGAAAAAACTACTTAGGATTTATTAGGGTGGGTAATACTGTAAGATAGAATCAACATATGTTGAAAGAAAAATGTGTAACGTTGTGAATCTGCAGAATGCAAGCGCAGTAACTTACGGATGTGTTCTGATATTATGGAAGACGAAAAAAGGTTATTATGCTTTGGTGAGATTTGTCATGGGATCAAAGACGAATATACGTTGCCAATAAAGTTATCAAAACAGAACCCAACAGACGCTAGACAAGTGAACCAAACTCTACAACGTCCCATAGTTTTTTGTATCGCCTGAAAATAAGTAACAATCAGTATCCTATGTGCAAGATGATGTTTCTATCGACTCTAGGTTTAGGTGAACGATCTGTCAGGGAATGGGTTTTGAAAAGTTCAGGTGGTATGTACCAATTCCAAGAAGGTGAACTTTTCAAAAAAAATCAGTAAATCACAATCGTAAAAAAGATATTGATGATCTTCCCAAATTATCTTCTCATTATGCTAAAACGAACACTTCAAAAATGTTTTTAGAACAGAAAATTGAATATCTAAACCCGAGATAGGGCGTTTTGTAGGGGGGTACTCGCGAAATTTGGACTTTGGGAATTTTTTTCGGTGGGAAGATGAACTCGCAGACCAAAGGTGAGGCCAGATTTGGATTCCTCGCACCCGATTTAGTCTAAGACCAAAATTTCATGAAGATCGGAGAGATTGACCAAATTTCGATATCGCGCCTCCCGTGGTCCATTCCTAACCTCCTTTTGTGTTAAAGTAGTTCACTTAAATCATTCGTAGTAACTTCACACTTAAACAAGAAAATAATTAATGGTAATATTTTGGGTGATTAACAAAGCAATAATCATGGAGGGCAGGGAAATACTTTACTTGATGGAAGAGGCTGGAAAAGTAAAACAAACCCAGAAGTAGGTATTAGGGAGGACCTATATTTGTTAATTGTTATTTTCTAGTGAGGTCTTGCAATATCTCTAGCAGCCGCTCCTTCTGCTTCGGCCCGACCTTCACAAATACCGGGTAAGGTGTTATCTGCCTTAAATTGCTTAAGCAGCGGTTCTTTTATCTTATAGACCCCCTTATCAGTGAGGTCCACTTTGTAAATATAGTGCCGGGTTACTTTGGCCACCTCCAGTACTCGTGCCGGCCAGAAACAGCAAAATTTTAGTTTTGCCCACACGACATCCCCAACTTCGAACAAAGGTTGGTGTTCTTGCGTTCCTTTTAGTTTTCCTCAACTTTTTGTTGCAAGATGACGTCCCGGGCCCTGTTTCGGTACTCCTTGTTGCACTATCGCTGGGACCGGCTGTAGCATGTGGGGGAGGCGGCAGAGTTGGCGACAATGGGGGTGGAGTTGGTGAGGAAGGCGGAAGAGGTGGAGGTGGACGAGGTTGAAGTGATGGCGGAAGAGGTTGAGGTGGACGAGGTTGAAGTGATGGCGGAAGAGGTTGAGGTGGAGGGGAAGGGGGTGGAGTTGGTTCCGGCGGCGAGGGAATGGGTGACAGAAGTGGCGGCGGCGGCGAGGGTATAGGTGGGAGCAGCGATGGCATAAGTGGAGGGGGTGGGATAGGTGAATTTGGAATTCGATAGAGGAAGGGAACAGATAGGAAGACGGAGAGGGCGACTTTGACGGAGGTAACGTAAACATCAGGGAATTCCTTTTGCCTACATTGGGCAAACACAATTTTGAACTGCCTTAACCGACGTAGACGCTGGCATTCCCCCCTGATGCTTGCGGGGGAAGGGGGCCCCCAAACATCTTCTCCATTATATGCCCGATTGCTGTTAAGTCGTGCCCGCCCTTTTAAGTTGGTGCACCAACTCCGACACACCGTCGATGGAGGTCGTCAGGCAGCAAAAAGCTGCGAGAGGGGACTCCAGGTACATGTCGCCGATGATTTTATCGAAAAACTTTCGAATGAGGCGACTTAATTCCTCTTTCCATGATTTACTGGCTCCCCTCTCGTAATACGCTTTAACTACCGTCTCCATGTCGACGTCTTCAAAACGGTCATAAGGCCGGAGCAGGTGCTGCAGGCGACCCAGTTTTGTGGGCTGATTGAAAATAGCATAATGTAATAATTAGATAGGATTTTTTTTGCTAATTTGAACCTACAGGAATCGATTCCATTTTAAATTGCAATATAAAATACCTAATGGTTGTTTGATGAACGTAGGTTTTGAACAAAAGTGGAATTTTGTTTACATATTTTATGTTTGATTGTGATAACAAATGATACGGAAACTTCTTTAAAAATGGGAAATTCCCTTTTTGGAAAGAGGAGGGTTTGGAGAATGGAACAAAAAATATTTCAGCTTCTTAATTAAGATAGATTAAAGCGAAAATAGTTTAATGTACAATGCAAAAGAAAATTGTAGATTAAAGAGGTATGGTGTATCGAACGGAACACATAGTCTATATCGTGCGATGGGGAACTTACTTTTCGCACCTTATCGTAATATTTATAAAATGCCGGCTTCTTCAAAATAAGCCGCACGGCCTTTACAAACACATCTGGAATCTGCTGTTGATCAGAAAACACAGCTCGTGCAACTTCTTTCGCCAGCCACATGCTGCATCCCACCTTCTTAAAATGTTTATTTGGCAGGGTAGCGTATTTTATATCGTACGCCAAAGCACACAGTGGCGATATGCCGAGCAAAGATTCCGTTTATAGTGAAAGTGGTCTACCAATGTTAGCACTTTCCCTTAATTGTCGAGGGTTATATGTGTTGGCCTCGACTTATACCCCAAGGCGCGATAGACCATCTTCAACTTTCTTGTACTTGTATAAAAACGGACGCCCCATTTGTTCGCCGTCACAAGTTTGCATATCTTCTCGAGCTGTTCGGGCTGGTTTAACAGTTCTTTAAATTTGTTATGCATTTTGCTAAAATGTAATTTATGTTATATCCATGTAATTTGTTCCAAATATACCTTTATAAAACACCTAACTCTCTTATTTAAAACAACACCACAAATGTTATTATACTTTATTGCTTCTTGCTTTCTACAATTGTTATAATTGAAATTACAAAGTTGCATTTTACCATTCAAGGAAAAATTGAAGGGAATTCGTATAAGATGCTGATAAAATTCTCCAAAATTGCGTTTTACAATAACGGCCAAAAATTGGCGCGATTTAATTTTCATTCATAGTTTAACTTGTGTGCAGTTCAGATGGATTCCCTCCAATCTTTTGCAAATGATCTAACTAAATTTCGTGAGACCAGCAGGGGGTATGATCCTAAAAACCCCGTGGAACGGTTCAAGTAAGTAAACTTTTAAGAATTACTTAGATATTCTTTTATAATTAGGGCCCACTTCTACATGAAGGGTTGGGTGGTAGTACATTCAAAAAACAATCACAAGTATCGCACAGATATAACTATGAGACAACATTTACATCGAGTGAAGAACAGGCCCTTTTCCTTAGAATGAAACATATATTCGAGGGGACGATGAGGGACTGCTCTTCACACTCGTTGAGTCCACGCGAGCGTCGGTTTGATGAACTGCCGTTGGAGGACCAATTTTTTCAAATTGCCTACTGGCGTTGCCAGCAGAAGGAGTGAAAGAGGCGAGCGAATCGGGAATATCAAAAGGTAATATATACAGGCGTAGACACATTAGATCAGCTAGTACATGCCTACATGTGCAAAAGGCGAACAAACAGGTGGCCATTTGCGTTCGGCGTAGACACATTAGATCAGCTAGTACATGCCTACATGTGCAAAAGGCGAACAAACAGGTGGCCATTTGCGTTCTTTATGAACATGGTAGACGTGGCCGGTGTTGCTGCATATGTAGTTTGGTCTAATTTATACCCTAATTGGAATCAAAATAAACACGAAAGGAGACGACTCTTTCTTGTTTCAGTGTCGGAAAAGCTTATAGCGCCACATATCCAAAGGAGAAGTACGCACGGTTTGGATAAAGAGTTGCAACAGGTTGTGCAGTTATTTCATCCGTAGAATGTAAATAATCCCGATAACGCTACTAGAAGCCCTCCTAAAAAAAAGCGATGCCATCAGTGTCCTACTAAAAAATCGAGAACACAAAAACAAACCTGTGATGTTTGCAAAAAAAATGTGTGCAGTGAACATTGCAGTGTAAAGAGAATATGCAATAGCTGTTCAAACAAATAATTTGCTGTTTTACATTTCCACAATAAGTTATATTTAATTTTTTTATACAGAATTATGATTAATTACAATAAAAATTTGTTCATTTGTCTATTGAATATGTTATTTTTATTTACTAACCACATACCCATTAAAATATTATTGCATAGCTCTTGAAAACCTATTAAAATTAAACACGTGTCCGACAGACACACCTTGCCCGTCTGTTTACGTAAAATGTCTTGCCCGGATAAGGGTTAAGTTGTTACCCAAATACTGGAAGTGTAACCAGCCAGCAAGTGAAAATTGAAAGGTGTTTTCTGTACCTGTGAACATGTATGAGTGGAGGTACGTATTATATGTATTAATTTTAATATTAGATGAATAATATTTTCAAATTATATTGGTAAAAGGTTATTGCGCAATATTGATGCAACATTGCATAATATTATTTTTGTATGTGTTCTCTAATCCGCTGTAAACCTACGTGCCCTTTTAAAAGGACGGTAGGCCTTTGCATTACTGCATAATATTTTATATAGGTATGTTCTTTTAGAAGACCGTTAAAATTGCATGAGCTAATTGCTGAATACGAAAGTGATGAGATTTGTAAACCCCCAGAAGGAATATAGTTATATTTCCGCCAGATGATGTCAACGAAGTCACAGATGAGCACTCCGGGGAGGAAGATAACATCAACCTCAATAACCTGCCTGGGCGTCAACTTCGAGCACCAGCAGAAACAATCTTAGATTGCTCATTTGAATCAGAAGATTTAAGTCCTTTATCTCAACTATCAAATCAGCTGCCAAGAAGGCCAAAAAAACGACTAAAAGGCTTCATATTCTTGGATAAATGAAGACCTGGCTAGTAATAATTTCAAAATATGGTCAGATGATACTGTTACTATCAACCAAACTCTGACCCCTATGGAAAATTTTATCAATGATGAAATAATTAATATGATAACAACATATACCAACACGTATGCGTTACAAAAAAATGTCGCTGGAAATATAACAGCTAACGAAATTAGATGTTTTATTAGCGTATTGATAGTAAGCGGATATGTATGGTTACCCAGGAAAAAAATGTATTGGGAAAATTCAGATGATGGCGGAAATAAACTGATTTCTCAAGCCATTCCTAGATTATGAAAAATATACATTTCAATGACAATACGAAATTAAATCAGAAAAACAAATTTTCAAAAATCAGGCCTCTGTTTGTTGCTATAAACAAACAATTCCTAGCATTTGCGCCACTTGAAGAAAATTACAGTGTCGATGAAGCCATGGTGCCATATTATGGTCGCCATGGCTGTAAACAATACATCCGAGGAAACCCCATTAGATGGGGTTGGGTATAAATTGTGAATGGGTACCACGAGGAAAGGATATACAGTGTGGTTACAGTTATACATCCTGTATAATATTTTACTTTTCAAGCTGTACATGTTATTTATTATTTTCCATTATAAACATTCTTCTAATTACAGTGTTTTTCAATTCACAATAGGCGAGAGGGAGAGGGAACACGTAGTATAACTACAAATTCGTTCGAGTCCAGATATGAGGAATTTATATTTCAAATCACAACAAATATTTTCCAACGCCCCATACTCATCGGGCTTTCGCTCCTGAGGCCTGGAATTGTTTGTTTACGTAACCTCAGAGTGCGAATGTTTACTTGTTTACCTCAACAGCCTCAGGGCTCACCTCGCATAACAACCTCGTACTTGAAGCAGCAAAAGTTGTAACAGTTTTCAATCAATAATTTTAGCTGTTTTTTTTTCAGGCAAAGATATCCAAACAATATGTTTTAGAGACCGTCATATCCGATACCATCACGAGAATAAGTTTACAAAGTCTGGATCTGCTAATAAAACATACATTTATGCTAAACATATGGAGTCCTTAACCCATAAACGGGCACGTGGACATTTGTAACGTAACCAGGCACGTGGGGTGTTAGAAACACCCCAGGTAAAAACACCAGTATTTTTTATAAAATGAATTTGAGGTTACTTATTCGCATAGGTGTAGTGTTTGCAACTCTGAAACCTCTTTCATTATTTACAAATGGTGGCACCGGAGTGAAATCCATAATTATAAAAAACGTCAAAATTTATTTTACTGCCACACATTTATTTTGTTTATTAAAAAATACAAAAGGATTGTTGTAAATTGGAAATATTAAATGAACATATTAAAAATACACATTATAAAAAACAGATTGTTCTGACAAACAATAAAAACCACGTGATTTCTTTACACATTTAGTCAGATTCCGTGTCTTCTGAATGATCATTTATACATGCCTCACAAATACCCTTTAGATGTTTTAGGCACATTTATCTATTACATTTAGAACAGTAAGTTTTTATTTTAACGTCTTTTTTTCGTGGGCATATGACACATCTACCAGGTCTATTTGCACGATTCTGTTTGGTTCCTGATGTACTCGGTACTCCTGATAATCTTGTTGCTTTTTCTCGTAAATATCTTGGAAGTCTCTGTTTACATATCTTTCCGTTGCTTGAGTATGACAAGGGTATTTTGGTACTTCTATAACTGAATCGATTACATTTTTAAGTTTTATTCAATCAGCTACATCTTATGTATTTATGAACTGCAGGATAGGTGCTACAAATCTTTTGTTATTTTGACAATTTATTCATTTTTTTCATATTATTTAATTAATTGTTCATTTATTATTCTTTATTATACCTTGTGTCCCACGCTAGGGGTACCCCACGGGATTTAACATGGGAAAATTGAAATTATCTTTTTCCTGCTTCCCAAATTAAAAAATCGCAAAAATTTTGACGCAGATTTAAAGTGGCACTTAAAAAAACGTTTCTAAAAACAGTTTTTTGATTATAATTTGATAATTAATAAATTAATTACAGGCATTTGAAATTCGAAATTTTGAAGGTTTTTCGCGCATGCGATTCAGATCGGGTATCTTCGCCTATCTTCGGCTACAATTTAATTTTAGCATCCATATTGCTTTAAAAACCGAAGATAGCCGATCTGAATCGCATGCGCGAAAAACCTTCAAAATTTCGAAATGGTTTTAAAATAGTTGGATATTTTCCATAAAATTTTTTTACCTTTAATGATATTTGCGGATGTGATACGAATGGAATTGACGATTTTATCCACAATTCTTCCAATTTGTTGGCAATAATATTAGCAAGTGTGTGGTTCTTGTGATGACTTTATTTGTTTTTGATAGCGAAGATGTAAATAATATCTCATTGTATCACCGCATGTAGGAAGAAAAAATTCACTTACTTCTGCTGGAGTGCCAAATATCGGGCATTCCATATTTTTTCGCGTAATAATCTTTTTCCCGCCATTTTTAGTGCAAAACACACATAAATTCAAATTATTATTAATAACTTCACACGGATTATAAGAAAATCAATAGAAACAGAAAATCAAAGAATTCTAGTAACTAACTAAATATGAAAACAACTGTAGACAGCGCCAGTATAAGGCACTTATATTCTAAAAATAGCTCTAAACGTTCAACGGCCTTGGAGCAGTACAAAATATGACGTCATTGACCTGTAACTTTGCAATTTTATTTAAAATACCAATAGATATTAGTGCTTGACGTCTCCCTTTACTATTTGTAGATTCAAATATGTACCACCCAAGTGCATTGCAAGACTGGGGGCACTAAATGTTATTTCAATTTGATTATATCCCGAAACAAAAGATCTCTTTTTGCTTCAAAAGCAATTTCATTTCATCGAAAACTTGCTCGTTCACGTTTAAACCTTCCCGGCTCCGGGTGATGTTCAAAACTCCTGACACTGCGTGGGGTGAATGTTCACCCAAACTTTATTCTTAATTTTCACTCTAAATTTTAGTAGGAAGGAAAGTATGAACGAATTATTTGTTGGCCATATTTTGGTACAGTTTGGGTTATTTGGGTACCTTATTAAAAAAGAAGAATTAAAAAAACGTCTATTGCTAAAATATAATTGGAAGCATTATGTACAATAAAATTTAACATTTTTTACATATTTTCGTCGTTTTGCTGTGTTCTGGGCAGTGTTGTAATGTATCGAGATACAAGTATCTAGATACAGTATCTAGATGCTTTTTTGAGTATCGAGATACAATTGAGATACTTGAAAAATTTTGTATTTGTATCTGCATCTAGATATTTTTTTTTGCGTATCTGAAACAAGATACATTCGCACTGCAAATATATTTTACAAACTATAAAATTAGGTATAAACACATAAACAAATTGTAAAAACGATCAGTGTAGTCGGGTTGCCAGGATCCAAAACCTTGCAATGTGGTATGACAAAACTTTTTCTTCAGGAAGTTGTTCTTAGACATGTCCCAAGTTAGAATATAGAGGGTGCCCAGCTGGCACCCTTGGGGAAAATTTTTTATTCAAGGTCAAAGGTCAACAGTCAGAATATATGCTTTTGTAATCTTAAATGCATTACAAGTGTAAGACGGATGGTTATCAACAAAAAACAGTTGAATAAAAATTTATGCAGCATAGAAATATGTAACTAATGCTCAAAACACTAAGAGATACAGCAATCAGCGTGTTAGGGACCGTTCATTATAGTAACGTTATAGTTTGACAGTACTGGCTATCGGTATATGCTTTAGTAATAGTAATAAATTTATTACAAGTGCAAAACGAATAGTTATAAACAAAAAACAGTAGAATACAATTTTATGATATGCAGCATGGACATATGTAACTACATTTTAAATGACATAGTGTTAATTAAGATACTGGGCAACTACTTTTGATAAAATACTAAATTGGAATGTATGTAAATAGGTATTATTGGCTACTGTTGCCCATTACATAATGCATTTATAAACATGTACGAAAACATGTATACTCAATGCATAATTACAATACTCTAGTCTACTTCTCACTATTGAAGAATACAGTAACACGATCGCTTTGGAGCTTGAGAAATGATTTGTGTTTCTTTTGATAAACCCAATATGTTTGTATGACGAGTTTGTTAACATATCAATATGATTTGAAAAAGTGAAGGATATTATGCTAATGCTAATGATGCTAATGATAATTATAATTCTAATAATGCTCAACTGCACTCGCACCTCATATTAATTTATATCCTTCCATTCATTACGTCAATTCCTGTCAGCCAACTCCCTGTGGTAAACCAAGTTGGACCTTGGTTTCCCACGAGCGCCTTGTTCTAATTCTCACGTAATTAGGATTTCCAATATGTGACATTTGCAAATTTTGAACGTTAGAAAGTGTCTCGAAAAGAATAGGAGTTTTCGTATGAGATGCTAGGGTACCTTCGTTACTAGGATACCAGTACTCATAGTCTTAAAATTTAGAAGGTAGAAGAGGAATGACGTAGCTAAATCGCTTCCCTTCATTCATCTCCTTTACAATTAGTCTTATCCTAATTAAGCGGTAACTGTCGCAAGTAGTGATAGGATGAACTTTTAACTTGAACTTTTTAAACGTAACGCTAACAACTAAAGATTAACTTTCAACCAAACAGAAAAATGTCGCGCGCCTTTAGCGCGTGAAAAACATCATCACATCATATCATCTATCACACTCGCGCAAATTAGTAGCGTGGGATTTTTCGGATTCGTTTTATTTTAAAGCTCATCTTTGTTATTACATTGTTATATTGTTTTATATTGTTATATATTATAATATTAGTGCATTAAAAAAATATATATTAAGCTGGACCGATACCGATAGCCAGTACTGTCAACGTTACTATAATGAACGGTCCCTAACACGCTTATTGCTGTATCTCTTAGTGTTTTGAGCATTAGTTACATATTTCTATGCTGCATAAATTTTTATTCAACTGTTTTTTGTTGATAACCATTCGTCTTACACTTGTAATGCATTTAAGATTACAAAAGCATATATTCTGACTGTTGACCTTTGACCTTGAATAACAAATTTTCCCCAAGGGTGCCAGCTGGGCACCCTCTATATTCTAACTTGGGACATGTCTAAGATCAACTTCCTGAAGAAAAAGTTTTGTCATACCACATTGCAAGGTTCCATAAAAAAAAATAGATTGGCGACCCGACTAGTGGTATCTCTTGATTCACACTGGAAAAGTTGCAGCACCACAAGCACAACCTGCATGATACTCGTAGTTAGAACTTGTTCTATTTTCGAGCAGTTTAATCGTGCATTTCTAGGATTTTACAGCGATTTATTTCTTGCCAGTATTATGCCAATAGTCAGTTGATGTTTGTTTTAAGTTGGTACTTGGGCTCTGCAACTTGTGCAATGTGTTAGTTGTCTGTGGGAATGTGACTTCTCAACACCCACAACCCACATACAGTTATAATTTGTGGAAAATTAAATCCCTGCAGAGATTTTCCCTGTGCATTTAAAAATGCACTAATGTGAATGCATGGGAGTTGCTACATGAAAGATTGCAGCAAGTGCAAGGTGACGCCGCATCTAAAAATGCAGCATGGAAATGCACAAGTGTGAATACCGCTTTATAACTTCTTTTTATTTTCATGTGGGTAAAGTATCTTCGTTGTATCTAGATACATTTTGTTAATATCTGTATTTATATCTAGATACATATCAGAAAATGTATCTGAAGAAGTATCTAGATATATTTTATTTAAAGTATCTGTATCTGTATCTAGATGCTGAAAAAAATGTATCTGTTACAACACTGGTTCTGGGCATACAACATTTTTACACAAAGTACATTTTGATTGCACTTCATTGTACTTTGTCCTACCACACATATGACATCGACCTCGTTTTTGTGTTTCGCGCGCCGGTTTTACTGGTTCCTCTTGATTTTCGGTGGGCTGCTGACTGATAGCGTCTAATATTTTGTTTATTTCTTTCTAGTCTTTCTAGTTAGCCTAGGGCGTATGGCAGGGTTACCAATCCTCCTTCTCATATGGGGTTCTACTAGTTATTTCCCAAATTCCAAAAGGAACAATCGTCTTTTGTGGCTGCACTGATTTTCAATCTGGGTGCAGATTTTTCCATAAAACAAAATTTTTATGCCGTACTTGGCAGGCTTACTCTTCATGTAGACTCTGAAAGGACATCTACCACGAAACGGCACCAGTTGCTTTCTTCTACTGTCAAGAGTGATCCTGGGTTGTAATACATTTGACAGTTATTTATGAAGATCTCAGCTACACCTAGTATAGGTGCTAATTTGTCCGTTGCTCTTCTCGTTAGCCTTGTGTTTTTATCGTCAAATTTCATCGCTGTCTTCAGATTCTGCCACCTCATCGCCATTTAACATTCGACCACGATTGTATTTTCGGCGACCAGCAAACCTAGCTTCATCAATTTGGATGGAATTATTTACGGTACCACCATCTGGCCTTTTCTGGAAATAACAGCAGTGCAGACTTCTCGGCACGTATTGTACCAATCAGTAATGGTGTTCGGCGATTTCCCCGTAAGAACAGTTGCATTACCCATAGGAATTTCTTCCACGAAGAAGAAAATGAGTTCCAGAGTGTCACACAGGCTTAGCTTGCATTTAAGTTTTTCGTTTATATCCGTGTAATGGAAAAAATTGTTGCCTGTTCGAGCTGTCCGTGTCACTTGACATCCCTTACTAGGACAACGAAGCACGGGCCTGAATTGTCCACCTCTATCTCGTCTCTTCTTCTTCTGCATGACACTTCCACATCGATGACACGGGTCGGCTTGTTGTGGTTCAGCCAGAAGTTCATATTCCCGTAAAAATGAAACTGCAGTATTCTCGTCAAAAATAACGGTTCTGTAGAAATCTTTCAGCAACATTTTCGTTTTCTGACGATTTCATTGTTCGCGTTGTTTATTCGTAGTTATTACACTTCGCGTTGTGCATTCATAGACCAATTAATAAAAGCATAATCCATCTTTCGAAAAAGAACGTAAGGACCATTCAAAGAATACTTAGAATCATCAAAATACTTATGCAAATAATTATAGCAAAATCTATGCTCCACCACAAACGGATCAGTATGCTTAAACACATCTGCATTTTTTACCCACTCAAAAACACGCTTATTAAAATGTAACTCAGACAATTTACAATTATAATAACAATGTGTATCCTCCTTTGTAATACAGGGTATACCACGGAACCCGTTCATTAGAAGTTTCTGGGGTCCCTTATTAGTTATGAATTTGAAACTTTCAGGTTAAGGATAACCCATAGCATTCTTTTGTTCTAAAATATTGTCGATGTTGTACAACTTCCGGAAGGACCGGAAGTCGCCATTCATCTTCTTATTTAAAATGGAACCCCCTGTATATTATTGCATATTTGGATTGTACAATCGATTCTGCGTAACATTGTATTAGATTATCCTATACCTATCTTCAACTGTTTTTGAGATATTATGATTTTTTTGAAAAATTTGCGCTTTGCGGAGGGATGTTTAATAGCCCACCTTTTGCTCTTCTTTGAACGCAAAACATTCATACTTTACAAACACGAAGTAAAACCATAAGGGTTCACAAAATGCATTTGCAAACCTATCACAGATTATACAGGGCGTTCAAAATTAGTGGCAAAGTTAAAAAACTTCAAACACCAAAAAGTCATTTTTTTCAAATGGAACACCCTGTATATTTTTACATATTTGGAAGGCTATTTAATTTACGCATCGATAAACTATAGGTATCCCTATACCTATCTTTAGCGGTTTTGTAGTTATTAACACTTTTTATCTAATATTGATTAAAACTGCACTCAAAACCTATGCACATTTGAAAGCAGGCTGTGAGTATGACAACAGGAAAAACAATTACTTTTGCAAAACGAATTTAATGATCTTATTTATACAACAAACAAATAAAAATGACTTTAATGGATATAAAATAAATTCAAAATATCAGTATTGGAATATGCGTTAACTGCTTCCATTTTATAAAATTATTTACTGTTTACCACCTGTTTGCTTTAATGTGCATGACATCCAGATAAACATTCGTTTGTCTAATCATACTAATAATGATAATAATAATAATAATAATAATAATAATACTTACTTGATTTCGATCCGTGCGGTTAGTTAACCAGACTTGGCCTAAGTATCGATAAAAACCGAAGTATAATAATAATAATACCTTTTATTGAGAGCAAACTATTAAATTACATAAGATTGTTCAAAATACGTTAAAACTGCACACTTGTTCTCAAAAGAAGGGAGTTCAGGTGTCTACAAAAAAAGTAGAGACCTGTTCTTGCACTCAACCCTGTTAGACGTTCATTACCGTATTTTATTTTCGCATACTCACAGCCTACTTTCAAATGTGCATAGGTTTTGAGTGCAGTTTTAATCAATATTAGATAAAAAGTGTTAATAACTACAAAACCGCTAAAGATAGGTATAGGCAGGCCTTTTTTTGTCACTTCTTTTTTGGGGGCACGCTAATTCTCGAAAGTTGTTCATAATTTTTTGTACCCCCCCTCCCCTTGCCACTGTTATTTTTGTATTGTTTAAAAACATAATCTCTTTGGAAATAAAACGTGAACTTATATTTAGGTGAGTAACAATATAAAAAAGTAACTTTCGTTGTCAATATACTTAGCCTAAGGTAGGTACATAAATTTTAAAGCAGTTTCTCTTCATAATAAATCTGTTCGTGCTTACAAACTTTACCAATAGCGATGAAACTGTTTCCACTAAAAGAGAAGCTCTTTATGGAGTCATTATCAAGTTCATCTGCGAAAATCCTCTCTCGCATTCACTCGTTGAAACTGCTATGGTATGGACAGTATTGATGAGCGGAGTTAAATTTTTTGGCACCTTTTTGTCTACTAAATAAGTAATAGCGAAACGCCCGGATAATATTTCGTTCATTCATATGGAACGTACGAATCTCTATTTCTCCAAACGTAATGTTTTTTTCAACTTCATTTGGCCATTTTTCGGGTATGAGAACATTACAAGCTTGAACGATATTTTTATCACTCGATTCTAGTAAACGATCTTTCATAGAAGCTGCCAATTGAGAATAAATCGTCTCTGGATCTATGGGTTGCTGTGTATTTCTTCCGCTTTCGTTGTGTAGCTTTTGTAAAGGTTACCAAAATTGATTTTTTCTTCATTTTTTTTCAAATTCTTTCATTTTTTCAGTTTTTATGCCAATTTTTCGATATTTTCAAAATTTCCTTTGGGGGCACTGCGTGCCCCCGCGTGCCCCCACAAAAAAAGGCCTGGGTATAGGGATACCTATAGTTTATCGATGCGTAAATTAAATCGCTTTCCAAATATGTAAAAATATACAGGGTGTTCCATTTGAAAAAAATGACTTTTTGGTGTTTGAAGTTTTTTAACTTTGCCACTAATTTTGAACGCCCTGTATAATCTGTGATAGGTTTGCAAATGCATTTTGTGAACCCTTATGGTTTTACTTCGTGTTTGTAAAGTATGAATGTTTTGCGTTCAAAGAAGAGCAAAAGGTGGGCTATTAAACATCCCTCCGCAAAGCGCAAAATTTTTCAAAAAAATCATAATATCTCAAAAACAGTTGAAGATAGGTATAGGATAATCTAATACAATGTTACGCAGAATCGATTGTACAATCCAAATATGCAATAATATACAGGGTGTTCCATTTAAAATAAGAAGATGAATGGCGACTTCCGGTCCTTCCGGAAGTTGTACAACATCGACAATATTTTAGAACAAAAGAATGCTATGGGTTATCCTTAACCTGAAAGTTTCAAATTCATAACTAATAAGGGACCCCAGAAACTTCTAATGAACGGGTTCCGTGGTATACCCTGTATATTTCAAACAACTCTTTTTAGAACGGCAAGGCTGTATGAACATTGTCTACAATGACTTGAACATATTCACGCAAATCATCAACAAAAACATCCTCGGAAAATTGCAAAAAAGAATGTAAATGATGACTTACTCGTTTACTGACAGTAGATGTCTCAATTGACACACAATACGTAACGACGTTTTCAAAGAACGACACAAACTCTTCGCGTATTCCTTCGAATACATCACTTAACTCAATTGTAATAAAAAAGATGCGGCTTGGTTTACGGCGTGTAACAGACTGTGACATCCTGTTGGACTTTTAATTTATTTATAAAATTTCCTTATCCCGGACGCGCCGGGTAGTTGTTCTAGTACCCGGCTAACAGTGATATCCTAACTGATTATTGTTATTACGCACATTTACATCCTGTTCGTCCTGATTAACTATATTTTGAACATTAACTCTAGGATTTCCGTTTAAATCTGCAACTCTATTTAAATAAAAACTGTGAGTATAATATCTACTTCTTCTTTGAAAATGTTCTTCAGCATCACCTTCCCAATACAAATACAAACTATACACCTTTGCAATTTTCCTTTCTGTTGCTGCGGTATTAATTTCAGCAAGCGTATCACAAAGTAAATCAGGATTACAACCATTCATAAAACCAAATGCAGCAATATAAACTCTATCACGGTAATTTAAAGTACTGCACCAAAACTTTCTTCGCATGCCACGAGGCCAAGTATCAGCTCTTCCTAAAACGTCTTGGATATCTAACCAATAAACCATCAGTATGGCCGCGCTATCGCGCGGTGGTTTCTTTTTTGAGGATGGGTTGCACTTTTATACACCCACCTACAATTCTCATTATTGATAATTATCGGAAATCCTAATGACATTACCTATTCATTGGAATTGTATAATGAAGGAAAGTAAGTGCATTTTAATGACACCAATCAGCAAAGTATGCAGATAATACGTATTCATTGAAATTTTGAAATAAATGGTTAGTTTATTTTAACCCTACACTGCGCGATTTTTCAAATTTTTATGAAAAAAATTTTTTTAATAGTAAATTAGTGTATATATTAAGGGAAAAATATTGAAAAAAATCTAAATTAAAAAATAAATTTATTTTTCGAAAAAAATCGGTTGTATCAGATATGATACATAGTGTAAAATAGTATGATTATTTATTCAGTATGAAATTTATAGAAACAATTGTTGTTTTTGTTCAAACAGAAATGTAGTGAACATTTTGAACATTTTATGAATGAAAATGAATTGCATGACGGTAATTTACATCTCTGTCTGATGGTTTCATACATTGGCCAATGGCTACTTCCATCTAATCGAACCTCTTTTGGTGGAACATATGCTGTGGTTGCGGATCTCTTTTTTTTTTCTTCTAATCTAGATTCCATTTCCGAAGGCCTGCCTCTTCTTTTCAGTCCTCCGATGTTGTAATTGCATAAGCAATATGCAATTTCTGAGCGAAAATCTGCTAAATTTAATATATTCTTCTCGTTTCTACTCCCCATAGTCTTCCTGTATGTTAGCCAACTGTTAACAAGTGTTACATCAAGTAAATGGTAGAACAATCGCATGTACCATTTTTTTGTCCTAATTTTTATTTTATAACGTCCGATAAGACCATCGAGAAGGTCCACCCCACCCATATGTTGGTTGTAGCTTTGAACTATATTCGGACAACTAATTGTTACGTATTTCTTTTGTTTCCTATCATACCTTTTGATTTCACCTACAGGTTCTTGACCAGTAAAAGTTGATAACAAATTTACTAATTTGTTGTCTTTCCACGATACACAGGAAATGTCTACGCCTTCTGCAGTAGTAACAAATTCTTCACAAGTACCTCGTGGTTTTGATTTCATTTCAGCCTCTGTAGGAATTTTAGAGTTTGGAATTCTAGTTCTCCTGATCGTACCCAATGAAAAAATTCCTCTTTTTGCTAAATATACCATAAGGGGTAGTGTAGTATAATAATTATCAAAGTACACCTTGAAATTCTTCCCAGGTGGTACTATCCTACAGAGGCGAACAACAACGTTTGCACAGGAACCCAAATCGGGTTCATCCGGTTTTGGTGTACTCTCATGGCCTGCTCCACAGTAGATTTCAAAATGATATGCAAAACCATCTGAACCACACAAAACGAATAATTTATATCCCCATTTGTGTGGTTTTGCTGGCAAGTATTGTTTTAGATAATTTCGCGCTTTTGTGGCGCACATCTGTTCATCTACGGATAAGCATTCTTGCAATGGAGTGGTCCTAAATCTTTCGTTTAGGTAATCTATAATAGGACGTATTTTGTGCAATCGGTCATGATTTGGATCTTCTTTCGGTACCATTTTTTTATTATCATTGAAATGAATTGATGTTCTAATTTTTTCGAATTGTTTTTGGCTCATTACATTTTTATTTGAGGAAGACCTAGTGAAGTGGCCCAGTAGCTCCTCACATTTGGCATATGAACAACGGACATATATATACAAACTCCCAAATATTTTGTGAGGTCTTCCATTGTCAGAGTAAATGTATTATTTATGTTTTTCTGTGACATAAACAAATTAGATTCGTTTACTATTTTTTCAAGTATATCATTTCCAAAAAAATTTTTAAAAAATTGCAAAGGAGTTTTGAGGTTTTGAAAGCAGTTATTACCTATGTAGTCAAATTTTTTACGTCATCACTCAAAGTCAATTTCTTTTTCCTCCATAAAATCTTTGAATACATATGTTTCAAATCAAGTGCCTCTTTCTTAAAATCTCTTTCATTTTCGATTTCTTCGTTTGCTTCATCACTTTCTAGTTCCTCGTTGTTTGCAATTACAACCCCATCTTCAAATTCGATAGGAAGAGAATCAATATCTATATTTACTAAATCTGTAGTTTCATCTTCTTCGTCATCATCTTCATCGTCTAAATTATCGTCACTATCCGATAAATGTGCGAGAATCTCTTCTAATTCCAACTCCGTGTAGGTTTTTCCTTTTGGTTTGGGCAACGGCATGATTCCTAAAATTTTAAACATAATGTGATATGTATCAGATCTGCTACAACATAATTTTCTTTCAAAATTATAACTTTACAATATGCTTTCTTACTAAGTGATCGTAATAATTACTAGTACTCACCTTTAGCAACAACTATAACAATTTTCAGATTTATATTTCGCCAAAATAAACGATAAACAAAATTAAAGCGTAGACACTACATACACATGTTCGGCATAAACTGTAACAGGTGACTGTGATTCACCAAAATAAATTCCGTTGACGGATCAATCCAAAATGAACCTTATTGCCAAGTTTAATAGGGTTGTAGCAGAGTATATACATATCTGTTTAAGGCAAAAGTTTATCTCCAATGGTTAATATTAACGGATATAATGGGTCGTAGCATATTTGATACATGTCGCAGTGTAGGGTTAATTACCCTAACAGCGAAGTATGTTTTTGAATTTTTCATTCCTCGCAATTTTTATTCGTTTTTTATAGTACTAGACCGCATACTGCAGTAGTAATTGACTGTAGACCGCGTGGTATACGGTAGACCGCATGCTATAGTAGTAATGTGACGGTAGACCGCACCATGACATGTTACATAGAATCCTTGAGAGGACTCGTGAGGAGTTCGAACCATTTCAACAATTCTTCGGGTTCGAAATGAAACTTGATTAACCATCATCCAAAAGCAATTGAAACACACCTCTGCACAGACTTTACACTGATAAATCAGGAGTAAGTACAACATCCAGTAGTGCCTTTACATGTATTTATACCTTTCAAGAAGAAATATTTTCCCAAACTTTCATTACCATAATGGGATAATTATCACATTCCGTGGTGACCTGTAATTACTTTTGTAAAATAATCCCTTTTCAAAATGACTTGTTGGAATTTCTAATCACAACAGTACAACTCTACAAATATGAATAACCCTAATGAGATAATTACTGCATTCGAGTGTGATTGATAGGTAATTAGAGGAGTACTTGAACTTTCTGTGGACCAAACATGCTAATTGCGTTCCACAGGAAATACCAAACGATGTAATCTGGTACTTAGTCAGCATATAAAGAATATCAGAAAAACTTGACGAAACAGCATCCGGTAAGTATATCGCACCTAATACCACGTGGGGTGAATTCTCTCACCCCGTCAGCGCATCGCTATCATTTTTCAAATATATCTGAAAAACCATTAACTGGATTTGACTCTTTTCTGATTTAACAAGTACCTAAAAATACAAAGAACAATGTAACGAGATATAAACCGGATAAAACGGCTATTACAAAAAAATCAGGTGAAAAAGTTCAAACTGGGATGAGAACTCACCCCACCCGGAGCCGGCAAGGTTAACTTGCAAATCACGTTTGTAGAGCCCATTTCACAAGCTACTAAAGTTTGAGACTCGGAAATATAATCCTTTCTATTTTTATTACCGCTTGGTTTGCACACTTTCTTTTTAGGTCAGATTTTTTAAATAAACCTCTGCAATATACAATACAAGGATAAAAATTTGAACGTTCTTCTTCACTTGGCGATCTAACCGGGCGTTGTATGTATAATTCAATTTTCTGTTCAATGAGTGTTCTGGCCATCACTAACCGAACTTAATTACAATTATCGAATGGTTAAAATGATTGTATAAGTTTGAGATAATAATAAGTTTTGTATTCTACCATAATCGAGTGCAATAGACCAGCCAAATTTTATAAAAATGTACGTTAAGTGTGAAGTGTCTGCCGACATTTATTTTATTGTTGAAAACGATAGCTTTCTTATCATAGAATGTAAATCTAAAAATCCCAAAAAATCGGAAGTGAGCTACAGTCAATTTTAAAAAACATGGTCGCTCGCTGTATTTTTTAAAATCTATTATTTCTATAATTACCAGTTAAAATGTACGTCCGATTAAATTCCACATGTCTGGAATTGACACCCCACTCACTATTGCATGTTTATTTGGTTAATTTTTAATTTACTATATTATTTTAATATTTTACTGTAGTCTGGAACTGGAATTAAGAGACTGATGAAGTGATGATACTATACATACACCACTGGAATTAAATTAATGACAATCTATTATTAGATTATACCAACCTTCAAAATTTTTTGTTTTGCGGAAAATTCAAACTGTCATCGGTATTAAAGAATCGCACACCCGGTATATCTACTGTATAGATTTTCTTGATTGTGAGGATTGAAATTTTAACTAAACGAATTAAAAACGAGACATATACAGGAAACGTGAAGCGCTTCACACGTTTCCTGTACATCTATGTACATCTACTGGATTATAAAAGTCTTAAATGCAACAACGATCTGACTGTTGATGAACTCGGCTGACTAACTACTTTACGGTTTTATCTTGCGACGAGATACAAGGAAGATTAATAATGTAAGTAATGATGACGCGAATCATTATATTCCGCAAACTACTACAACTGACGAGTTTGTTGAGAACGATGACGCTGTACCAAATAATGAACCTCATTTTCGCCGCTCCCCGTCGGTAAGTATAGAAAACGGAAGAAAGTGCAACTCTATATTATTATTTTAGGTTGAATGGACGCATAATTCTCTTGATGAAAACCTTTGTACCATCAACGAGGACACACCCCTATGCATATTTAGAATCTTTTATGCCAGATGGATTCACGATGCTGGTTGATGATATTTTGCATAACTCCGAACCTGAAACAAAGAATGTGCTTCCTATAGACTCAGTTGGAGACGTTTTAATTAATTTGAATAAATTAAGCAGTGCTTCCGAAATCAACAAAGTCAATGTTTGCCGTGATTGGGTCTTCCAATACTTCGGTGTATTTGCTCTATTTAAAAGGTTTTCAGTCAAGTTTACCGATGCCCACGGAACATCAGAAGGTGCGGTAGACGAAGGAGGGTCCACAAGAGAAATGTTTTAGATTGGCTATAAATGAAGCATACTCCAGTCAAATGATCAGCAGTCAGCATCTCGCTTTTAAAAATCGTAAATATTAACAAAAGTACAAAAAATAATACCAGGAAATAGGAAATAATACACCGTTGAATAGGGTTTTTGTCGAGAATCTGATGGTAAATAAAAATACAGGGTGTCCCATTTAAAATATTCGTATAAATTCTATTTAAAGTTCACAAATTTTTAATTCTCATTTTAAACACGGTATAAAATTAATCACTTAATTTTTTTGTAGAGTAACATGACCATATCACGTGCGTCTTCAAGATGCTCGGCGACATTTTACTTACCTAAATGCAAAAATAACCTTCTGCAATACTCGCCAATTCATACTATGTGTCTTAATTTCAACACTATATCAAGAAATGTAGACATCTTCAGTGACTCACTACAAAAAAATAGTCAGTGCCATAGAGTAAATGTTTGTTTTGTTTTGTTTTATTTTATTTTGTATCTATTATTAAGTTTAAATTGCTTTACTCGACAATGTAGTTATTTTTTGTTTAGCCTTAAGTTTGTCCTATTTTGACGTATACTGTTTGGACAATTAAACATTATTATTATTAGAGTAATATTATTCATCAGATAAATTTTTCCTTTTTTGAAGAATAACTTAGTTATTGATATTATAGTCCGACCTTGAACTGTACAAAATTTTGACAAAATAATAATTTGGCAACCGCACATGCAATATAAAAAAAGTTTCAGGCGTGATATAAATATGGTTGGTCGATACATGAAGGGAAAAAATACAGGGTGTGCCATATAAAAAAGTGACATTTTCCTGCCAGGTGAAATACAACATACTGTAGGTATAAAAATATTTTTAAAAGATCTGTGCTTTTATACTCGAAACAACCATTACCGATCATTTTTCTGTAATTATAAATTTTAAATTAGCTCATGTAATTAAAGCCCCCCTACAAAAAATAATTTATAAAAATATAACAGATTTTGATAAATTAAAGGCACTGTGCAAGTAAACAGGGTTGGAATTAAATTTTTGTAAGTGATAATATTAACGAGGTTACAAATAACTTTGTTAATATTTTTAAAAATGCAATTAGTAATATTAAGTGGTCGCAAACACAAAAAGAAACCATGGATTACCCGTGGCCTAATAAATTCTATAAGGCGGAGGGATGAGTTGTTTCAGAGATACAAAGATCCGAATATACTAGTGGAATATAAAGTCTATAGGAATAAAATAAATTGTTTGATTACCAGGGCAAAGAAAGATTATTTTGAAAACAAATTAAATAAGTCAGTAACGAAGGACTCTAAACTGATTTGGGATAGGTACACTTAAGCACGCTTTAAACTTTAAATCCATGTCCGTTGATATCAGGAAGATAAAAGTTAATGGTGATGTTGTAAGTGATAAGAAAAAAATTGCAAACTATTCTAATCATTTCTACGTAACAATAGACCAGTCATATAAGACCATATTCCTATACTAAGGTAGACAAAATTAGTTAAAAGCTGAAACTTTGGGGATCGATAGTAAGTGTCAAAAGTAGTTGAAATCCAAGAGTCCGCCAAAATCCGCCCGCGCGTTTCGCCGCCATCTTGAATTAAAGATGGCGCCGCGCTGATTCGGGTTTTTACAATTTGTGACAAAACGGTTGCGTTTATGAAAATATTTGTTCTTATCAAATTTGTAGAGCATACTTTTTTCTATCTAATCGTAAATTGTGAATCACTTACCTATGACCCAAGTGCCACTTAATGCTGTAAAACCAAAGTCGCACGCAAAAAGTAGGAGGTTTTCGATATATTTTTATTTTTATTTCGAAAACAACTGAACCAATGCAAAACTATGTTCTCATGATTTTTGTAGAAAATGCATTTTTCTACATTTTTGCAAATTTTCAGGAATTCAATTACTGCCATTTTTATGGAAATAGGCAAAACACCACATGCACTGACGCGTATTACGCAATAGGTATTTACATGCTGCAAAAGCAAGATTTACAAGGTAAAAAGATCAATCGAACAATAGACTTTGATTGTTGATTAAGCAGTAGTGTTCGACGGATATGACGGAACCCCAACTACAAAGGATGAAGCACACAAGCATCGTACATCTCGTGGCATATCACAGGAAATAATATTTGAAGGAACAACTCCGCTAACAACTACACAGTCCGACTTTCTTACCAACTGGCGTAATAAGTCACGATTGATTAACAAGCTGTCGAGCCAGTTTGTTGGAGAAAATATTAACGTAACCCAAGCCAATGCCGATGCAGACACGTTGATCGTAAACACTGCTATTGAAACAGCTATAGAGCATCAGGATAGACCTGTTTGTGTTGTAGGCACTGACACCGACCTCTTAGTTCTTTTAATTTCATTAGCTCCATCTGGAACGAAAATTACGATGCTACAACCTGGTATATCAAACCAACCCAGCAAACTGTTCGACATAGAAGAATTACAGCAAACGTTAGGTCAGGCATCTCAGCACATGCTATTTTTTCATGCAATAACTGGCTGTGACACAACATCGGCACCGTATCGGAAGGGGAAAAAAGCAGCACTGACATTGTTTTTAAAAACAACGGAGCTCTACGGTTCAGCAGATGTCTTTCTCCAATCCTCCTCGAGTCTTGCAACAGTAGCAGGTGCCGGAGAAAAGTTCCTTCTTCACTTATATGGAGCCAAAAAGGAAACTATTTCACTTGACAAGCATAGATATTACTCTTATGTAAGCCAAACAGCACGTCATCGTTTGACCAGTACCTTTAACATATCTACTCTACCCCCTACAAGTGCTTCTGCTAAGCAGCATTCGCTTAGAACATACCTGCAAGTTCAGCATTGGCTGAACAACAGCATCGACCCCACTAAATGGGGTTGGAAGTTAATCGACGGATGCTACAAAGCAGTTATCACTGACCAAAAACCTGCACCAGACCACGTCATGCAGCTATTAATCTGCAACTGCAAATCTGAGTGCAGTGGCCGGTGCACTTGCAAGAAAAACAACCTCAAGTGCAGTGCGTTATGTGGGAATTGTCGAGGCCTCTCCTGTTCCAATAATGCTGTGGATGAATTGCCCGATGAAGACTGGTCATGAAGATCGATCGGTAAGTCCGAAGCAATTATATCTAGATTCGTAAATCATTTTAAATTCATTTTTACAGTTACGGTGGTATAAGAGACCTTAAAAAGGCAACGTGTTTAATTCATTGTTCCATTGATCGCTTTACCTTGTCAATAAATCTTGTTTCTTCATTAAAATTATGATGTAGTTAGTACGTATTGTTTCATAGGCGGGTACGGTACCTATTGCGTATAAGCCGTATAGTGCATGTGGTGTTTTGTTTATTTGCATAAAAATGGCAGTGATTGTAGAAACAAATTCCTGAAAATGTGAAAAAGTGTAGAAAACTGCATGCTCTACAAAAATTATGAGAACATATTTTTGCATAGGTTCAGTTGTATTCGAAATAAAAATAAAAATATGTCGAAAACCTCGTGTTTTTTGCGTGCGACTTTGGTTTTACAGCATTAAGTGGCACTTGGGCCATAGGTAAGTGATTCAAAATTTACGATTAGATAGAAAAAAATATGCTCTACAAATTTGATAAGAACAGCTACCATTTTGTCACAAATCGTGAAAAACCGAATCGACGCGGCGGCCATCTTTGATTCAAGATGGCGCAAAAACGCGCGAGCGGATTTTGGCGGACTCTTGCATATTAACTACTATTGACACCTTCTATCGATCCCCAAAGTTTCAGCTTTTAACTAATTTCGTCTAGGTTCAAACCTAAAATGACTGGCCTACAATTGCAGAAGAAATGATAAAAAAAATTAATAACATTGCGGATGACCGCACATTTTCTACACCAGAGTGCGCTTAACATTTCATGAACATCATTGTAATATGAATAACTGTACCTGTAACCTGTAATAGTTATATAGAGCAAACCGAAGTAATTAAATATTTGGGAATTACAATTGACGCTGTCCTAAAATGGGATATTCAGGTTTTAGTTAAAAAGTAAGAGGTTTTAATTATATTTTTAAAACAACTTAGAGATATTTTACGAATTAATAACCTGTGGCAAATTTATTACGGGTTAGTCGAGCCCCTCTTGGCGTATGGAACAATTGGATGGGGTGGAATCTTAAAGTCTGTTATTAAACCATTAGAAATAGTTCAAAAAATAATACTAAAAATTATACTTAGGAAAACTTCAAGATACACTTCAGATGACTTATATAAGGAATCCAATGTGTTAGATATTAGGCAAATTTTTACTAAAGTAGTACTTATAAAAGTCTATAAAGATAAAAACATAATTGATTACTACAACAATCCCTTGCACACGTACAGCACTCGAAATAAAGATCATAACATTATAAATTATCCACAAGTAAGAAAATGTGCGGGTTAGCGTAATTTTGAGTACCTAGCGGTACGATTTTATAATATCTTACCGAGCAACATCAAGACCAATCCTCTATACAGTTCCTATAGACAAAATTTAATGATGTGGTTAAAATTATATCCCAGATCAGTTATCCACAAATTATTCGAGTAAAACAGTCTAATAAATTTTTTTTTAAAATATAAAAACAATGTATTCCTTTTCTATTTTCGGACGTATGCTATCCGTTTCCCCGTTTTATGTTTCGAGATATTTTGGTTCGTTCGTTAAGTAAATACATAGTAGTATTATATGTATTGTAACACTAGTTTTATAGAATTCGGTTATTTTAAATAAGAGACACCTAATATTGTTTAATTTTCTAATTATGATACTTTTAGACGCAGACAAACTTTTTTTTACATTTTTACACCATCTCGCCCTAGGCGCTTCATGAATAGCAACAAGGAAAAGCGTGAGACTCAAAACTGCACCGTGTGGCACTCCATTGTAGATTTCGAATGAATTAGAGAGCAGGCCATTGGCTTTAACTTTTATAGTTCTGTGTTGCAAGAAATTGTAAATAAATGCCGTTAAGTTACCGTCAATATTATTTTTTAGTAGTATGTCTATAATTCGCTTCCCAGGACATCTCAAAGACTTTCTGAATATCCATTGAGACTGCTACTAGATATGATTTGTTGGCAAAAGCTTCTGTAATGACTGTGTGTATCAAGTGGTCAGAGTTGCTATGAAATTTTCAGAAACCTGTTTGTTCTTAAGCGAAAATAATTGTTTCCAGAAGTTTACAGAGGTTACAAGTTAGTGCAATTGGTCGGTAACTGCTGGGGAGGTGTTTTTCGATCGTTACTACAGCAATTGAACAGTCTTCACAGTATGACTCCGTGGAAGTTGTCGGTGAAGACATTGATCTGCTGGTTTTGATCCTGGGACTCGCTCCGCAATCACACAACATCTTCTTCCGGAAACCAGCGAGAGGAAAAAAACCGTAAGAACTTTATTCGGCACCTTCCGTGGAATGCAGTATATCTGTTTTAAACGGTCTACGCTTTCAGTAGATGCGATACCACATCCTCATTCTTTAACATCGGCAAGTCTAAATTCATCAACGTTCTGAATAAAAATCCGCAACTGCAAGCATCGTTGGATTTATTCAAACAAAAAAGTGTAGACCCAGAAGTACCGGCCTTGGCGGGAGAACGTTTCGTGATTGCACTGTACAGCGGAGACAAACAAGAAATGTCAGTCAATTCACTCCGTTACAAACGTTTTAGCAAATCAGTTGTAAATAGTAAATTTAATCTTGCTTCGTTACCACTATCGCAAACTGCACTTCGTCAACATACATTCCGAACGTACCACCAAGTACAACAAAGGATTGGGATTCATCAAGATCCCGAAGAATGGGGATGGCGAAGATGAAACCATGGAACCAGTTCCAAACACGGCAGAACCTGCACCAACGGAAATCTTAAAACTTATATCATGTAAGTGCAAAACAAATTGCGGAAAAGCCTGCGGTTCTCGCAAAGCTGGCCTCAAATGCTCTGCAATTTGTCTCCACTGCAGTGGTGAAACGTGCGACAACATTGCACAATTTGATGTAGTGAATGAAGACGACGATGGAGACAACGACAATGACAAAAGCGATGACGACGAAACAGACGGTGGCAGCAACGTTTCGAACATCCCTGAAGGACCAGGACCATCCAAACGACGAAAACTTTAATTGTAATATTGTAATATGCCTTCCATTTCTCACTTAACAATCATGATATCCCACCAAATTCTTAGGCATGAACATTGACTGGGCACTATCGTGGTCAGACCACGTGATGGACGTCTGCAAAAAGATTAATAAAGCATATTTTCTAATTCTCAATTTGAATAACTCCCTTGGCCGAAGTGCATTGATGAGTGTGTATTACGCGCTTGTATTCCCGGCTATGAACTATAACATTGCAGTTTGGGGTTGTAGTGCCCATATTGATCGCGTTTTTGTACTGCAAAAAAGAGTGCTGCGACTTATTTTTAACCTAAAACCTCATCAAACTTGCCGAAACGTCTTTCGTGACTACAACATTTTGACCCTCTTCTCCATTTACGTGTACAATTGTGTCACCTATATACACAAATGTAAACATAACTTTATTACCAGCAAGGACGTACACTCTTACAATACCCGCAACAAGGACAACCTACGCCTGGACAAACCGCGTCATTCGTTTTACAAGAAATCTCCAGAAAGTCCTTGGCGTTCTACAACAGCTTGCCCGGCCGTATCAAAAGTACCAAGAACTTCGCCCAATTTAAAGCTAAAATTAAAGCGCTCCTCCTGTCGACACCTCTTTACAATGAGGGGGAATTTATGCACGCGATTACTTTGTTTTGTTTGTAAATTACCTGTGACGTGTAAATAATTGTTGATACAATTGATTTTTACAAATATACAGTGTGAGTCATTTACATTGGAAACACATGTAAAATCTGAAGTTATTTACCGATTTTAACCAATTTTTTTTTTAATGTCAAATAATGAAACATCTACTTTGGGACAAAATTTTAAATGTTTATTCCAATTTTCAGGGCATACTACGATAACTTTTTCGTACTCGGAATGGAGAATTGTTATTAGCGATTTGTTTATAAAAATAATATCTACGCCACTGGATTCAGAATGCTTCCAAATAGCTGCCACCAAAATTTTACAAAAATATATTTATTAACAACAAAGTTATGACAACTTAAAGTTCGAAAACTTTCTAAGCTAACAGTTGCAAAATCTGTATCTCAATGGGTGGCCATGGAAATTATGTTAATAATTCGTAAATTAAACTATTTAAACCATCAGTGGAGAAAAAAATATTTAAAGTAAACTGCTGCCATTTTAAGCAGGGACCTGGCGGTAAAGCAGGACATTGCCCTCATTCAATTTCATAGCAACGTTAGAATACAAAATCAGCAACTAGATTCTTGAAAAAATAGGAGAGTAAAATAATTATAAAGAAATTTAAAATTGAGAATCATTTTTACGATGTTGGAAAAAATAGTATACACAATTCGTGATGAAGCTGCGATTTTTCAACTCGCAATGCTATTCTCACTCGCTAACTCTCGTTAATATATAAAGTATTGCTAGTTGAAAAATCAGTCACTTTCATCACTTGTATTGTAATATACTATTTCCTTTAACTATGAGTTCATAAATGATGGAATAGCAATTGAAATGATTTATACATTTCGGTCCCTAACTGATATATAAAATCTTAGATTTTGGTGGAAAATAAAGAGAATGCAGCGCCTGAAAGTGAAATGATTTATACATTTCGGTCCCTAACTGATATATAAAATCTTAGATTTTGGTGGAAAATAAAGAGAATGCAGCGCCTGAAAGTGAAATAGAATTGTCTGAAGAAGGTGAAACGAGCGAAACATTATATCGGCAAAGTTTTACAAATGTTCGAAAATAATGTTGAAATTACTTTTTTACGGGATTTAAAAAAAGTTTCTAACAAGTTTCTATGGCCTACTGCAGATGATATTGGATTAGTCCCTACCGTAGAAGTTATAAAATGTTTGAATGATCCCGTAATTGATAGAAGAAGAGCACTGCTTTTCGATTTACATCAAATAAAACCTTATCTACAAACTATGGGTTGATAATATGTATATTTGAAAATTTTTATTGTATTTTATTGAATTTCATTAGAACACATTTTATTTAAATTTGCATGAGGAACCAGAAATACACATTTTAAGTTGTTTCTTTTAAGAAATAAAAGATTTTATACTTGTTCTTGTTCATATTTTATTGGTCTTTTTAAGAAAAGCTTTTAAAAAATCTCTACTGTGTTCAAAGTTGTCTCTGGGCGGTTACATCTTTGAAACTTTACAAATAGTATTGTAGTTCAAAGATGCGTATCTAAGCCCCAACTTTGAACACTATACAGGGTTATTAAAAAGTATGGAGACGGCGATTTATTGTCGTTAATATTCATTTTAGGAAAAATTGTTCAATACAAAAGTTGTTTATGAATTTTTATCTATACTTGGGAATACTTCAATTTTTGTGATCTGCAATTGTTTCTGAGTTACCCCGTTCCGCATAATTTTTTTAAATGAGAACATGTTACTTTTACCTCACCATCCGATAGAGCATTTTTTCTCTTTAAAACATCACTAAAGAAATCTTTTTAAAAATTCATTTAAGTAATAAAATTTTTTCAAAAATACGCCGATTCAAGTATTTACATGAAGTAGGTATATGGAAGGCAAAAAAAAGTTATGAATCAAAATCTTATCACTAAAAACAAATTAATAACTAAGTAATTTAAAGTAAGTGTTCAAATTGTCCACCATTTGTCATTTGACAATGGCTCAGTCGATTTATAATGTGATGGAGTAGTAGTATGTAAGTAATAAGTAGGTTAGAAGAAGGGGGAAGGTATAAGTACGGACATAGAGTTAGTAAGAGAAGAGTTAACGACGGTACTTCTCGAGTATCAAAAGAATACGTAGAATGTGTAGATTATTATAATACGATATTAAATAATAATGTTGCATTATTTTTATTTTTATATATTTTCTATTGCGGGAATTTGACTGGAGAAAGATATGTCGCGTTATTAGAACCAATTATTAATGATTTTCTGGAGAATATTACGTTGAATGCTTACCCACATTTTCACTTTCAACAGGATGGAGCACCTGCTCATAATTCCGAGCTTTCCTTCCTCGATTTGCGCCTTCACAGAAGCCCACATAAAATCGCCTTCAGCATCTATCGCAAGCCGACGACGACCGACAGTTTGATCCCATTCGATTCGATTCACTCCATCTCTCATAAGCTGGCTGGCTTAAATTCTTTACTCTTCAGGTTATTTAACATACCCATGTCTCCATCGCATTTTAAGGAGGAATATAATATCATCATACAGATCGCCAACAATAATGGCTACCAGATTCACACCCTTGAAAGACTTGCCCAGAAAATTAAGAAAACTAAGAACTCGCTTAATTCTTCTAATCTCACCCCCATTTCAGTTGATAAATCTACACTCACTCACAAATCACTTACTTTCTATCCGCAAATTTCTTATGCCATCAAAAATATTTTCAAAAATCATAACATCCACATCTCTTTTTCCAATATGTATTGATACTCCTCCATCGTTAGAAATAAAGGCAAGCTTGATTCGTCTGGCGTTTACTATCGTTAAATGCTCGTTTTATCACTATTAACAAAGTTATTAAAATCAAAAAGCGTGTACGCACGCTTCAGCGATGCGACCGTTTTCGTCGTCGCTGTTTGTTTCGGTGATTTTTCGTTTCAACATGGCCAATGTGGGTTTAAAATCATTGCAGCACGTGTAACTGACAAATGAACGCGTATACGAACTAACGCCACAAGAATTGGAATGTTCATCCTGTTTCTTAATTTTGTTTTAACGATTGCCATTATGCTAAACACGCGCATTGCTGATAAGGCAAGCTCAGCTAAGTCCTAAAACATCGAGTCGCCCTGCGTGGCACTGCGACTCGATAGCTTCTCGGTTCACGAATGCAAATCATAATCAATTACAAAAGTAAATTTACAAGATATGGTTTTCATAAATGCTTAGCAAAGCGTCATATACATCTCCCATATGAAACCTTAAAGGCTTTAAGGCATCTACTCTCCCATTTAGTGTCACTGAATTGTTTCAATGTTACAAATCCTTGGACATGTCTTAAAAGTATTGACCATCGAAAAGTAGATGCCAAAAAAATAAATATATTTTTTGGACCATATTGAAGAAATTAGCTACTACATTGAGGAAGTGACTACTACACTGAACGTAGAATACTCGCGAATTTAAACTTTTAGAGATTGCAGTCCTGTTTTATCGTCTCTTATATTGGACCCTTATCATATCCTTGTTCTCTGATATCCTGCAAATTTAAACCCAAATCATTAAGTTCACCGATTATAATTTCAGACAGTTTCCCTGTGGATCTTTCAACTGGAAGGAGGTCCAAAATTTTTTTATTTCAGCACCGTTGGAAATCAATTTAGAGTAAATTAGGGGAATATGGCAACATAAATTTCAAACGCTCACATTCTAACTAACAACCGACCCAGTCGCAAGGAATAAGTGGCATCTTAGAGCGTGTATATATGGTTATGTGACGTGATATGCTCGTTGCCATATTCCCACTATAAAGATGGTTAGAAACAAAAATGTCTAATGATACGCTATGGCCACATTGCCCGTACTCATGGGTAATATGGCATCATGCGTTGGGGAATATGGCAATATGCTATTGTCGTAAGAAATGAACAAAATTTTGGAGATCAGAAAAAAAAATATTTTTTTCCCCAAAATTAACAAATATTGGGTAATACAACGAAACAGCCTTATAAAACTTATATCTTCGGAGCTCTGCAGGTACTCGCTACTTGATTTAGTGGAACACAATCTGCACAATATATGTCTGAAGAACACATCTCGTGAAACCAATCATGACATTTTATACATTGTAACCAGTCACATTTGAGACATTTTTTGTCAAAATAGTAGCCATCGCATTGGGCGCAAAATTTTGATTTATCATTTTCCAATTCTGAATCCCCGCTCTCTACTGTAGGCACCTCCAATTCGCTTTCTGATGAACTGAACCTGGTTTTATTTTGAATTATATTTTCGTTTGAAAGATTCTTAATTTATACCATCCGGCGGCGTAACTAGATCCGGGCCGCACCTAAGCTACCTTATAAAGTGTAATAGTAATATGTGCTAGGTAGTTATAAGTAGTAACAGCAATACAAAAGTTTGAAATCACTTTCCAATGGATCACTTCTAAATTGACTCAGTTACATTTACACCACTATGAAAAAATACCGTAGTGTAAAGTAATTAAATTATGAAATATAATTACATTCTTACATCTTTGCAGAATAATTAAAAACGGACCAACGGTCTACGAATTGAGGTAAACCATAAGTAGTGCAACTACAAGAGTGTTTTGTATGCGTCCTGAGCAAAAGTACTGAACATGAAACAAATCCGCGAACCGTTCCGCCCTCGACAAGTAAAGACAAGCCCATTATACACATGTGTCGCCGCTTATCAGGTTTCTGTTCGTGCGCCGTTAGCCGGTTTTCCTAAACCCGCGCGCCGGCGCCGTCGGTTTTAAAATCCTTTTTTTAAAATCTTATTAAATTTTAACACTCTTTGATGCTGTAAACGTTTTTTCTTTAGCACTATGGTTTTGTATCTAAAACGGTTTGTGTCCGGTGCGAGATTGGTTTGGTTGCAAAAATGAAGTGATAGCATTGTCAATAGGGTTACTATAAACAAAATTTTAATTCTACTGATAGAGGTAATTTCACTATAAATAAATGCAGTGAAAAAAATGGCAACACTATTATTAAACCAGCTGAAAGTAGTCGATTTGAAACGGGAAGAAGGAAATGAGGACGCGACAGGAAATAAAAGTGCCCTCGTAAAGCGGCTTAAAGAATGGCTGACGGAAAATGTTGAAGATCCAGAAATTTTTCAGTTTGAGAATCCGGGAGGTGATTTTAAAGTAATTGGTTGGGCCGGTGTAGAAATAACTAAATGGTAGTCGACTGTATTTTTATTGAACGTTGTATTCACCACTGCACACCGTAACAAATAATATTGCCATAATTTACAATTGTCTTATTTTATCTAATGCTGACTGATCAACTCTAAATATGACTGATTGACTGACGACTCTCCTTTAAATATAAAAAGATCCCCTATATATTATAACCTACCTATTGTAAAGAGTGAACGGTACTTTTTCCCAACAATTAGCGCCTGTACCTGTTCGAAAGGGTTGGTTGACAATGCATGGTACCACAAAAATATTCCAAGAATATATTTACAATTAGAATAACCTACGAACTAAGTACTAAACAAATGAACTTTAAACAGAAATGTTGAGTAGAATGGAAGAGAATTCGAAAACATTGAAAGATGAATTGTTAGAGAATTCGAAAGCATTAAAAGACAATGCATGGTACCACAAAAATATTCCAAGAATATATTTACAATTAGAATAACCTACGAACTAAGTACTAAACAAATGAACTTTAAACAGTAATGTTGAGTAGAATGGAAGAGAATTCGAAAACATTGAAAGATGAATTGTTAGAGAATTCGAAAGCATTAAAAGATGAGTTACTAGAAAATTCGAAGGCACTGGAAGAAAAAGTTCAGGAGAATTCGGAAGCCTTAAAGGCCGAATTATTAGGAAATTGTCAAACGCTCGAGGAAAAAGTAGCCAAGGTAGACGAGAAAGTGGTGGAAAACTGCGAAATGATTGGATATCGACTGTTAGAACTAGAAGATAAATTCATGAAACTAATAGAAAAAAGAAAAGGGCCCAGAGTGAGTTACTGGCAACAATTAACTAGACACTCGAAGAAGATGATTCCGAGAAAAAGCTCGAAGAAGGGCGGGTGACGTAAAGAAAGAAACCAGCGAGGAACGCTACGAAGATGAAAGTAAAAGCTCCAACGTTTGATGGAAAGGTATCCTGGTTCACCTACTACAAACAGTTTGAAGCTGCTGCGCGGGCCAACTGATGGACTAACCAGAAGAAGGCAGTTGGTAGTAGCCTTACGTGGAGACGCTCTCAACATCCTGCAAGCAATTCCGATCAGCCAATTAGTCTCTCGCTTGGAGATGAGATATGGCGATACGCATCTTCAGCAACTATATCATGCGCAAGTAAAGAACCGTAACGGACGATGCACTTGCTCAAGCATTGGAGTTCGAAACAAGCGTCCCGGGAGCATGGCCGTGTACGAACAACAGGACTCCCAAGATTGCCTAGAAGAATTGCTTCTTTAGAAAGAACAGGCTCCTAAAAAGAATCTTCGTTATTTCTTACATACTTCACTAAAACATAAATTGTTTTGTTCACTCTCTTGCAAACTTCACCTGGAAAAAAATTTCAAGTTTATTTTAAAACACTGTAACATGGCGTAGGAGGGATTATATGGATGGATAGTACTAACCATTCAAATAAATGTACTTTAGAATTTTATGCATTGACTCTAAATACATGTTTGTGTTAATATAGCAATCCATTCTGTAACATGCACTCTATAAATTACACCTCGGTACATAGTAGGTTTTAAAATAAGCTGAAAATTCTGAAAGATCTTCATTGCTTTGAAGCCATCTAAGAAATGAATCGAGATATGTTTTAAATGCGTTTAAATCGGTTTCTTGACGTAATACGCATAAGATCTTATAAACCTATACATATACAGTTTTTTAAGTCGAAAAGTTCATATAAACGTGTCCTAAAATGCTTGGTTTTCGATATACAGTGTGCTAAGTTTTTATTTTTTTCGTTTTTCCTTAAAAACCTCGAAGACGGTTTAAGTTATTAAACTTAATTTTGGCACAGGTTATTCTGGTATAGAAACACATTTGTTGATTTAAAATTATTTTTATTTTTTTAACCAGTGACGTAGCTATTCCTCAACCCCGGTATAATTTTAACGAAAAAAATATTACGCCAATGATTTAAAAGAAAAAAAAATGGTTTATTCTTAATTACCAATCAATCATAAACAAAACATAACTGCAACTTGTTACTAAGGGTAAATTGTTTAAATAAAATTAAGTTAGCTATGTTCGTTGTAAAGCAATGTTTTTGTTCTGATGAACATTACATTATTTTGACATTTCTACAATAAGTTTGCGTTTACCTTTCAAGAAAAAACAAAATAACAACCAAAAATAAAAACTTTAGCACCCTGTATATCAAAAACCTAGCATTTTAGGACATACGTTTATATGAACTTTTCGACTTAAAATTGATTCAGGAATGTCCCCTTAAAATAAGTACATACCATTAAGTAACACCCTGTATATGAAAAAAATGCACAATAAAAACTATGATATCTACCTGTTCTTGTCTAACTTTATTTTTAATTTAATTTATCTTATTTCTCCATGCTCTGTCAATATGCCAGGTGCACAATAATCCCTTTGTTGGAGACACATCCATTACTCAGCTCCACGCACTATAATATTGTTCAGCATCATCTGTCATAAATGTTTCTGTATGAATGCCACCAGACCTACCCTTACAGCGCTTATGAAATCTTTAAAGATACATAATCTTCTCCATTTGATAACAAAAAGGCAAGTCGAAATCCTTCCTCAAAGTCAGCCACTACAAGTAGTGGAGACAAGTAGGGGAATTAAATAAAAATCATATGGATTTGTTCCATGTGTTATACCCATACAGACGATTCCATTGGTACCAAACTTTCTCAACATTTCACCTTGGGATTTAGTCATTATATCTAATAAAAAGTCTTCATCTTTAATATCTTCAATAACTGAAGGGGCACCTTGCATTTTATGCAAAATATAAATGCTATCTGCACCTTGGGAATTCTCTATAATCCACATGCTAACACTAATGGAATCAATATGTTTAATGGCTTTGTCATATAGACTGTACATTTGTGAAATGTTTTTTATATCTTTTCGTGTTGTAAGGTGAACTTTCTATTTTATAGGCCGATCATTCTGAAAATTTGAATAACGCCATAACTTTTCATTCTGAACAACTTTTCTTAGTGACACTTTGGCGTACTATGAACGGAAAAGGTACTTTACCTGAAACGAAATTGACAAATAAAGGATTTTGGTTCAACTGTAAAGGCCTACTTGATTTATTTTTAACAAATCGAAAGTGAACTAAAAATAAGTTTCAGACCAAGCAGGGCGGAATCCCAAAATATGAAATTCCAATTCGAACATTTTTGGTCCATCTCACCTATTGTGAACTCAATCTGGGGACACACTGTATATGTTGTGGTCGAGACAAAAATATGAGTTCGGCATAGAAGTGTTAAATAACACCTCGAACCACATACGTGGTACTTCCATACGTATCTCTATCAGTATAAATTGATATTGGTTGCTATACACATGTGCTCAAAGGAATTACTTGTTTGCGTCCTCTAATTAGTTAAAAAAACTGTTACAATTACCAATAGTAGTAAGTTTTAATTATTGTTAACACTGCATATATTAATCTGTAAAAATTTTTTAGTAATCGTGATGAAGGTCTCATACAGGTCGAAAAATTACTACGGAAAACGCTAGTACAACACAAGTTATATTTGGTATGCATTACTCTGCTTGTACCTTTATTGCTACTTGCAAAGGAAAATATAGGTGAAAGGAACAGACCTATTAAAGTATACAGTCATTTTTACTTTCTCATTTTACAAAATTTTGTGTACATATCAATTTTGATAGGATCTATAACAATTCCAGTTGCTTGATGTAACTTTTCAAATTTACAATCACCTTTATACCTATATTCGATTTACCGTTTTACACCAAAAAAATATCAAGCATTTCAAAATTAGATTTTGAACGGTATCTGCTAAATCTGTATGAATTGTACAGTTTAGTACATTGAAAGGAATTTTTGAACCTAAAATTTTCTGCAGTATTAATATAATGTTACTTCGTTCTGATAATTTTGGCATTAAATTAAAAAAAACGATATACCGTGATCTATTGCAAAATGTAAGAATCCACCAGATTTAGTAAATTAGTCTGAGCGTGGTAATTTGATGTGTACCTAATTATTACATTATGTTCCGCCATCAATTTCACAAATTGGTGCGATTTAAACTGAGGACCATTATCTACAATTATAGATGGTGGTACCCCAAATAATAGAAACACATTATCTTCTACTAATTTTGTAATTTTGGCAGCTACAGCCGTTCTCAAAGGAAAAAACAAAGAAAATTTAGAAAAATAGTCCACCACCACTAATATGTAATTATACCCCTCCGATTTTGGAAGTGGTCCAACTATGTCAGCCGCTATGAGCTCCCATGGTCTGCTAACATACGTCCTTCCTGTCATAAACCCTGCCGGAGGCTTCATTTCTGATTTATGTTTAGCGCAGGTTTCACAGTTCCTTATATAGCGCGATACATCCGCACGCATCTTAGGCCAGTAATACCTGTTTTGTGACTAGGAAATTCTTGTATTTGTCAGTATTTTTGTTGTTTATTGAAGGTGTTCAGCTAATGATATACTTTTTATAGAAACTTTATTGACTATAAACAAAGTAGGTATGTTTTTGAACAAAAATAAAAATGACAAACTCGTAATGTAATAAAAAAACAAAGTGATATTCTTAATCAAAAAAAGGTGCTAATTTTCTTCATTTCCTACGCACCTCACACAAATATCCACCCTGTGTTCCTTCCAAATATATCTTGAACAAGTTTGACAGGTTGTGGTAGTTTTCCTATTTTTCTTTGAGCTACAGTATTCACATCTTCCTACTCCTACAACACTATCAGCTCTTGCGGTTGGCTGCACAGGAATTCTAAGTACGTTGTGAATGCTGGTTCGAATATTCAACGGTATATCCATTGTCAATCGTCTGTGTGTATGCTCAGAACATAACTCCTTGGCAAGGTTCCTCAAAAATTCACGTCTCTTTGAATTTGTTTTAGTGTTGATCTCATAAATGACCTGGCTGTTGATTCCGCCAATATTCATTTCATTCATTTCAGTTTTTCGCGAAACTGAATAACTGCCTTTCATCTCGTCGACTTTATCTACACCACCCTTGGTTTTATTATAATACAATATAATTTTTGGTAATCTGTTCCCAGAATCTTCAACCTCACCCTGATGATGTATCGTCGATATCAATGAAACCGTCTTCCCTTTTTTAGGTACATAGGAAAGCAGAGTTATGTTATTTGTAAATCCAAATATTGTGCTCCTCACTTCTCTTTGTTTAGAATCGACGAATTCTTTCGGAAGCTCTCTTTTATTTCTTCTGATAGTCCCGACAATTGTTAAATTTTCCTTTAGTAAGTCTTGAGCCAGGCCAATTGAAGTCAACCAATTGTCTATGGTTATATTGCGCCCTGATCCCAGAATAGGGCCAACAAGCCGCTTGACAACGTTGGCAGGACTATTATTTACCATGAAAGGACTCTCTGCCTATTTCCCAGCATATATTTCCATATTATAAGTGTAATAGGAACGCGAGTCGGCTAGAGAAAAAATTTTAATGCCATATCGGGCAGGTTTACTTTTTATATATTGCCGGAAACCTTCCAGCATTTCGTCTATTGTAGTTTCTGCTCCAACAATGTAATTTTCTTGACATCTTTTTACAAATCCTTCAAACGAATGCCTGATGGGAGCTAACTTATCTGTTGCTTTTCGAGCTTCTCGGTCATGTATATTGTCGAACCGGATACAGCGCATTATAAACTGAAACCTAGACAAAGTCATAAGGATATAACTGTTGAACTAAATTCTGAAATCGATTTTCTACATCATCTTGATCGCGAATAACTTGGTTCTTTAATTGAGTGCTAAAATCGTTAACCATATTAATTTTTGTGCGTATTTCATTAAAATTTTTTGAAACTTCGTCGTGATATATTTCAAATTTTTTGAATTGTTGCCAATATCTCTCAAACTTTTTTGTAGTCCTATCTCCATTTTTTGCATGAAGTCCTTAATTCGTTGTGTTTTTATTTTCAGATCATTCATTTTTCTTTCGGTCGCTATGCCACAACAAAAAGAAAAGAAATCGCCTATAAAGTCTAAGGCTCGTTTGCGTTTCAATGGTTCTTCCACATTATTTTCATTGGAGACTTCGGTCCATAAATCTGGTCGAAAGGCGGTAGATAATCGGTGTAATTCCTTCCGTGTGAATCTACTTATCTCGCTAATGGTATTTTCTAACCTTGATTCGGTTGTACGCTGATTGTTATCGGGTTGTTTCATTTCTTTGTTGAAATGTATATTTTCCCACTTGGTTTTGTAAAATAAAGGGATGGTAGCGCTATACACTGTGACTTCAGGCAGTTGTTTCCAAGACGCTCCGGTTGTAATTTGCACGGGTACAGCCAGTGCTTGATAACAATTTATTAGTATGAATCTATAACGAATGGAAAAGATGGACTAATCAATTAATGCGTTTGTAAGATGCTAGTTTACTAAAATAAAATAATAGATATCCTACATTGGTATACGAGGTTTATAATAAAAAAACTAATTCTAACTTATGACCACTTTTACATAGTTCGATAATCAAATTTCTCTTAGGAGTCACCACCACTCCTCTTCGGAATCGGATTCCTCTCCGGCAGGAATAACCTTTCGTTTTCACGCACTCGGATTAATTTCGCGTAAGCACTTTTGAGATAGATAAATGCATTGATGTAGCGCACATATTTGGTTCGATGATTGATGCCATTTACAGACGAATTGGTTCGATGGCGGTATCGTCGTTTCTAATGATACAATTTTTTGAAACGTATAATACGTTTTCAGGTATGTAATTTTATGTTCTCCCATCACAGCTACCGGTTCTTCTCGCGTGATATGATTAATATATGTGGGAAGGGTGTAGTAAGGAACTGTTCCCACTTCCCACGATAATCCGTGGAGGTGGCGTGTTAACCAGGAATTCATACGGCGTTGCTGATCATTTAATGGGTTGGACCGTGAAATGGTCAATCCCTCCTGTTCGGAGGTTGCAAATGGCGACTTCCTTCGGTATAAACTCGTCGTACCAGCCACAAAACCCCTTGCATATCGCAAACGTACAGTGGTGTAGGACACCCTTCACTGAAGAAAAGAAAAAAAATGGGTTTATCCCGGCGTACGACAGGAGAAATGACATTCATTATAGCGGGGTTGGTCTGGTAAGTAAGCCATGCATGTGTGTATAGATACATTTTACTCCAGTTTCAAAATATTTACAAACTCCTTATTGTAACCCTTTCTTTTTTTTTCTTTTTTTTTTTATAGAAATTTTGTCACGCTCTGGGGGTTAATTATATAAAGTAACTCGGCTTGGCATTACGAAAGGGGCGCGACTCTCAACTAGGATCAGTTCTAATCACCAGACGACAACATTTATAATATAGTGATATATATATAATTAGGAATATTAAGCATAGTAATATGTACAAGATTAAATCAATAATACAATACAATAAAATGTCAGCATAAAATATATCAGGACTTACCCTAACATTGACTTCGGTACACTGGCCATCACTAGTACAACGGTTAAGTTTAATGGTTGCAATTTCAATTGCTTCTCCTTGATTGTGTCCCGGCATCTCATACTTATACTCGTCTTTACTCTGTACGTCAGTACTTCCGACAACACCCTAAGATAACCTACTTTGGGTCTCCACAAGATCCCGGATGATTTGCACGGAAGATTGATACGTACGGTACTTTTCTCATAATCTAATCTATCTATAAAAAGTCCCGTTCTACTTACTTCTGAGGAAATGAATAATACATTTCTCATTACTGATATGAATAATTAATTCTTAAGATTTTCAATATGTGACATTATCTTTAAGGTCGTACAAACGACGACACATTTGCCGGACGACATTAAAATAATCATCGACCCTGTAATACAGAGAAATGCGTTCTACTGTCATCCAGAGAACATGTTGTTGGCTATGATAGTGGATGAGAGACAACACATACGAGAGTTGGGTTACAGGAGGATACTGAAAGCAAGAAATCAACAGCCGAAGGAGAAATCTGTTAGAACTTTTATGCTTCCCTCAATAAATTTTGGTGCTAAGGACTACTATGAGCTGATTGACTGGACGAAATGTCAGCTGTCGCCCCCTCTAATGATGGAAAAGTTGACAACAGAGACTATTACATCATTTCTCTAAAGTAAAACTCTGCCTGAGTTTGAATTTGTAAATTTTCCCTGCCATACCCAAGAAGTGTGTGACTAGTGACAGAGTCCGCCGGAAAAGTATGCGGACAAGATAACAGAGATGGTTACATCACAGCAACTTTGCACTAAAGAGCATCGATGCCAAAATTCAACCACAAATCCGATTTCAAGATAACGCCCTTAGGCTTATTATAGTGGCACAAGAGCTGCAAGAGTGCAAAGTGATGTATTCGAATCGAAGTTGAATAAGATAAAACATTGCGCAAAGTCAAAACTTAGTGTTTTTTCTCATTTTTTTTTCAAACTTTAGGCCCTATGCGCGAACTGAAGATTGAACATAGAAATTTCTTCTTTATTTTTCCGTTTAAGAGGCCAGTATAAAGAAGTACTTCCACGCTATTAGAAGTCGAAAAACTTTACACTGTAAAATTTGAGCATTAGTGTAATATTTAGTGTTTTTTGTCATTTTTTTCAAACTTTAGGCCCTATGCGCGAACTGAAGATAAAACATTGGAATTTTTTCTTTATTTTTCCGTTTAATAGCATGCGAATACGCACCTTTTGTGCACTATTAGAATATGATTTAGGTATATATTTTTATGATTTGTGTTGAAGAAGTGTTTCAAAATTTGATTTCGTTTTAACACGTCCTCGATCAAACACTACTTTACCAAAGATTAGAAACTAATCAGTAATCTTTGTACTTTACGTTTAAACAAATTTTTACGACGCTACTGAATTGAAGGTCAAATGAATCGTTCGCGCAAATTGACTCACGTGACAGGTTTTTTACATCTCAATGAGCTTCTACCACATATTTTATTTTTATTAATTTTACATTATAGTTAATAAATTCTTATAAAATAATGATTCACATTATTATTCTAATCATGCAGTTTTGTGATACATGATTAATTGGAAAACCAAATTTGTTCAAAATTCTTATTATAACAAGAGTAACAATTGGTACAATTTTTAGTATTTAAATCGCTATACCCAGCGAAAAAGAAATGTAAATTAAATTTACTTTTTTGATATGTTGTACTTAATTTTATAAATACGTAAATGTAAGTAAAGGATTTGATTATTATGGAATAATACCGTGGTAAAACTTTTTTCTTTCTCTATGGTAATTCTTACATAAATTTAAGAACAAAAACTATTTACCTATATGTATACCATATAAATGTATTATTTAAATTTAAAACTCAACTAATCAATAGAATGTATATAAAAAAATATGTATACAGAAATGTCAAAGATTAAAATATAGTACATATCACCCTGTGTTCTCTTTATTTTTTTTAGCATGGCGAAACCATTCTGAAGATATAATTTCGAATTCGTTTTCTTGCATTTTGCAATTATTTAGAATTACTGTTAAAATTAATTTAAGGTAGTAAAGCATACGTAATAGAATTCAATCTTACCTTTTATACAGACGATTGATTTTTTATCACACATCCGGTAATCCTTGCGCTGGCCCAACCAAGAGCGGTTTGACATATTATCAGAATAAACTTGTTTCAAGATACGACGCATATTTTCTTTTGGACCACTCCCGCTCACTATATATAAATTTGTTCTGAACAATCATTTTCAAAATAGTATTTTAATCTTTGGAGAATCCATTCTTCGCGGGGGGGGGGGGTTAATATAGGTATGTAAATTACGCACAACCTTCCCCTCATAATATTATATCTATTACAAGGGGAAGGTTGTGCGTAATTTACATACCTATAACATTTTAAACAAACTACATATATTAATTCCATTATGTATACTATTTGTTAGGTTCAATAAGAAACTTTTTTGTTCATGGAATTATACAGATACATTAAAATTACTTGTTGAAAAAGGTTTTTACAATGTATTTCAAATACTAACAAATAATTTACCGTTTTATTTAGACTGTAATAATTGTTCGAAATTTTCTAACGCTTCCAAATCTCGCACCGGCAAATATTGTTTTAAAACAGTCACAGAGTCATCAAGACCAGAATCATAACTAGTTCTGTATAAAACTGTATCATGGAAGTTCTACCATCTGTGCGTTAATATCGGATACTGCGTTCCACATTTTATTTATAGTTTGCTAATCTAGAAAACGACACTTACTTATACAGAGTATAAAAAAATAAGTGCCAATATTGCACATGTACATTGTTTGTGTTAAATATTTATTGTAAACATCAAAAGAGGTCCCGGTACATGTTCGTTGCGTAGCGTCACAAAAAAAGCGCTGATTTTTGAAATCAAGTTCAGTTCAGCATTTAGACAACCATACAAGTAGGAAATGAAGAGTCAAGTATTATTAAAAACGATAATTTGTAATCTACTCCTACTTATTACCATAAAAATTGTTTTTGAAATATTTACCACAGTCTTTAAATATTTTTTATGATGTTTAAACCATTGTAAGAATTCCCTCAAATAAATTTATTTGCCTTCTATTGAAAACAAAAAATCAGTAAGGAGTAATATGGTACTATAACAATAGTACATTACATTATAAGTGATGAAAGTGACTGATTTTTCAACGAGCAATACATTGTATATTCACGCGCGAAAGCGAGTGAGGATAGTATTGCGAGATGAAAAATCGCACTTTCATCACGAATTGTGTATACTATTTTTTCCAACATCGCAAAAATGAGCCTCAATTTTAAATTTCTTTATAATTATTTTACTCTCCTATTTTTTCAAGAATCTAGTTGCTGATTTTGTATTGTAATGTTGCTATGGAAATGAATAAATCATAAATTTTAATGTGATACATACAGGGTGGTCAGGTTGTCCGCAGCTAAAGTTACCCAATAAGAGCGCTGCGCGGGGCGAATTCAAACAGCCATCCATAAAAATAAATTTCTAAATAAATATCAGATTCTGCTTTAGAGTCGTGTGTGTTAACTGTAGTAGTTCAAAAAAGTTAAATAACCCGAACCATTTTCGAGAAGAAAAGAATTAAAGTGTTCAAACATGAGCGTTTGCACTAAATCAGTTTGAAACAGATAGTGACGTCACAGGCTAGTATCGTTTGCTGTCAGTCGGCTAGCTTGATTTAATATGCCGTTGCGAAAGTGATTTTTACGATGGTAAATGGATCTTATTTGAAAGCTAAGTCGAATACCCTTCCTCGAGTAGACGTTTTTATGTTGGGCGAGTTCTTAAAGAAGGATGATCGGTTTGCTTCAGAAATTCGTGGAGCCAAAGCGGAAATGTAAATAGTCATTGGCTCATTCCTAAACGTTTCCAGGCAACATTTTTCGGGAAGTCGCTGGTGTTTTTTTTTTTTGTACCAGGAACCAGTAACCACGTGCCTACTAGATGTAAATACTTGAATCGGCGTATTTTTGAAAAAAAAATTTTGTTAATTTATTTTAATAACATTTTACATCAAGTAGGTACGTGGTTTTATAAATCGACTGAGAAATTGTCAACTGACAAATGGGGGACAATGTGAACACTTACTTTAAATTACTTAGTTATTAATTTGTTTTTAGTGATAAGATTTTGATTCATAACTTTTTTTGCCTTCCATATACCTACTTCATGTAAATACTTGAATTGGCGTATTTTTGAAAAAATGTTATTAAAATAAATTTTTAAAAAAATTTCTTTACTGCTGTTTTAAAGAGAAAAAAATGCTCTATCGAATGGTGAGGTAAAAGTAATATGTTCTCATTTAAAAAAATTATGCGGAACGGGGTAACTCAGAAACAATTGCAGATCACAAAAATTGAAGTATTCCCAAGTATAGATAAAAATTACATAAACAAATTTTGTATTGAACAATTTTTCCTAACATGAATATTAACGACAATAAATCGCCGTCTCCATACTTTTTAATAACCCTGTATAAATTTTCTATATGTATCACATTAAAATTTATGATTTATTCATTTCCCCATAGCAACGTTAGAATACAAAATCAGCAACTAGTAGCCCAGGAGATTTAGGTTTTAACCTAAAAAAAAATGATGTAAAGCTGAATTTTTGCACATCGATAATATTGAACCCCCTGAACAACATATCAAAATACCTAAGCTTGCCTATGGGTGCTTCATAGATTTTATGACGTCACAAGATGCGACTTCCGGTAAACACTAAAAAATTCGTATCTCCGTTAATATTGCACCGATTTCGGCGATTCTTGGCGCAATCGATAGCTGCGTAGATGCTCTACAATGTACTTTAGAACACTCATTTCCGAAAACGTGACCGTTTTTATAGCATTTCAAGAAATGTCCACTTGAAGGCTTTCCGCGCGCGCTTTTTGGCCAACGTACTTAAAAACTATTAAATGTACGAGATTTTGTCACTAGAACAATTTTATTCCTTCATCTTTTAGCTTTCTATATTGTGCTAGATTTGCATAATATGTTAATTAGTTCCGAAGATATTAAATGAGCACCGTACGAAAACAAATTTTTGTTTATGAAAAATAATTTTACTTTCAATCAGGAGATCGGTAATACTGCCTCCTCACGCATCCCTCCTCCCCAGAGATAATTATCGTAATTACGTATTTGAAAACATATTCCCATGCTCATTTAATTAATTTTTTTTTAATATAAAGCATCAACTAGATCACTACTTTTTGGTACTATACATAGTTGTTTTCATTTTAATTAACTACACTAACTATCTTAACTATATACTACTAACTACAGTATTATTATTATGCATTTAGATTATAAAACAAAATCCTGATTGTCTAAGTATTATAGTGACTAAGGAGCCTGTATTATAATGAGTACAGTCAATTTAAACACAAAAATATACAAACATTGCAAAAAATCCTATGTTAGGTTTGCTTTTTTTATGGTGTTAGGTTCGGTCCCAGTAGTAAATACTCAATTTTGCAACTTCGAAAAACTTGTGGGAACTGGGGGGGGGGGGGGGGGGGGGGGCACCAAAAACCGCGATTTTTTCGGACTTTTTTCAGTTTTAGCCTCGTAGCTCAAAAACTATGAGTTGTAGTGCAAAGAATACGATAATCTTTTTTAAACTAAACTAAATTTGCTACCATTTGAGCCAAACCGGAAGTCTGTGAGTATAATAGTTTTCGAGATACAGCTCTTCAAAAATAGGCAATTTTCCAAAATCTGTTTTTAACGTATCACTCACGATTCGAGCCAGATATTGCCGCAACGACGTGCCCTACGACCCTTGGCACGGAGGGAAAAATTGTAGGACAGTTTATCACCTTTTATTTAAGCATAGATGCGTTCCTATAGACCTAACAGTTCTCGAGAAAAAGACGGAAAACCGGAAAACAGTGAAATCCTCCACATAATATATGTAATAGCGTTAGTATGATTAGAAGACATTTTCTGATTATTCTTATTTAGCCTAGCGAAGGAACGCTCAAAAAGGGCTTGTAGACAGACTTTTTGATCCTAAAGATTTTATTTCTGGGATGTGTTTGGAGGTGTTTGGTGATAATTATACGAAAAGTAGCGTAACAAAATGTGCGGGTTTGTTTGGTTTTCCGTTTACATCTCTTGAACAGGCCATCGTAGTCGGAAATGGCCAATTATAAAATAAAAGCTGATTAAATTTTCTACAAGTTTGCTTCTATTCGTTTTTTCTCTATCTCTATCCGTTGAAGAAAATATTCGCTGTCAAAAATTGACATTTTTTTAAAAATCGTTTTTCACGACGTTTTTCGGCAAATGTTGTGTCCTAGCTCCTAAAGTTATGGGTTTATAGCAAAAAATGGTGGAATAAAAGTTGTAGACCATTAAATTTCCTATAAAATTCATATACAGTTTAATATTTTATCTCAAATAGATTAGATGTTATAGTTATTTAAAAAAAACGTTGAGTTTAAGATCGAATAGAGGACACTAGAGAACAACTAATTTTGTGGGAGGTTTGGAGCTAAATCTGATATGTGAGTATTAAATACAGATTACGTGCATCCTTAGCCAAACAATTTCAGTCTTTTGCGCCACCATGTTTAATGGTCTCTAGTCTTTTCTAAATACATTTATGATAGGGTTAATGTTTGACGAAAAGAACAAAAGTATTTTCTCAAGGCAGCTTTTATTTTATAATTGGCCATTTCCCACTACGATCGTCTATTCAAGAGATACAAAGGGAAAACTTAACAAATCCGCAAATTTTGTTACGCTACGGAGTTAGCTCATATGGTAGGGCCGGGGACTTTTCGTATAATTATCACCAAACACTTCCAAACACATCTTAGAAATAAAATCATTAGGATCAAAAAGTCTACAAGCCCTTTTTGAGCGTTCGTTCGCTAGGCTAAATAAGAATAATCAGAAAATGTCTTCTAATCATACTAACGCTATTAGATACATATATGTGGAGGATTTCACTGTTTTCCGGTTTTCCGTCTTTTTCTCGAGAACTGTTAGGCCCATAGGAATGCATCTATGCTTAAAGAAAAGGTGATAAATTGTCCTACAGATTTTTTCCCCGTGATAAGAGTCGTAGGGCACGTCGTTGTGGCAATATCTGGCTCGAAACATGGACGATACGTTGAAAAACAATTTTGGGAAAAGTTGTCTATTTTTGAAGAGCTGTATCTCGGAAACTATTATACTTACAGACTTCCGGTTAGGCGCAAATTATAGAAAATTTAGTCTAGTTTGAAAAAGATAATCATATTCTTTGCAGTATAACTCGTAGTTTTTCAGCTACGAGGCTAAAACTGAAAAAAGTCAAACGATCACGCGCCAGTCAGATTATGTCTCATGTGCGCAGTGACTTAAATTAATTAAATGAGCATGGGAATATATTTTCAAATAGGTACGTAATTACGATAATTGTCTCTGGGGAGGAGGGATGTGTGAGGAGGCAGTATTACCGATCTCCCGATTGAAAGTAAAATTATTTTTCATAAACAAAAATTTGTTTTCGCACGGTACTCATTTAATATCTTCGGAACTAATCAACATATTATGCAAATCTAGCACAATATAGAAAGCTAAAAGATGAAGGAATAAAATTGTTCTAGTGACAAAATCTCGTAGATTTAATAGTTTTTAAGTACGTTAGCCAAAAAGCGCGCGCGGAAAGCCTTCAAGTGGACATTTCTTGAAATTCTATAAAAACGGTCACGTTTTCGGAAATGAGTGTTCTAAAGTACATTGTAGAGCATCTACGCAGCTATCGATTGCGCCAAGAATCGCCGAAATCGGTGCAATATTAACGGAGATACGAATTTTTTAGTGTTTACCGGAAGTCGCATCTTGTGACGTCATAAAATCTATGAAGCACCCATAGGTAAGTTTAGGTATTTTGATATGTTGTTCAGGGGGTTCAATACTATCGATGTGCAAAAATTCAGCTTTACATTATTTTTTTTGAGGTTGGACCCATTTTTTGTCTAAAGTGACTGGGCTATAGATTCTTGAAAAATAGGAGAGTAAAATAATTATAAAGAAATTTAAAATTGAGGATCATTTTTGCGATGTTGGAAAAAATAGTATACACAATTCGTGATGAAAGTGCGATTTTTCAACTCGCAATACTATCCTCACTCGCTTTCGCGAGTGAATATACAATGTATTGCTCGTTGAAAAATCAGTCACTTCCATCACTTATAATGTAATGTACTATATTAAAGACGTAGTTGATTTGACTTTGAAATTTGATCTTAAGTCATACAAATATCATAGCGGTCGAATCGGTAAAGATCCATTGGCCCAACTGTATATTAAAATGTATGGTTTAAACATATGATATTGACAGTTCAGTCATCTGTCTGTCAAAAATGACAACTAACCTTAAACAACTTATGGAAATGAACTTTCCTCACTACATTGAATGATGAAAGTGTCATTTTCATAAGCGATGTTGGAAAAAATTATTTTCTCGCGTTTTGTTGCAAAATGTTAACTTTTTGAATGTCATTGTAGTTTTGAAAAGTCAATCTTTTTGCAACTAGTGATAAATTGTTTTTACTTTTTGTAACTAGTGATAAAATGCTTTTTTTTTGTTAACTGGTTGTAAAATGACATTAATTGTGGAAAAATAAGACAAAGAATAGCAAAAAACCTCTATTCATTATAAATGCAATTATCAAATTTCATTGCTGTACCTTCTGAAACAGGCACTCATAGCATCGGTGGTGATTTTCTTGGAGCCCTTACGAGCGTTGCTATACCTTGTAGCAAAAAGTTGTTGAAATCTTCTTTTGTGAATACTTTGGATTTTTTAGGACGATATCCCTCACCTTGTCTTTTCAAGAACGCAAATACATTCGAAAAATGTTTTTTGATCACATGTTTCATTGAAATTGTCGCCCTCAGCATAGAATACATATGTACTCTTATAAAGTGGAAGACTTCTGCTGCTTGGATTTGCTTTCAAAATATGCCAGAATCGCTTTTTCCGTGACAGCTTCTTTCACTTTTTTCTCAACGCACTATGTTTTGAAACGTTGATACGCACATTCATACACTTTCGGGGATTTCAATATCTGAAAAAATATTGTATAAAACATGAGATTAAAGCGCCTTTTTATCACTCGACGTGTTGCACGTCTGGTGATAAAAAGTATCGCTTTTATGTTACCCTTAGGTGTATAAATAGCTATTGTTAATTAAACATTTCCGAAAATTAAGAAAAATGATCTTTATTGCATGGATCTAGTATTTGTTATAATTAAATCAGATATTGTAATTTGAAAAAACGATTATTGACTTCGAAAGATTTTAATTGTTATTGTATGATCGGCAGGATCGATTACAAGATATTGTTTTGGTAACCTCTATTAAAAAATGAAGTCAAATAAGAGCTAGGAATGTTTTGTAAAGTATGTAATTATAAATTTAAATAGAAAAATGTAAATAACCTTGTAATCGTTGTTTTTAGGTATAGGAACATGGTATATCAATTTAAAGGAAATTTATTTCTGCATCGAATTGACTAATAATTAAATACCGCTGGGATCCATATCGGTTGATCAATAGTACACAAAATGGGGTAACGCGAAACTTTAGTGATTACTATTTCCAAATAATTAAATAGGCATTCCATTTGAAAAAAGAGACTTTTTAAGTTTTTCTTAAGTCTAAAATAACGTCAAATAGATACTTACCCGCGGGTAATTTTTTATTATCCATTACAGACAATTGTGTATCAATGTTTTGACATTGAGAACCTAAAATCCCATTTCCCTGACTTTTACCACTTTCGACTTTCAATTTTATTTCATAAGCAAGATTTTGAAATTTTTCAGTGAAAAAAAATTTTTTTCTCAACAATTAAAATTGATACGCCGATTATTTTGAGCATAATTACTACACATTTTATCACACATCAGAATGGGGAAAAAATTGCCTGGCTTGTATTTAAAATAAAGATGTTGATGCTCACTTCCGGTATTTCCGGAAGTGCTGCCATTTGGAAAATATTTTTATTTAATAGATTAAACACGGCATTGTCGCATCTACAAAATTTCAAATTTCTAGCTTTTACAGTTCTTGATATCCTTTTAACCGACGGGGTCACCGTGAGTCACCCTGTATATGCAGTCCTAATTACATCTTGTTGGAACAGGACAAATTTAAGCATATTTTACGTTCAACATTTCCTGCTTTTTTGCTGAGCAGTTTAAACACTTAACAAAAACAAAACAACAAAAAATCATCCTTCTCATCTATTACCTACTTCATTAAAGTTTGGTTAAAGGGGAAGTTGTGTGTTTTATTGATTAAATTTCAATCTCACCCCCTTTGTGAGAAATGAACCATCTTCCAACATGTCTTCAAAATGTTACAGATGAAACTTGTAGGAAATTTAGTTTTCTATAAGATTGATGCATAAGATGAAACTTGTAGGAAATTTAGTCTTCTATAAAATTGATAATAGGTATTTTTGTGCTAGAACCCACCAGTGAGGAGATAATGCGAAAAGAATTTTCGTCGCCATTTTCCAAGATGGCAACTCACGCGGGCGGCCGCCGGGGTCGCAAATTTATTTGAAGTTTCTATAAGAACCCTAAACCCTGAAACATATTCAAAACTACCGGACCTTTTACAGAGCAAATTCTCCTGAGTAATGGACTATATGCTATTGTCAGAATCACCAGAATCCCACTCTTCAGCAAAAAAGTGTTTTTTTGGTTTCCTCTTTACTGCTGCTGTTCTGCATTCTTCCGAAGATGGGTACTTACTGTCCTCTGCTTTCTTACGAGCTATATGTAATGATTCGAAAATAAACAATCGTATTTTATTCAATTCAACAACTGACGCTCTTACTACAGAAAAATTCCCCCATGTTCGTATAGCTGTCCAACAGATCATTCACTATAGTAGCATATTTTTCGTCTTTTCTGTTACACAAAAAGCCCTTCACAATTGCTTTAAAAGAAGACCAAGCAGTTAATTAGATATCTGTGAGTTTGGTATGAAAGGTAGGATCTTTTTGCAATTTCTTATTTGTGGTCTAACAGCTTTACCTCACTTAATTAGGGCAACTTTTCTTTTAAGTGATTGAAGGCCTAACTTGATATGAAGGGGAGGCAAAATGATTTTATCAAGCTCAACCAATGTAGTATTTTTCACATTTTCGTTTCCAGGAACATATGATTTCTTTATAGCCCATTCCTTAACTGCATACAATTAAACATCAAAATAGAAGAACAGCAAACAGTGAAATACTGAGTACGAAAAAACCCCTTAAAACTCAAAAATGGTACGTGCTTGAACATTTTGAAAGGTAGATTCGGATTCTACCAAGGCCTCTTAGGTGGCTTTGATTCTACACACCAAAACACATAGCTATTAAAAATAAAGATTTTCTATTTCGGCTTATCGCTTTATTACATTGAGACAGATATACTCGATACATCCTATAGACCTAATTCGGAGTTTTTACCTTTAATGAGTACTCACATATTATGCTCGACAATCATTACGAATCTAGAATTGAGTGGGTAAAAGGTTCTGGACAATTACGTTGGCCAATGTAATTTTTAGAGAAGCACAGTTAAGTATAACGGGTTCTGTGATTCACTCAGTGATGCCAGATCTCACGATTTATCGTGAGATTTCACGATTCCGATTCAATTCTCACGCTCTCACGATAACTGTACTCAATCTCACGAATTTTTATAAAAAATGATGAAACATCTTTATTTGAGGCATTCTGGTTGAGAATTGCAACTTCACAGTTTAATAAATCTCTACTGCGTTTACTACATACCTTCGTTGTAAAGTTGTAATGAAATGAGATGTGAGGTCAACGCACGCGGGGCGAAAGTTCTCTTAAACCCTTTTATTAGCATTAGCACAGATGTACAGTACATCTGTGGCATTAGCATTGCTTATTTACGTTTGTCGGCAGTCGGCAGGCGCAGTATTGACGCAACTGGGCAGATATCTGTTTCTACGATGTTTAGCGCTGAAACAAAGGAATTGACTGTAGCATCCAAAGCTAAAGAGGCAGAAGTTAGAATTGCAGGTTTTCTTGCTGAACATAATTTGCCTTTTAAACTTATGGACCATTTGCCCGATTTGTTACGTTCCACGTGTAGTGATTCTGCTATCGCCAAAAAAATTAACTGTGGGCGTACTAAAGTAAAATGTATAATGAAAAATGTTACGGGTGTAGCAGAACAGGAAAGAATTGTAAATTTAATGAAGAAAACTAAATTTAGTATTATTGCTGATGAATCTACAGACCGTTCGTGTGCAAAACATTTGTGTCTTGTCGTTCGCCTTACATACGAAAAAAAACAATCATGGATCACTTTTTGGCGTTAATTAAAGTACAAGATGCTACTGGGGCTGCAATATTTTCGCACATCACGGACTTTTTTTCAAAACATTCAATTCCTTATACAATAAACTGCATTGGCTTCGCATCAGATGGGGCAAATAACATGATGGGGTCACATAATTCCGTGGCTAGCAGATTTAAGGAAGCAATTCCTAATATATTTATTATGAAATGCATTTGCCATAGTTTCCATCTATGCGCCTCCTACGCTTGTGAGAAACTTCCCTCTGAAGTTGAAATATTTACGAGGGAAGTGTACAATTATTTTGCACAAAGTCCCAAGAGATCAGGAGAATTAAAATTATTTCAAGAGTTTACAAATACATCTCCTTTAAAAATTTTACACCCATCCGCCACTAGGTGGTTATCACTGGAATCCGTGGTTAAACGTATAATTGCACAGTGGAACCCATTACTTTTATTTTTTACAGACCAAGCATCTGAAAATATTTTGCAAGCAAACACATTGTTATTGACTATGCAAAGACCTCAAACACGATTATATTTGGAGTTTTTAGCATATGTACTTCCTTAATGTTTTAATGCAAAGTGCAAAACCGAAAATTCACGTAATATACGATGAGGTTACAGCAATAATTAAATCGATTTTGCAATGTTACATGAAAGAGGAAGTACATATTAAATAAAGTTAATGTGTATGACAAAACAAACTTTGAAACTCTTGAAAATATGTATTTTGGAGCTTCCATAAATACTTCCAATGTTGATTTAAATATTTTACAAGAAGTAAAACTGAAATGTTTACATTTTTATATAGAAAAAACAATATTTCGCTTTTAAAATGGACGTCCAGTAGCCCACATCTGTCGCCGATTCCTTGTGGCATATCATGAAGAAAAAGCTCAGATTTACATCAGATTACTGTCAAACATTAGTTGACACTATGTCAAGACGTATCGAAGCAGTAATTAGTCGAAAAGGTGATGTAACGCAGTGGTAATTTGATGCTATTGAGGTTTCGTTAATTTTAATTGTCACTTTTTTGAATTTGTAAGATATTTTTTTCTGTTACACAAAATGTAGTAGTATAGGTTAAAATTGTATAAACATATAGTATGTTATACGAAATTTATTATGGTTTTTGATATATTTTTTGTTAATATCGCAAATCTCTTTACAAAACATAGTTTGGTAGATGGGCCAACTTCACTGAGACAGGGCTCGTATTATTGTTTGTTAATAAATATTGTTATTTTACCATAAAAAACCGCATGAACTTATTTGGTTACCTGCCATTCCAAAGATGTAGGTCATTAGATTTACATCGCAAACTGTGATTATGTAATTTACCACTTTCGTAAGTGACTGAATCCGAATAGAATTTATTCAGCTACGTAAATAGACTACTTTGTATAATGTTTATAGAGTACTCTTAAAATATGTTACGTGGTTTCAAGGACTCTCTACGTTATAAATTTAGTTACGACTTATTACTAAGTTACATACTCCGGTTACCAAGACGAAATTTAAATTAAAATAATGTTAACTAGACTTGTAGTTTAATGTTTTTCTATACTTGCCCACTTCTATAGTAAAATGCACATCTATACTTAGTTGTATATCTGGTCAACAAAACACTTTAAAATTTTATGAGACATTGCTAAATGCCTTTCGGTGACGGCCTTAAGCTGCCGAAGTAATCGAAGTAATCGTATAATAAATACCCCTAGTTTTTAGATTTTATTGTTCTGTCGCAATTTACAAAGAGATATATCTTATTGAAACATATTTGTTTACAGTTTGATCTAAATTTAAGTTGAGTAAAACACTTTTCTTAATATACACTAAATCCTCTCTTAGATGCATGTTGATATAGTTGGTAAAAATGAAAATGACGAAAAAGGATTAGCGCATAATTTTGCGTATACATTCGAATATATTTCTTTCTAATTTTCTTTGAAGTAGACAGAATGAAATGTCAGGTTCTTGTTACTGCGGGTGGTGAACCAACACATGCACTATACGTTACAAATATTGTCATTCGTCACCTAAAAGCAATGAACTGTATACTATAGTATACAGTTCATTGCCTAAAAGAGATGAAAGATTCGCACGATTAAGACTTCCTTTTTGATGTTGCATTATTTTCATTTAAGGGGAACTTATGCATAGTGTAGTCACATTCAGGACTTTAGTTGTATTGCTATTAATGAGCCGCCTTTTAACAACTCTCGCCCTTATCAACAATTTTCTTATATCCATGATTTTTAGGTAACTACACTAATTATTCTATTATATTATATAATAAAAAGGGTGGTAATTATTTGCTGTGTCGTTTTTGCAAGAGTATATTTCAAATAACTAATGTATCATCACATCAAAATGGGCACTCACCAAGTATGTCAATGTATAATAAGTATTTGAATAAGTTTGCTCCGTCAAAATAATGGACGCTGTTAAACACATGTTACCATAGTTAGCCGTTAGGCAGAATAATAACCTGAAATTGTGTAGAGAGGTAGAAGCGTAGAACGTTTTAAAAGGTTGTACGTGATGGTTGCTCCGTGCAACCCAACTAGAATTAATATAGTGTTAAGTTAAGTTATTTGTGAATACTTGAGCTGGATAGTAATAAATTATTCGTTGCATCAATGAAATGTCGTAATTAATACTGTCCAGTTAATGATCGTTCTATCGAAACATACTGTACCCTATAAGTGAGCTACGCTACAGTAATCTTAATGTGCCCTACAAGTGCGCTACAGACGCTATGTATAAAAAAATTAAAGTATGATTTAAGAGAACATAACAAAACTTTATTGTTTGAAAAAACAGAATTCTTTAAACAATGTTAATCAGTTAGTAAAGTATATTTCTTTAAGGTCAAACGTTTCAAAGTTAAAATTTCTGCTAGACTGCATACTGTATACAGTTCTATTCGCCAGTAGTCGAAGAGAAGACATTATGATTAGCGGTTGCCCATTGATACTCTCCTGTCCATAACTGAGGTGTTATTTGGTGTTCTGTATGAAACATTTTCATAATAGATGCTTAGTAATTAGACCCATGTAGATGTGTAATTAAAAAGATCTAAGAAATGAGAAATTGGAAGTCGTTCACGTCTTTTATTACTCTAGGTATTCCACGACTCCAAACCATCATTGGTAGACGAAATTGAAGGGCTGAGAGCAAGAAGTCCCTAAGTGACATTTTTACGAAATTGACATTTTGGTGCCATCTAGTAGCATTTTTTGTGTACTTTCGAATGGTCAGGTCAAATTTCTCCTAAGAAACCCCGAAGTAATTATTTCATAACTACCCATTTTACAATGTAGTGGTTATTTGAGCGCATAAAGGCCCCAAGTGTTTCAAAAAAGCCCTAAGTTGAATTTTATTCGGAAAGTGTCCCTAAGTGGTACGTGAGTGTATCCTAACCTATTATCTTTTGTTTACGTTGTGGATATTTTGTGGGTGTGTTTGGTTCTTTTATGTTAAACAATAAATCATAATTAACTCAATAAAGTGATTTTTTAATATGGATATCGAAGAACTTGAAGGTAAGATCATAATGAATATTAGACTTTAGTGTAATAATAACATTGGTTATTATCAGAACCATTTTCCGGGGGCAGTTCAGAGGAATGGCAACCTGAAAGTGAAGACGACAGTAATAGTGAAGAAGACCAAAATAATGTTAATAGCAGTAATTCAGAAAGAATAAGCAATGTTCAAGATGCTGTAGAGTTACCGAAAAAAGGGAAAAAAAGGAAGAGGTTAACAGAAACTTGGAAAAGGAACCTAAAAAAGAAGCAGAGTAAACAGAGAAAAATAGCATCGAAAGTTATTCCGGAATGCCGATGTAAATGTAATAAAAAAATAACAAAACAACAGCAGGAATCAATTTTTGAAAAGTATCTAAAGTTGAAATCTCACGATGAAGAAAATATATATTTGCGTGGTTGTTTGCAACAGGTTCCATCGCAAAGGCATTTAAATAAAGACAAAGTACCCCGAAAGGTTTTTAAATATACAGTAAAGGTAAAAGAAACAACTTTAACTGTGTGTATGAATGCATTTTTGGCTATACACGGCATAGGAAGGGACAGACTCAGAAGAAAAATACAAGATTTTGATGTAGATGTTCAAGATAACAGAGGGAAACATAACTCGAGACCAAACAGGACAAAGTCTGAAACATTAGATAAAGTTCACGATTACATCAAAAATTTACCATGCAGAGAATCACATTATAGCCGAAGCCAAAATAAATATAGAAAATATTTACCATCTGAATGTACAGTTATCGATTTACATCGTAAATACTCAGAAGATAATCCCGAATACACAATTTCATATGGTCGATTCCTGAAAATTTTCAATGAAGATTATAACATTTCATTTGGCTACCCACGTAAGGACATCTGTGTAAAATGTACTAAATTTATTGCAGCCACTACTAACGCCAAAGTACAAAATGATGATCAGCAAGTGCGTGAACTAAACTTGCAGAAAGAAATTCACATTCGAAAAGCTGAAGTGTTTTACACATTAATGAAGGAAAAAAGAGATAACCCTAAACCAGACGAAATGGTAATATGTTTCGATTACCAAAAAAATTTGCCGTTACCAGTGACGAATATAAAAGACGAATATTATTTACGGCAACTCTGGTTACACAATTTTTGTATCAATAATATAGTAACTAACTGTGCAACTATGTATTTGTACACAGAAAACTATGCAGGAAAAGGCCCCAACGAGGTTATTTCTTGTTTAAATCATTTTATAAAAAAAAAGAAGAATCAGGGAATGGTAAAGCTTTCCATTTTTTGCGATAACTGCTTTTCGCAAAACAAGAACAGGTATTTATTTAGTTATCTGGATTCATTATGTTCAGATGGTATTTTTAACGAAATAGTAGTGTATTACCCCATTCCCGGCCATTCGATGATGCCAGTGGACAGGTGTTTTGTGCAGAAATGCCTTACTAAGAACGAAAATGATGTTACTGACGTCCTGACAGTTTTAAACTATAAACAACTGTATGCGCCTATAGTAAAAACTTCAGTTCCTGGTATTTCAAAATGCAGGTCAGTCATGTTTTCAAAATACGGAAAACCAAAAATGAGAGAATCCATGACTGGAGAATACGATACCTTCAGTTTATACAAAGTGGGAAAAACACGTCCGCATTGTAATGGACAAAATATAAATAACGCTTATACGGGACAAATAAAATTGAAGAAACTAAAACTTGATAATGTAAAACATCTTGTGCAACACATTGAAACTGAAGAAAACCGAAAGTTTTATGACGTTCTATGGAAAGAAGATGTAGCTTCTCAGGAGGAATCCGAAGAGCAATCGGATGTGGATGAATATGAATGAATTTTGTTTGTTCTGTATAGTTACCTATCTTTTGAAGTTTTATGTTAAAATAGTTCTGTTTTTGTTAAAAATATTAGAAATAATAAAGTTCCATTGACATATTGTCCAATTTTTTAAGTAAGAAAGCCCTAAGTGAAAATTTTGATAAGGAAAATAAAATGAAAAACTCCTTTTAATGGGCGCAAAAGTAAGTTAATTAAATCTTATGGTGGTATGCCACATTTCAGAAACGAATTCACTACTGTACACAATTACATGATATTTCAATTACATTTTAAAACATTAAAATTCGCTTATTTCTAAACTATACAAATGCTACTTAGGGACTTTTTGCTCTAGGCCCTTCAATTAGAAACCTCCTTATCTCCAACCACTGTTTTTGAAAATAAGAAACAAATTGTTTCAAGAAAACAATCTGATATGCCTTCTTAAACATATCATCTATGTGGCATAATTGTAAGTAATTCAGAAAGAATATCTCGGATATGTTTTTTTGTCTTGACAAGTCGCTCAGCCTTTTTCTGAACAAATTAAGTAAATAAAATCACACAACCTTCCCCATGTTTTAATTGTAAAGTTGAAGTTAAAGTTGTAAAACGAAGAAGGAGTTAAGATGAATGTTGTGGGTAACACAATTAATCACTAATTACTACATGTTTCGACAAACGCAGTTGTCATCCTCAGGTTAAAATTGTACACTAAGCAATAACACTAATGAATTAGAAAATACTTACTAGGTTATAATAATGTTAAGTTTGTTGAAATATAAATGTTGTCGAGGTGAGATGGAGGGTGCATGAACGATCAATTTAAACTGTGATAATTAAATCAGACAGGCCATAAACACTGAAAACCAATGAGTTATAAACAACTAAATAAAAGGCGCCGAAAACCAATGAGTTATAAACAACCAAATAACAAGGGGGTACTTACTTATAATTCCCCAGTGGGAAAGCCTTGATAAAAATATATAAAAATTTGATAAACATGATAAACTGGGAACAACCATGCTGAAAAATTAAGGTTAGACTTTAGAGGAAGGCAGTACTTACGGGATAAGGTCTTCACCAGGAACAAAGCGTTGAATGAGGTTACAAAATAACATTTTAATTAAGATTATTGAAGATTGTGAAGCAACCACATGTTGATTGTAAATGTTGTAACGTAACAAGAATGGACCACCTGTTCGTGGCAAACAAGTGCAACATTGGAAGGGGAAAAGAAGAAACCTGTAAACCGAAAAAGATACCGGGGAACAAAAATACGGGGGGAACCTAAAAAGTGTTTAGAATTAATAAGTTTTTGTTTAAATTTAAGGTTTCGTTCAAAAACCAAGGAAGGGGTTTCTTTAAACCTCGTGATGATTTCTTTACTCTCTAGCAGGTCTAACTTGATGCCTTTCTCAAAAAAGTGTAAGATATTCATTTTCATATGTATTCAACACATAATAATGATAGAACTTCCACCTAAAACTTTTTGAAACCCGTGGTGAATGCTTTCAGATGCGTCGCTAATTAATAGCTGAGGAGATACCTCGCTAAAAATTATATTTACTCCTTTTTGTAAGGAAGTGAAAAGAAATTTAAAATCTTCTCTTTTTGCATTTACACATACTGCTATCCCAAAACAATGAAATTATCTGTTCTGTCTTGCCATACCAGTTTATATGTTCCATCAGCGTGAATATGTTTGACGTTCCGTATTTCATCATTTACTGGTATATTTTCAAACTTCGGCCGGTGAATTTGACTCAAACAGTGAACAGGATTTAAAAATTTGACAGTTTCAAATAATTTAATATTGACTGGAATCCTATTAGCAATTTCTTTACATAATATAGTTATGAAATCTTTAGATCGTTCAATAAATAATAGGTCAACAGATATTTTGTATCTTTCACAAGCTTCTCGAAATTGTAAATCAAAATCTAATAACGTGACATCAAATCTTTATCAGGGCCTGAAGAGTCTACGTATCAAAACGATTGGTGGTACTCGTTAGATCTCAGCATACAGTATTGCTTTTGTTGGAGACGAAATATTACACCAATGTCATTAATTGCCACGAGGAATAAAGTAGCACTAAGAACGGACCCTTGAGGAATTCCATTTTCCTGTGATTGCGAATCTGATAAGGTGTTGTTAACCTTAACCTTGAACCGTCTGTTTGTAAGGAAGTTCAGTATATTCCCATTTAAACCATACTGTATTATTCTGAATTTCCATGTTGTATCGTATGCCTTGTTCGGGTCCAGCATTACAACGAATAAGTGCTCCTTATTTGCAAAGCAGTTTCTGATGTCCCCTTCTAGTTTGCATATTTGGTCTATGGTTGAACGCTTTTTCCTGAACCCACCTTGTACGTGACTTATTTTATAGTTTTATAATTATTAATCTTGTGCAACTTAATAATAATCTATATAATACTTTATCTAATTCCGTTAATAAAAGTGATAGTTTACGTTGTTGTTTAAAATTAGGTAACGTGATCTTTTTCAAAACTGTCTCATCACAGTTATGTAAAGTAGTTATGTAATAATATTACACAACTGACAATTTGAAACTATAAGTAATTGGTTAATTATTGTCAAAATTCGATGTTTGTTTCCATAGTAACCATGAACTTAAAACTACTTCATTTCAGATTAATGTTCTCATTAAAAAATCAAAAGGTAGATAAAATTACGGAATTAGATAAAGTTTTGTACTTAACACGTTATGAAAAAGTCTAATTTTATTTGACTCAAGTAATTTGCAAAACTCGCTCGCTTCGCTCGCTCGATTTGGCAAATATTACATTTCGTCAAATAAAGTTAGTCTTTTCATAACTGGTTACGTAAATAACTATTATATACCTCAAACAAATCATCATTTTCATGTTGAAATGAAATATTTACGTTATTGACATTGTTGAACACTATAACTAAATAAACTTAAAACAAACATCGCTTTACATTTACATTTACTGTACGTATTGTTTTGGCCATATAAGAATTTTCAGTGGTTATGCTAATATCAAAATATGCCTTTAATTCAACCGATTGTTCTAATATGAATTTAATTACGTTTACACGAACCAACCATCGTGTGTCCGAATACTTCAGGAATTGGTGGGGTTTATTACCCTGTAGTAATTCGGGAAACGTGCTTTGCCAGTGAGGGTTTCACACGAATTCTGTAGCAGCAGAAGCGGAGCAAGAGGATACAAGAAATGGTACCAGTAACAGCAAGGTAATAGTGGTGCCAATCCAGAATGAGAAAGCCGGAGACCGTCTTTTATTTGTGGAATTACGCATATAAAAGGACGTTAATATTTTCAGAGGAGGTTGTTGAGTTGGAGGGTAAGCCAGGAATAGATATAGCAGCGATCCAGGGACCTGATGAAGAGCAGCTGCCAATACTAAATAACTTCCTACAAAAGAATTGGAACAATTTAAAACATCTCCAGGTAAAACAAATATAATTAAACATACAATTACAGTTCAACCAGGAGCCGAGCCACAAAAACAAAGATATTACCCGAGAAACCCTGCCATCCAGAAGGTAATAGACGAAGAGGTAGATCAAATGCTGAAGTATAGGGTAATAGAGGCATCACACAGTCCGTGGAGTTCGCCCATTGTTTTGGTCAAGAAAGTTTAAGGGAAGTATCGGTTTTGTGTTGATTACAGCGATGTAAACCAGAGGACCATCAAGGATGCATATCCATTGCCGTTTATTCAGGGGATTTTGGATAAACTGCGGGAAACCAAGTAAATTAGTACATTACATCTAAAATCTGAATATTGGCAAGTACCACTCGAAGAAGAAAGTAAACCTGTACAGCTTTCACAGTGCCAAGAAGGGGGTTGTTTCAGTTTACAGTCTTATCCTTTGGGTGGATACAATTTTAGGACCTGAAATGGACGAGAAGGTATTTACCTATTTAGACGATATCATAATCATAGGGAGAACATATCAGGAACATTTAGATAATGTAAAGGAGGTATTGAGTCGTCCGAAAAAGAGTGGCCTGCAACTTCAGATAGAGAAGTGCCTTTTTTGTAGGACGGAGTTAAATACCTGGGTATAGTGACTAAGGATGGAATAAAGCCAGATCCCCGGAAGCAGCAAGAGAATTTTTGTGTAGGGAATGGGCAATGCATTTATGCAATCAATTTTAACTTGTGCGCTTTTTCTCTTAAAAGAGTATAAACTTAGTGACGATTTCCACACAAATTATTGGCGCCATCTGTCCCTAGCCCAATTAGATGGTCAATTCTTAAAGAGAACTTTTTTAAAAAAGCTTGGATGATTTCTGCCAGAATTTCAGTTGTACGACTTACAGCATGGAGTAATCTTGATTGCATTTCCGATCATTCGCCACTATTACGTTGAATGATATCGAAAACCTTTTCCATAACTTTATTTATCCAACGTAGATACGCTTAGGAATCATTCGTTCATAATTAACAAAAATTGCCGTAATTGACCTTTAACGTTTATAACAAACAACACTTTTTTGAAAAAAATATTTCACAAACTTAAAAACAACACTCTTATTTTCTAAAAAAAGTAATTAAACTATTTTCAATTCAATGGAATAATCTTTTATCTTCACATTGTGGCAAGTTTTTTCAGAGTGTTTCTGTTTTCAGGAAGAATTCCTCCAAGAGCTTTAAGCAGCACTTTTTTCTTTGATTTAAGGACCCCTTGGGGTTCTGTTCGAGTTACAACATCGACTGATAAAATTCCTGTTTTTCGCAGCTTGCAGAGGAATTCCAAATTTTTATATTCCTCCCTAAATGAGGTTTTGTAGTGTAGAACAAACTGGCCATTGCTAGCTTTAATTGAACAATGTGGGAGAGAAGCGTTCTGGTTGCGGTCTTTACACTGAAAGAATTCATGAAAATCAATTTGTCTTGCCCTCTTATCTCACGACGTAAATGTATGTCCGGGATATGCTCTATGGTCCGGGTTCAAAATAATTCAGGAATCTATCTGTGCCAGATATTTCAGTAGAATAATTCATCCTCACTTAAAAGGTTAAAACGCACCAATTCTTATTCTGGCTAGAACAGTAGCCAACCATGTAATTATTTGTTGGGCATGTCTATATCTCTTGAGAAATAAATAGAAACAACTGATGATAACTTCTTTGTCTCTGCCTGAAACACCTTGGTGTCACAAAACAGCGTATGGCTTTAACTGCGATTTTGAAACCACCAGTACCAAACTTTCGTTATAAGTTATAAGCCTTTTAATGAAAATCACTTTCTTAAAAGTGTCTACTACCCTCGGCAACAATAATTTTCTGTAAATTTGCCGTTTACAAAATTTGTCCCAGATTGTATCTGATAAAGTTCTCTAATATTGTTGGTTTCTACACGTAAGCAATATAATTAGTGTAATACCTTGGAGTTAGTGTTTTAGGATTTAAACATGGTGGCAACTCACGGTTTATATACTACTATAGACCGTGGTGGCAACTGAAGTCTCTTGGTAAATATCACCGGTTTGGTCAAAGCGTTGAGTGCGAAATATGTCTAAAAAATCAAGTGTACGCACTAATCAAAGTGATACCGAATTCACAAACTTAGCGGTGATGAGTTGGTGAATGAAACGTCTCAATATGTTCATCCAAAACACAATAATGTATTCTGTTTTTGGCCGAATCACATGTCGATTTTTTGGGTCGCGGAGTTTTTGACAAGGTGTCTTTAAAACCGTATCATTTGATACCCTAACTGGCCCGAACAACATATCAAACATTCAGAACTACTCGCACTTTTCCGAATTTAACCCTTTTTTTGTCGATTTTGACTGGTCTACTTCGCGGATTTGGCGAAGTGTCCAAAGTGTCTAAAGAAAGCTTGCGATTTGATGTCTTAGATGATAAAATATAAATTTACATCAAAGGCCTGCATTGGACTATAAAGACATACTTAGTGAATGTTTTCGGAGTTATCAACAATTTCGCCTTAAAAATACAAAGTGCCGTAATACCAGCAGCCCCTCCTCACGCCTTTCTCTAATAGCTTTAGGGACATTCTTTTCCAGGACCCTTCGCCGCGTGTGCTCCTCGGTCAGTGATAAAAAAAGGATTTTCAAAAATAATCTTCTAATGGTTTCTCCTTGCCGTTTACTGTTAGACGTGAATATTATTTGGTCGTTAATTCCACCTAAGTTCAAAAGAGACAAATCCAACACATTTTGACAACTTTTGTGCTTGGTGACTGTGAGTAAGACTTGACATTATATGATTCCCACTCGGTGTGCAATTTGTGCTTGTTCACTGCATTTCAACTTCTTTGGTTGTGGCTGACTGCGTACGGTATCGTGTCTACTTCAGGCTTTGGTATAATTAATGCTGTTCCATCGGCTACGACTTCACAGCGAGATGATATTGGTTGCGCCATGATGATGTTCGTGTCTCGGAACCTGTTAGTCCATCTTCTCGAAAATCGTCATTATCCATGAAAACTGTTCCCGGCAGACCTGTTGTGGACATAATAAGACGTCTGAACCCATTTGTTTTTGTTGTCCCTTATTTCGTTCCTGTAACGCTAGTGCTGATATTTCAACAAGTACATCGTCATACGAAATTTCTATTTCCAGTTTTTTAAGGAGAGTAATGAGTTCCTTGCTGCCAGTCTAGTTATGCACAGACACTGATAGGCTTACTTGTAGTGGTTGCCGTTTTCATGTGATTAAATGCGCCTTCAGAAAGGAAACGTACAGTTGGGCGAAATCGTTTCGCAACCACACATGGTCTTCTTCCAGTTTAGCATGTGGATCAACAAGCGAAGCTATTAAGTTGTGAACATCGGTAGGGGTACTGCCCTTTTGCATTTCTTCAATTTGGTAGGGCAATGGTAATCCAGGCAATTTTCGATGCTTACTGTGTAGAATTTTGGAAAGATTTTGTATCAAGGCGAAGGTGTTCGTACCCCAACTGTTAACAGCACTTTCAACATATGCTCCCCTGTGCTTACGAAAAAAGACTAAGTATTGAAGACTCGTTTCGTTTGTATCTCAACTGAAACCCAATGTCCTTTCCAAAGCGGTTTTCTCGAAGTTTGTGATCATCATGTCTCTCTGAATTTAATCATATTCGTATAGCAAGTCCCGGAGCGTGTAAACTTCTTTGCGGATGTCTAAGCACTCGACAATATATTCACACAGTCGATCGATTGATGATGCATAATATGCAGCGGCCATAGTACCACTGTACCAAGTAGATAGGTACTCTGGCCATATTTACAGAAAATTTTGAATTACGCACAACGCACAATGTTATTAACTTTTTACATCTGGGGTTATAATGGTTTAATATGCAGTTGTTGTCACTTTTGTAGATTGAAAAAATCGAAGTGGTAGTACCAATTTTCTATTTTTGATCAAGGGTTTTGTAAAAAGGTGGCCACTGTCCCAGCTTCTCCCATACACATGTTTGTAGATCTGGTTGAAAGTATAGTTGGGTTGTGGAATGGAAGAAAACTGATGCTGTCGCATAGAAAGACAAGGGATGACTGCAACGGACACGTTACCATTACAATTAAGTTTGTTAATTTACATTATCAGAATGCTGTTTGGAAGAAAATTACCTATCAGCCGATCAGTTACATACAAAGTACGACAAATTGAAAAAACAAACTCGTCAGTACTTTGCAAAGCAACGGCAAAACTTGTATAGAACTGGTGGTAGTTCTGGGGACGATCAGGTGAGAGAAATCATTAAAAATTTATATGATAAAATAAAGACCACTATCCATTTTTCTGTACAAGGATTAAGTCCACATCATGACGATGCTGATGCTATTGCTAAAACATATACAACAAATATTTTTATTAAGTAAGTACATCGATAAATACTAGGATTTATCCGTATAACCCGCACATATTTTGTGAAGAGCTGTTCCGCCTAGCAATAACTACTGATCAACAGCCACCTGATGAGTTCATGTAAACCATCACTCAAAAAAATTAATCTTTCAACCGGGCCATCAAATAAGACTTCTGATTCGCCACAGCCATGTTCCAAAGATAGAACACCATTCCCGAAAATTACAAATTCGTCAGAACCTAGTCGGGAATATTATTCGCCATGTGATATTATGGCTATGCCAAAAGCGGAACTAAAAACTATGATCTTGACTGCCACAAATCATGGCACAAAACAAGCCAAACGACAAATTCGGTATCCATCAAGACAAAAAAAGAAAAATAACTCATGCTCAAGCGAGTCTTCGTTGCCCAGTGGTGAAGAAATTTACAATGAAGAAGATAACTTTTCAGATACTGATGCAGTCAGTCTTTTCTGAAAAACGTTGCTCGTATTAGCGGAGGCTTTTTGAAGATAGCACTGACAAAAGAAAAACTAAAAATCAAAAAGGACCTTCATAGGTCAAGTCACAAAAGTGTTGAAGCATGAATCTAAAGGTAATGTTAAATTTTCGCGAAGATATCGCCAGAGTCAAGATATTTATGTTTTTCCAGAAGTTGTTGATGAAAGTAAGGTGTATAAAGAAGAAATTGACAAACTTTATACAACTGCGATACCGTAAAATTAGTTTAACCATTAGTTATAGTATTTTCATTTTGTCCCAACGTTCATTTCGTTTTGCAAAATGAAATAAAAAACCGAAAAAAGAATTTATTTTTAGTTATTTTGTTAGGAGTTTTTTTATGTCGTAATTTAATATTTTCAATTCGATGGGAATGAATGTATATTTGACAAATACTAGAGCAATTCATTCGGTTCTCAAAATATAAAATGTTACACCTTAAGTGTACCGTTTTGCTCCACATTCCCCATGAAAGAGAATGGATTTGCCGAGTATGAGCTGATTCGATATCAGTGTTCGGGAAAGTACGTAGAACAAAGAATGACGCTGAATCATTCCACGATAGTCCAAATGTTTGGGAATTTCCTATCAAGTATAGTTATTGCACAATGAATTTGTATTATGCAAGCCATAGACAGCTGTTTACCGGTTAGACTGTTTCGTACACTAGTGTCTTTCATATTGAGGAAAATGACGGCAACTATCATTAGGGAAGTATGTGCCTTCGTTGATCGGTCCCTTCAGATACGGGTAAACGAAAATATCGCTTAAATGATAGGCGGATGCAAAGAGAAGTCGATCATTGAAAACGTACATGTTTTTCTGGAAATGGTGTGTATCATTACACAAGCTATTCTACATCATAACCTGCTAGATAATGAATCATGTTTTACTAACGAAGAGCAGCTCTTGGTAGCTTTGGATGGAAATGTGCTAAGGGAATATGAAATAGTGGGCGAGTTGAAATATATTCAAGACATGCGCGGTAGGTAGGAAAACGGGGTAGTTTAAGTAAAGCTGATGTAAACTATGCAGTGAACAGGCTAATAGAGCCACCTAAACGAAAGGACATTAATGCGTTGGAATTAACAAGATATAGCGATATATATTTAAATTTAAAGGTAGGCAATTTGTATGGTTGTGAACAATATTTATATGCAAAAACTTTAATAGCAAAGAAAAGGATCATCGCCCAAATTAGACTAGCAAATAAAAATTGTTTACGATTTTACATAGCAGGAATAGCATATAAAATTAACACTGATGAAAATTGTAGGTAGAATGTCCAATATACGAACCGATCCGAAACAAATACTTTAAGAGCTGTAACTTTTTAAATGATAAAGATTTCATAAACTTGTTCCTCCCAACAGAGGATTCAATAAACTTGGTTTTTAATTACACAGTAGAGATGCTAAAAATAAGATCTTTTATAATAAATAAATAATCTTTTTTTTTTGTTCGCAAGATAGTTTTCCTTAGACCTTAATTTTAATTTTAAGATACTTGTAATAGGCAGCTGGATTTCTTGTAAAGGAGCATTTAGCTCCAAAATACAATAAATTATTATTATTATTGTACTTTGGTTCTTATCGATACTCAGGCTAAGCCTGGTTAACTAACCGCACGGATCGGAATCGAGTAACGATTAGTTCTAGTAATACATATACCTATATAAAATAAATTTGAAGTAGCTGTAAAAAAACATATGTGTTTTGAAATAGTATTATGTTTATTGTGTAAATGTTTGTTGTTTAACTCGGCGCATAGGTTGCACTCGAGTGGGTAATGTGTTGTTTGTGTTTTGTGCTAATTGTGAATGTATTGTGTGTATGGGTTTGGGTGTATGTGAACGAGTTAGAGGTGTCACATGAGTGGTTGTTGACGTGTTATGTGTTGGTAACGGACTTTCTGTAATGCTATGTTGTGTATGCGACACAGTTTGAGTAATGGACTTTCTGTAATGCTATGTTGTGTATGCAACAAAGTTTCAATTTGTGTTTGAATGGTATTAGTTGAAAGTGAGTGATGTGCAGTATCTTCAGTTATGTTTAGAAATTTTCTAACTAAGTGGCAAGTGTTGATGATAACTGCCTTTTGTAATTGTATGTATACAGGGTGTCTCACGGTGACCGTCGGTTAGAAGTATATCAAGAACTGTAAAAGCTAGAAATTTTAAATTTTGCACATGCGACATGCCGTGTTTAATGTATTAAATAAAAATATTTTCCAAATGGCAGCACTTCCAGAAATACCGGAAATGAGCATCAACATCTTTATTTTAAATACAAACCAGGCAATTTTTTTTCACATTCTGATGTGTCATAAAATGTTTAGTAAGTATGCTTAAAATAATCGGCGTATCAATTTTGATTGGTGAGAAAAAAAATTTTCTTCAATAAAAAATTTCAAAATCTTGCTTAGGAAATGTTAGGGAAATGGGATTTTAGGTTCTCAGTGTCAAAAGATTGAGACACAATTGTCTGTAATGGATAATAAAAAATTGCCCGCTATTTGATGTTATTTCCAGACTTAAGAAAAACTTTAAAAAGTCTCTTTTTTCAAATGGAATTGCATGTGCAAAATTTCAAATTTCTAGCTTTTACAGCTCTTGATATACCGACGGTCACCGTGAGACACCCTGTATGTTCTTATCTAATCCTAAAATGTGTAAACTTGTGTGTATTGTTTTTGGTAAAACTCCGGTTGCACTAAGAACAATGGGTACTGTAAGAGCAGTTCCCATTCTCTATTGCGCTTTAAGTTCCTGAGCTATATCAGTGTATTTGCGGTGTTTCTCTGCGTGTGTATTGGCTAAATTGTTTGTGTTGGGAACAGCAATATCTATTACATATACGATTTGTTGTGTTTTATCTATAAGTGATATATCTGGCCTATTGTTATACATATATAGTTTTATCTGTGAGTAGTGTCCTATTCCAATATAGTTTGTGTGTGGTGTTTATTTTATTATTATTATTGATTTAAGTTACAATTAGTATATTTTGAACAATAATAATTGTTATAGTTATTATTGAAAGTACAATATTGTTATATGAATTACTAGCCGCACGGGAAATAGTCAAACTATATCACTCTTGCATGCCATCCGTGAACATTTTTACTCGTGCACTTCGTGCAAAATATTCGCGTATTTGGCATGCACTCGGGATATAACTACTGAATATTTTAAGAATTTATAAATGAAACTGTAGCGCACATACTTTATTTTTTGAAAACGAATATAGTACGTTCATGTGGGTTTTTTATTATTGTCTAGGTTTTTTAACAATTTTAATCATGTAAGTAAATGAACAATAACGATTTTTACCAATTATATCGCTGCCGCGTTTTATTTTAGTTCTTACACTTGTCACTTCTCCCCTTATAACGCACTAGATTCTCTCGATCCCGTCTACTAGCCTACTTAATTATGAACCTCAAATCCTACATTCATAGTTTTACAACTGTTTTTTAGTAGTTCAATTTGAAGAAGTTTTATCTAAATTGTCTAACTTTAAATTTTTTTTCAAGATACTCTTGTTCATGCTTCACAGCTTCTAAACTTATCTTGGCAATTTCTAATTTAATTTCAGTCAAGTTGGAATATTGATGAAGTAACAGTGTAGCCAAGTGGCCGACGTATGGTGACCAATTTTCTATTAGAATTTGCTAGTGTAGGTGTTATTTTTCTTTTTAAGTTGCTTGCTTTGTAATCTCCCCAGTCTACTTGCGAAGTTTAAAATACAGTATATACGAAGTGCTACCTGTGGTTCATTAGACGCACCACAAATTTCGTGAAGTGCCGAAGGTTCGTCTCGATCAAACACTTCCAACACAATGTCACCATTGTTTGTGTCGAATTCATTTATGAGGCCTTTAATGGTTTTTTCATTTATAATACATAATAATAGCTCTTTATTTGCGTCATTTATCACGTCAATTTGTCCATCGCCAGTTTTAATAACCTCTATTCTTTCATTCGCCGTTTTGCTGGCTTGTTTCTTCATGTTATCAAAACATTTTCGTAATGAATCTTTTGAGCGGTTACTTGTAGTAGCCGAATTACAGGTATTTGTAACATTTTCCTAAGCTGTATCCTTCTGTTTGACGTTACAGCATCTGTTTTTTGTTTACAATGGTAGTTTTAAAACGATTTACGATCGAAATCAATATATGTTTGTGACGTGCAAATTTACTAATTGTCACAAAATGCATCAGCTAACTCAGTCTGATGGACAGCATTGGGTAATGGGCCAATATAAAGGGAAAAAAATATAGTCGAATATCCGGTAAGGGCGCCACAAGTTTTATTAACTAAACAATAATTTAAATAATTTATAGCTAACAAGCATGGCCCTAAAAACTCAAAAATAGGCGATGTTGTAGTCGTAAACAAAAAAACAAATGTTGTATCTAAATAAAATAACATATACTGAAAATGATAAATAAAAATCAAGATCGCAATTTCGCAAGTACCCAAAACTAATCCTGTAAAGTGTAAATGTTTAAAATTCCAAGGTCGATGCGTACAAGATCTTGTATGAAATCGTCCAATACAATAAACAATTAACCTGATAATGAGGTCCTTGCGGAACTCCCCATTAAAATACTTTCTGAAATTACCTGTTAACGACTCCGACTCACCATGTACATAGATGTTATAAGTTCTGGTATACGTACTGGAATTACAGATTTCTACTTTCTAGTTTATCTCAAAATGGGATTAAATAGGTTTACACAAAAAAATTAATATACAAAATATTTAAATTCTAACAAAATAGACGGTAAGATAATTTAACAACAATGACAAATATAATATGATTGAACTGATAAAATACTCCTAGTGTAATAATCAATGATAACGATTGAATTCCAATAACAAAAATAATAATGAGGTTATAATCCTCTTAAACAATGTGGATTAATTAATGGTAAGTATGATATCAAATAAAAAGTTCCAATAAAACACTGATAATAAATTTAACTTTCAGATAACAATTACAGATGTTATTTGTTCCACGAGGGACTCCTCTACGATGATTGTAATATAAATAAAATTTATCTGACCTTAATCTCCTGGGAGCTTTATGATGAGGTTACTGTTAAACGAACTGAGAGCTTCCTCCTATATCCCTAATCTCCCAATCCTGTTCCTTTTATAAGTTAGGATAACCTTGGATATCTAATAGCTGATACTGATGGGAAAGATTAGACTGATAAATTTGATCCTACTCCTACCAAGGTAATTCTGAATATTGTATTTAAATTTATATAATTAGATTTATATTTTTTTATATATAAATTTATAGCCTGAAAATACGAACAAGATAATTAAGGAATAAGCAATTAAGATATACTACCTTAGATAATGGGCGGCTATGAAGTTAAGTGTCTCTAATAACTCCGATAATGCTTGTTGCGATTTAATTGAAATTTTATAAATATCTCCATAACTGTAGATGTTAGGAAAAAAAAGTACTAGTGCAAATCGATAGAGAATTAAAAACTACATTAGAAACAGTTGAAAAAAATTTAGGGTGCCATTTAAAAAAAATGAGTTTCAGCAATTCGAAAAATTTGAAAAGTAGCGTTCTCATACAAAAAAAGTATGGCGAATTAAAAATATCTTTTAGACTATTTAAGTACTTCTGACTTTCATCTACGAATTTACAAAAGCAAATTCCAAAATTTCAAAAAACACCAGTGTTGTGACCATTTCTTTCTGATGCTGCATTTTTAAAGAAATTGCTCTAAAATGGCAACGCCGCCATCAATTAAAAAAATTTTTAAAGTATTTTTCATCTAAATTAAGCCTTCATCGAACAGCATAAAAAAATTGATGGGTTGCTATTTAAAAAAGTGTAACTTTATACTGCCCAGCGAAAACTACACACTCTGTATAAACAAAAATATTGTTAAAACATGCAGCTCTTCAATAGCAATGAGTACAATACTAAACATTTTATGCTAACATTTATGTAAAGGCACTAGAAACCGAGGCCGGAGTAATGGCGAACCCTGTATAGAACTCCAAATGGGAAACTGATAATGCTATAAATTCAAATTATAAAACCTTTCCCCATAGACTTTTAATGAATTTAAATTAAATGACGAAGTAAAATTATAAAGGTGGCTACATGTTTCGACAAAAATTTGTCATCATCAGGCCTCTAAAAAACATTACGCTAAGAATAATAAGTACAGGTTATTAGAATACTTACACTAAAGTTTAAGTTTAATAAATTAAATTAAAGTTAAATGGCTTAACATCGCCAATGTAGTTCATGAAAATCTACTGTAGATATTTCATCACTGAAAGGAGGAATATAAATTATAAAATTAATTGAAACCAATAACCAAAAAACCCCACTTACCAAGGCAATAAACGAGAAGAAACGCACAAAAAGACCATGCTGTGGGAAAATTATTTGAGGTTAACCAACAAAACGTATAAGAAATACTTACGGGAAAAACCAAATTAAGATAAAAGGAGGAAGAACCTAATTAAACGCCGGTCAATCCATCATCAAATCGATAATTAATAAACGGTAACAAACCGTACAAACAGAAGCTATATTGTCTTCGCCATTTTGTGACAAAAAATGTCACGATAAACAAAAGTTGTTGATGGAACGAAATGATGTTGCAGTCTGGCGTTCTCGGTATCTAAGAGAGTTGCTCGAGAATGAAAAACTAGGATACCAAAAAAGAAGTCAGTGACTTATTTAGATGAAACCTAAATGCACCCTTCATATACCGTTGGCAATCAGAAGAGGAACCTAGCGTGTATCGAAGTGATAGTAGTGGTTAGAGGTACATAATAGTTCATGCAGATGGTTTAAACGGCTTCATACCAAATGGGTTACTGATTTTTAAGTCAAAATGTAAATCAGGTGATGATCATGATGAGATGAACCACACAAACAGCAACTTACACCTAATTTACCTCCAAATGGCATATTTGTTATGGACAATGCTTCCTACCACAGTGTACAAATAAATAAACCACTACACAAACAAATCGTAAAGAAGAACTACACACGTGGTTAGAAAACAATGGTGTTTCAACAAGTGGTGACATGCGAAAAGCTGAGCTACTTACTATGACGCAGAAGTTTGCAGTGACAAAAACTTATTACGTTGATGAACTACTAAAACAACATGGACATATTGTCGTACGCTTACCTCCGTACCATTGTGAATTAAACCCAATCAAACAAATTTGTAGTATCATGAAACATAAAGTTGCCAGCGATAATGTTCAACGAAGCACTGTCAATATTGAACAACTGGTACGAAAGGCGTGCTCCAAAATAACTGCGACAGATTGGATGAAGCGCTGCATTCATGTAGCAGAAAACGTGTGGAAGAATTACGTTAGTGGACGATACTGTCGTAACCTTAACTTTCAGTGTGAACACACCGGCTCTTCAGATGAAGACAGTGATGCACTTTCTGAATGTGCAAGTACTGATACAGACTAGTTCTACATTTCACTAAAAGTAAATAAAGAAATCTTCTATTTATTTCAATAAAACTGTTATCAGGGTATTTCTCCAAAATGTGGAGACCTAATGGAGTTTGCCAAGTGATATGGTTAGTGAGACGACAAGTACTCAAACTAGGTCGACGTTTCGACTAGGCCAGTCGACAAAAATTATTTTACAAGAAATGAATCTAAACACCGAAGAGCGTGGGACAATAAAAAATATTTTACATAACGTTAATCAAATCCTCCGACGTTGATATCAATTACAGCAGAGCCTGTAATTCAACAGATTCAGTTAAATTTGCGCAGTTAAATTTGCGCAGTTATTTTTGCGCAGTTATTTTTGCGCAGTTATATTTGCGCAGTTAAATTTGCGCAGTTAAATTTGCGCAGTTATTTTTGCGCAGTTATATTTGCGCAGTTAAATTTGCGCAGTTAAATTTGCGCAGTTATTTTGCGCAGTTATTTTTGCGCAGTTATTTTTGCGCAGTTATATTTGCGCAGTTAAATTTGCGCAGTTATTTTTGCGCAGTTATTTTTGCGCAGTTATTTTTGCGCAGTTATTTTTGCGCAGTTAAATTTGCGCAGTTAAATTTGCGCAGTTATTTTTGCGCAGTTATTTTTGCGCAGTTAAATTTGCGCAGTTATTTTTGCGCAGTTATATTTGCGCAGTTAAATTTGCGCAGTTATTTTTGCGCAGTTATATTTGCGCAGTTAAATTTGCGCAGTTATTTTTGCGCAGTTATATTTGCGCAGTTAAATTTGCGCAGTTATATTTGCGCAGTTAAATTTGCGCAGTTAAATTTGCGCAGTTATTTTTGCGCAGTTAAATTTGCGCAGTTATTTTTGCGCAGTTATATTTGCGCAGTTAAATTTGCGCAGTTAAATTTGGGCAGTTAAATTTGCGCAGTTAAATTTGCGCAGTTATTTTTGCGCAGTTAAATTTGCGCAGTTATATTTGAGCAGTTATATTTGCGCAGTTATTTTTGCGCAGTTATATTTGCGCAGTTAAATTTGCGCAGGTACATTTGCGCAGTTAAATTTGCGCAGTTAAATTTGCGCAGTTATTTTTGCGGTTATATTTGCGCAGTTATGTTTGCGCAGTTAAATTTTCGCAGTTATTTTTGCGCAGTTATATTGGCGCAGTTAAATTTGCGCAGTTAAATTTGCGTAGTTAAATTTGGGCAGTTAAATTTGCGCAGTTATATTTGCGCAGTTAAATTTGCGCAGTTATATTTGCGCAGTTATATTTGCGCAGTTAAATTTGCGCAGTTAAATTTGCGCAGTCAAATTTGCGCAGTTAAATTTGCGCAATTATTTTTGCGCAGTTAAATTTGCGCAGTTATATTTGCGCAGTTATATTTTTGCGCAGTTATTTTTGCGCAGTTATATTTGCGCAGATAAATTTGCGCAGTTATTTTTGCGCAGTTAAATTTGCGCAGTTATTTTGCGCAGTTAATTGCGCAGTTTTTGCGCAGTTAATTTGCGCAGTTATTTTGCGCAGTTAAATTTGCGCAGTTATTTTTGCGCAGTTAAATTTGCGCAGTTATTTTTGCGCAGTTAAATTTGCGCAGTTAATTTTGCGCAGTTATTTTTGCGCAGTTAAATTTGCGCCGTTATTTTTGTGCAGTTATTTTTGCGCAGTTATTTTTGCGCAGTTAAATTTGCGCAGTTAAATTTGCGCCGTTATTTTTGCGCAGTTAAATTTGCGCAGTTATACTCAAACTAGGTCGACGTTTCGACTACGCCAGTCGACAAAAATTATTTTACAAGAAATGAATCTAAACACCGAAGAGCGTGGGACAATAAAAAATATTTTACATAACGTTAATCAAATCCTCCGACGTTGATATCAATTACAGCAGAGCCTGTAATTCAACAGATTCACGAGAAATTCACACTACAATTACAGAAGCAAAGGACCTACAGCAAAATTATGGATTCATTATTTCCACATGGTGATTTTGGTAAAGCAAATTATACAATCTGAGCGAGAAGGTGACTGGACAACCCATTTGCACATTATACAAAATATACTGATATTCTTCCATGCTAGTGAACTCTTTACCTCCAAGATATGTTCAATCTCATATGGATATTGAAAAATACCGTGAATTTGTAGAGCAAACATTTTTCTCAATCAGACGGACTGACAAATTTTGGTCGGACATGGTTATTGAGAAATCCTTGATGAGAAGATAGTATTCTTGGCAAATGGACTTTAGCAATGTCTACCCTTCTAGACATCTGTGATAGGTTAGAGCAATTCTGCGATTTATCTTTTGTCAGTGGATTTCCTTGATGTTGTTGATTCAAGGGAGTCACGGATGGAACGAGATAAAAAAGACGTAAAACAACTGCAGTACTGGTTATCTTCTCACGATCTTTTCCCAAATTCCGATGAAATTTTTTCGATTAGTACTGGAGTTATTGGTGATAGCACCATAAATTGCTACATAGTTCTTAATTTAAACAAAAAAATATATCTACCATGATAATCTAGATTGTAATTAATAGGAACTTATTCGTGGAATTCAACATTTTGCAAGTTAGTAGCACTTTCCATAACTGGGTTTTGTTCATCATCATCATCGTCGGCTTCCGGCACATGCTCTAGGTTAGCAATACTATCAGTATCAGAAAAGTCGTCATATTCATGTTCACAGGTACCAAAATTATCAATAATTTGTAGCAGTTCAGCGTCAGAGAAGGACCTTTGTTATTCCACATCTACAAACACAATGATTTACGGTACAGTTAATGTCCATAAAGGTGCAAATATGCAACAAGTTGTTTTAGATGTTGGCGTCATTACTATGATGTGTAAAAGGAATTATACTATTTATTTAAAATTTTATACATACCTTTACAATCCTGTTGTGTCACCTTTCAACAATAAATTGAATAATTCTATTAAAAAACACTATTTTTGTACATCACAATTTGAAGATTATCCACCTTACCTGTCAAAACCCAGCGCACACAATTATTTCAATTTTCTAGAATCTTTGTATAGCATCGCCACCTATTAATAAAATATCAAATTATGACAGCATTATTGCAAATTATATGGGAGGTAAAATGTTTGTAGCAAATTCACAATATCGTGAGACAAAGGGTTAAAAAATATTTGTTAAATAAATTTATGGTGTGGTCCTGTATAATTTATAACGTTAATGAAAAAAATTAAGGGTGACGGTAACTACGCAACCAATTCGTCTCATGTCAGATACGTCAGTCTTATTACGTTTTTAGGTGTGTTACTTTTGTCAGAGAGCAGCTGTTTTCTAATGGGGATTAAATTAAAAACTTGGAGGATCGCCAAGGCCAGTTGTTTGTCTTCCCAAACTAATGACAACAGTATTCTGAATGAGAAAAATGTTGCCCATCGTAACACTGCTGGTATTCACAGTACATATATGATGGATCAGTGATCATTAGATCACACAAACGCATACTCGTCATTTTGGTACGATTTTCGTATTTACACTATATTTACTGCATTAAAGTTTACGTTTTTCCAGTTAGAATTATTTGTATTCGTTATTATTTACAAAACAAAAACGAAACAGCTGTTGCAGTTAAATTACTTGAGTTACAACACTCCATATATTTTATGCTTTAACGTTTTTAATCTGCACGTAACGCATTAATTAAAAAAACATGGAATTCCCCTATTAATCTAATTTTTTAACAAAATCGCGTCTGAAAATAGATGAATGGGATTATATAAGTTTGTAATTATCAAACGCCCTCGATTAATGAATTTGGGAGTATCCCTAGAAATAGGTTGAATCTATTTTTGTATTAGTTGCAGTCACTACTAAGAATCCCAACAGCGCGAATATCTAGGTCAATAATGTGTAAATTAAAGTTTGTGATCATTATTATTTTTACGAGCATCAATCATAAATATTTTGTTATCGAACGTTAATTGGTTTATTTAATTTTAGGGAAGTAATATAAGATATCGAAATATTCAAATAAATAGTTTATTTCGTGAATTGTGTTTAAAATCCAAATGATTTTGGTGGCATAACTGTCTTGGCTGTTTCGTTAAAGTAAGTTTTTTTTCCTATTTAAAAAAAATTTGAAAGAAAAAACCATAGCATTTCAAATTGTATGTGTCAATTGTTATGAATACAACATCATTTATTGAGAAATTCAAGTAGAAGAATCCGTTGGTAAGGAATAAAATGGAAGATTTTATGCGAAATAACAAATATCAAGCGAAAATTTGGGTTTATCTAATATTGAAATGTCGTAGCTTTAGGAAATTTATTAATCAAAGTGTTATTTAGACCATCAATGAAGCAATTCCTATTTTAATCATAATTGAAATCTTTTCTGTAGATTGAATTGATTGACTTAAATGAGATTCATCGACAAGTTTTTGAAATTCAATGACATTCAGCGCGTACTCGTTCATGTTCCTCCACGATTTTTTTGTACCGGTAACATTTTAAAGAGTATACCCTTATCGCAATACAGTTTTAAAAGGTTAAATTTGGCGTATGAGGTGCACAAATTTCCAAATTAAATACGTTATATTCTTTATTACTTATTTAGATGCAAGAGTTGTTTTTTATAGAATCTCCTAAAACAATTTGTTGGTTTCGAACAAACAATGAGCAATTTGTTGAGTAATAAACACATCTTGTTGATGTAGTGGTTTGGAGTTACTTGGAACAGTTTTAACACATTTTTGCATATGTTTGTCGAACCATTTAAATTTTTGTTATTTGGTTTGACACATTTATGAGGCACTTTGTGAACAATTAAAAAAGCTCAGTGGTCATTTTTTTCTTATCACATAAACAAGAAACCAAATTTGTGTACTGTCCCAGGTTATCTTGAATTTGCGCCAACTTGGAACATGCCGATATTTAGAAGGTTGCGGTTCGATATTTTGAAGTTCATAATATTTTTTTCATATGAAGAATCATTATTAATTGATTCGCAAGTACTGGCTTCATTAATTTGCTCAGCTACTTAAAGCAAGCTCTAAAATTCGTTTCCCTCTGGTACTCATTTTATAAGTTGTTAACGCTAACAACAAACTAATAAATAAGAGAAAGAAGTTAGGTGATGAAGTAGTAAAATTGATTTTATAAACTTACTACAATTTTCACACTTGCTTAACAAGACAATTATGTATGACCTATATTAAAAGTTTGAAACACAATGAAAATTCAAAACAATATAAATAATAATACAACATAAAACATGTGTCGTCTTTTTATTTTAGGTTATGTTACACACTTTGTCGTATCTTCAACCCCCTGCGCAACAACGACTTGCCTCTACTAACTACTAAGAAGAAATGTCGCATCTCACAGAATATTTTGTAGATACGACATGTTACTTTAGCATGTGTGGCTTACGACTTATTTCGTTAGGAGCACGATCTTTTTTGCAGTTACGACAAAATTTACTTGTACTTTACTAGTCTAAAATGGGCGCATACGACATTCCAACTTGACAGGATATATAGGAAAATATACTGTTGTATTCGTAGATACAACTCAATTTTGATAAAAATGTCCGATATTACGACCTTCTTGCGAAAACCGTCATTAAAGATCGTCAAAACAGAACTATTATAAGTATATATATTTTACATTGTTGTGTTGCCCAACCGTTTCAATTTATACCTGTTTTGTGATTTCTGATTCCAATTGCTGTATTATTTTGAACTTCACTTTTTGCAATAATTCTTCATGTGGACATGTCTGGTTGAGCTGCGTTTCGACCACAATCTTTCGCGCCTAATTCATGGAACGCGTTACTTTTCCGCTTAGAAACGTTTTTTTTTTTGTTGCAAACGTTTAGCTTCCTTTTTCTTACAGAATTTTTCCAAGATAGAGTATACGACACTGAAATTTTTTATGGAAAGAGGGGCCGTTATTAAAAGATAAACCAGCTCCATAACACTTTTGCATATATCCACCACGTTGCACTAAGTTCGTCCTTTTACCACCAGTAGACTTGCTTTTCGCACAACAAAATCTATGTTTGTGAATTTCCTCCAATCTGCAATGGGAATGATTTCCAAAGACATGATTCGGGATTCTTCACGATTTTGCTATCGCTAATCTTACAGCTGCACTCATTCTTAATAGCCTCTACTTTAAAATTTTTCTTCGTTTCAATGAAAATGTTGTATTGGCAGCGATTTTGTAAAAGTTGGATGTAAATGCCCCTGTTGCATGAATGGCACCTTCCGTAAGTGACATTCTTGTAAACGCTAGAGTCACCACCACCTATCACATATTTATAAGTATAACGAAGGTTGTATTCTTTCTTCACTTTCGTTAAAACCTTGCACAACAATATCTTGTTCCATACTGCTGGATGCACCATTGCAGTTCTTAAAACTCGTGGTTGGGAACGTCGGTATTTTTGTTCTTTGTTTTTTGACACACAGCAGAATTTGCTTCTAACGCCTAAATACAGTAAATTATTTGTATGTGCTCCAATTATGCAGGCCACGCCCGATAAAGAAGAAAACCCATACCCATAGGATCTTTTTGCACATCTTCCGTCAACTATAACCGTTATATAGTTATGGGATTTTGTTTTCCTCGTTTGATTCGTTTGCTGTCATAGATTTTGATACCTTCAACCATTTTTCACAGGTTTCACAAAAATTCATCAGTATGGAAACTATCCCGCGTTTTACTTTTTCCAAGAAAATATTCAATGGATACCACTCGAATCACCGGGATTGGACGGCATAATACCGGCTCTACTACAGTGGGGACTGGAAATTATTGTTGTCCACCTGGTGAGAATTTATACGGGCTGTATCGCCTTTAGATACATACCAAAACAATGAAGGGAGATAAAAATTGCTTTTATCCCCAAACCTGGCAAAGGTGATTACTCCACACCTAAATCATATCGTCCAATCAGTCTAATGTCTTTTCTTCTTAAGACACTTGAAAGATTGTGCGACAGACATATAAGGGATACAGCGCTTGTACGACTCCCGCTGCACCCTAATCAACATGCATACTCTCCAGGAAGATCCACAGAATCAGCCCTACATTCTGTTGTGGGGAGGATTGAGAGATCGCTGGACTATAAACAGTCCACCCTGGGAGCATTCATAGACATAGAAGGGGCGTTTGACAAAACAACCTTCGAAACAATTGAAGGTGCACTACGCCATCATGGCGTAACTGAGGTCGTACGAAGCTGGATTGTACAGCTACTGAAATTCAGGGCAGTGCACATCAGCGTAGGCGACATAACGGTGAGGTGCACAGTAGTGAGAGGATGCCCCCAAGGTGGGGTGCTGTCACCACTTCTGTAGAACTTAACTGTAAACAGCCTGCTCTGTCGTCTCTGTCGACAGCGGCTACTATACGCTGGGCTAGGCGGATGATATATCTATCCTAATAACCGGCAAGTTTGAGGCTACTCTGTGCAGTCTTATGCAAGCAGTCCTCAGAGTAACCGAAGAATGGTGTAAGGAACACAGTTCTATTCACAAGGAAAAGGAAGATTCAGGGCCTTCGAGCTCCTCTACTCTTCCAAAAACACCTCCAGTTTTCAGAGTCAGTGAAGTATCTAGGTATTACACTTGACAACAAACTGAACTGGAGCAAACACATCCAGCTTAAAGTGGAGAAAACAAATAGGGCCTTCTGGCAATGTCGCCGCGCAATGGGAAGACTTTGGGGCCCGTCCCCAAAGGCTGTCCTGTGGCTGTACACCGCTGTGATTAGACCTATGTTTTGTTACGGAGCAATTGTCTGGTGGCCTAGAACCAGACTTCTTAACCATGTGCAAAGACTAGCATGCCTCTCGTGCACGGGCGCAATGCGAACGACCCCCACAGCCGTCATGGAAGCCCTCCTGGGTCTGCCTCCACTGGATCTCCACGTGAGGGAGCAGGCCACTGTGGCAGCCTTGCGTCTGAAAAATAAAGGGTTGTTGAACAGCAGAGGTATTGATGTGGGCCACTCCCGAATTATGGGCGAGGCATTCAAACGACTGCCTACACTAGAAGGACGGTCTGACTCACTCATCCCTCGATTTATACTAGGGAAAAACTACCGCATCTTCTTTGATGCGGAAGTGGCATCCCAATCAGACATATCCATCTTTACAGACGGATCTAAAACAATGGAAGGAACAGGCACAGGAATTTATTCCAAAGAACTGAGCCTCCATATCAGCCAACCACTAGGCAAAATTTCCACTGTCTTTCAGGCAGAATTAGCAGGAATAACGCTTAGTGCAAGTATAATTCTTATGCACAGCATAAAGAATAAAAGTATCAGGATTTCCAGTGACAGCAGAGCCGACAGCCGCTCTGCAGTCACTAGTCAACACAAAATTACCTCTAGGCTGGTTTCCGAGTGTCATCAAATACTAGAGCAAGTGGCAAACAGCAATACCCTCGAGCTTGTATGGGTTAAAGGGCATGCTGGAACAACAGGCAAAAAAGCCGATAAGTTAGCCCGACTGGCCTCAAAACAACAGTTTTATGGTCCAGAGCCGGCTCTCCCACTTACAGTATCAACTGTAAATAACTTAATAACTCAAGACACCCAAGCCCAGCATAAGGTTAGGTGGAACTTGATGTCAGAATGCCGTCACGCGAGAGAGGCCTTTAGAGGACCATCTTGTAGTCTGGCGCGCTTTTGCACAGGGCTATCTAGAAAGAACCTGCGGCTACTTGTGGGCATACTTTCTGGGCACTGTAAACTTAACAAGCACATGCACCGCATGGGCTTGGTTGAATCACCATCCTGTAGAGGATGCTACACAGAAGATGAGACGGCGCAACACATACTTTGTGAGTGTCCCGTACTTGTCGAATTAAGACGATCCATGTTGGGGGACTCTTGGTCGGACATGGCTAAGATAAGATTAGAGCCGCTTCCCCGTCCAGCATCCTCAGGTTTATCTCACGTGTGGGATGGCTTGAGTGATGATGCGGGGTCGAACGACTCTAATCAGGGAGGCAGCACAAAGGGCCCGAATAGGTGGCCTATGTGCGAGTGGACTTTTGACCACCCTCCCATTGTAATCCAGAGAAATCCAGACCACTCGAATTCAGTCAAGCTGCAACCGTGCTCATTTTGTGCGGTATCTCGTTCGATTTCCAACTCAGGAAGCTAATCTTTTGAAGGAAGGCTACAAAATCACAATCCAAATTAATTTATTACATTAATGAAACGTACGCATAAGTGCGGGCATGGGAACTTCTCAGTAGTTACTTAGTGTTGAAAGTATTTTACATGTGTAGATTCAAGAATCTATTGATTTTTCTTTAGGTCTACTCTATACCAAAAACATCAAATTAACAATTTAATTGAAAAATATCGTTTTGAAAATTATGAAGCTGACCATTTAACGTGGGCATTTCGTGGAAAATTCCTATTTCGGTGAATTACTTTCAAATGCATGTCAATTTTATGCGAGCATTCAGCAATGCTTAAAAGATATTTCTAACCCTTCCACCCACTACTTATTCTTGTTCTTATTCGTTAAGGGGGGTAAAAACATGTAAGTGGTCAACCGTAACTGAAAATAGGTTATCGCGTGAGGAAAAACGGAATGGGAATTTTTGGATTATAGAAAAGTTAGTTTAATTTTGTGTTGTTATATACCTTGTGCGTTACATTAACGAATGAGACATTTAGGTTAAACCCCGCTGTTTCAATTGTGTTAGATGGCGCCATCATATAATGCAATCGATAAATATATTCGTAAAACTCTTTCTGAATAAAAGGGTGAACTGCTTTTTTTCGAAGAAAATAATAGTCTAGGCAACGAACGGCTGAAATAGAAATTTTTAATTAACCCTACAAACCGGATATTTAGATTTAGGTAGTACCGCAGGTACTAAATCCAAATTTGCAGGGGAAAAAACGTTCGGGAAAGGTGAAAAATTGATAAGAAAGTGTGGAAATTCCTGTGTATTTTACTTCTTTCACTATTATTTAAGAAACGGTAAGTTATTATATTGAAAAATTTTCAGTATAAAAGTTGTAGAGCGGGAGATTCTACGTTGGAATAAATCATTATGTGATAATTTCGGTACGACGGTGCGACTTTTCTTTCCCTTTTATAAGTTCTCTCCACCCCCTTTTGAGTATTCTACAAGTTCTTTAGTTATCGATTATATACAACGGTTATCGGGTAGTATATAATTCCATGTTTTACATAGAAGCAATTCTCGAGCACTAACGGGAATAAATTCTGCACATTGATATGTGTCATAGGTTGAGAAGAGGTTATACAATTTGTCATGTCGCAGTTACATTCTATTTTATTTGTTTCATAGCAACGGATCCTGACGACTGGTGATTTTTTTTTAATAAAATAATTCCAATTGTATTACAAAGTTACAGAGTCACTTTCTAAAGAGGTATCGAACAAAATCAAATATAGCACTCGAGAGTAAGGTCGCATTCGTTCACTTGAATTGCATCGTCCACTCGCTAGACCGGCTAGACGAACACGCGTGAACAAAAGTTTTACCTTCCTCACTGTAAATAACTATTACTTTTTGTAACTAGTGATAAAATGCTTTTACTTTTTGTAACTGTTGTAAAATGACATTTACTGTGGAAAAATAAGACAAAGAACAGCAAAAAACCTCTATTTATTATAAATATGTACAATGCAATAATTATCAAATTTCATTGCTGTACCTTCTGAAACCGGCACTGATAGCATCAGTGGCGATTTTTTTGGAGCCCTTACGAGCGTTGTTATACCAAAGAATTCGTTCCTATTGAAAGAAATTCCCATAGCAACGGATCTTCTGGATGTCTAGAAACGACTCATCAGCAATTTATACGGGAAAAATGTTGGCCATTCATTCATTCATTTTGCAACAAAATGCGAAAAAATCTTGTATAAAACGCGAGATAAAAGCGCCTTTTTATCACACGATGTGTGGTGATAAAAAGTATCGCTTTTACCTCTAGTTGTATAAATAGGCTATTGTACGCATTAATAATAATAATAATAATATGTTTATTGTGTATAAAGGTACACAAATGGATTGGAATTCAGCGTTAAGCTGTTCTGCCATTCGAACCAGACAAAAAAGTTTACTATGAAGCACATGCGTGTTATCTAGTAATGACATATACATATAGTAAAGTAGTGAAAATAATAACAATAATAAAATTAAAGAAATTAATTAATTCTTAAAGTAAGATTATGTAACAATTGTTTAAAGCGCATCAAAATTGTAATAACCTTGACCACCGATCTAATTAGAATCGCTTTTAAGAACACATCTAATGACATGAATAAATTTAATATCAAAGTAAGCACATTTACGATTGCGGAATTTTAAGGGGTTAATTAATTTAACCATGTCCGTGACCTTTATTACTTCATTGTTCTATTAATACTGTTTATTATATTGTCGAAAAATACTGCGTTGCTTTGTAAATCCTCTTTGAATATTTAATTCAATTTAAGTTCATTATGGTCAGTACCAACCAGCCTAATTAACATGCCATTGAAATAATGCCTAAAAAATGTCAACTAATAAAATTTCTAACAGGGATTATAATTATTTTCTTTTTACGGAAATCACAATGTTTGTGTTCAACAAGTGAAGGATTCATTCAATTAATTACTGACACATTTTATACTTAAAGATAAATGTGAACTATACGTTCTACAGACAGTCTCGTTATATAATAATACGATGTCCTATGAATGGAAAACTGAAAGAAACAAAAAAATATAGAATTATATAACCATAGGATTACGTCAACACTATAAATATAAATAAAGTTCCTGAATTATTTCATGTATTTTTAAAACTGAAAAGAAGAACATTTGTGGCAGTGTAAAATAATAACCCTGCTTCTAATTAACGGCAATCATTAACCAAAACTTTATCAAAGACTGGTAATGTTTTACTTATCGTTTGTCACTAATTATCGCGCATTTCACTCTACCTCTATTTTGATGAAGTCTTTAACAACTTTAACGGCCAGTTTTATAAACGCTAATTAACTTTTATAATATAGTTAACTGAAGCGCTTGGGGCAATATGGATACAAGCCACATTTGATTATGTTTCAGTTATCGTAATTTGAATGTTTTATTAAATGCTGAAATCAGATAGCTTGTATTTTGTAAAATGTGCCTAACTATTTGTGTAGAAAAAGATGATTTATTGTTGTTTTCGAGTTTATTGGTTATTTGTTATATTTTTGAAGGTAAAAAAAATATTTTTTTATTTTTTTTGTGGCTTAAAACCTTTTTAAAAAAAATAATAAGTAACTATTTTTGTTATCAAAAGAAATTTAATTCAGTGCAAAAACATAAAAAATGCAATATTTATTGATCATTGACGCCGTCATCTGATTCATACGAGTATTCTTCTGCGCCATCTAAATTTTCTGGGCCATTGTCACCGTATACTTCAGGTTGATCCTCAGTTTCAGCAGTGCCAGTGTTATTTTCTCTGTTATTATCAGAAATTTTGTTTCCTCTTTTTCCGATCTTTACGGTTATAAAATCCCCATTAAGGGCGTACTTAACCAACATTGTGTTTGGTTTGTCAGCCTCAAACCGAAAACATCTTATTTGATTAAATTTAATTGGCGCTCCGTCGCTAGTAACATTTTTTTTGGTAAAATTAATTTTTTCAAAAGTAAAGAAATCTTCTTGCTTCATAATAGTCACGTCGAATGCGTTGGTTCGTTTACATTTTGAGACTGCCTCGTACCATTGTTCTGGACAATACACTTGTTTTAAGTAACGTTTATATTTTTCTATCTTCGCAAAATCTCTGTCTGAAGGTAAATGCGTATGTCCTGATATAAGGAGCCAAAGTGACCTTTACACAAACATATTTTGGTCTTGTAGCTCCATCTGTGAAATATTATGAATAATAAATTTATTGTGGCTTATACCCTTGTTGCCCCGAGCGCTTCAACTATGACATTGCATTGTCAACTGTTTTATAAAAGCTATTTAACAACGTGATCATTAAATTAAGGTCAAAATCCATGATCACATTGAAGTTAAAAATTTGTTTTATAAAGCAACGTGTTGAGTTAAGCACGTAGTTGACTACAGTAAAGATTAATTACACTTACATCTGTGACTAAGGTAAATATTAAACTTAAATTGGATTTGGTAGGGAGCTCAACTTGGTCTGCAACAACTACTAATAACTGAGCACGGTACGTACTTCCTTCCGTTTTATTAATTTCTTTCTGTCAAAAACGTTTCTAATTTAGTATAAAATTACACATTAAATTTCAACAAACAGTTACCTTATCTTCCTTCTACTGCCACTTTTTTTGCGATGTATTCTTATTTCTATAATTACAATGAATTAAAAAAAGTACATTAGAACAGTAGGGTAAGATGGGGACGCTAAGGTTGTAAATTCCTTAAATAGGTACATTTATAGTTTAATGACCTAAAAGAATTCATACTCATTTGTCATCATCTATAGTGTCATAATAAAAATTGATTTGCCAGAATTTTGAAACATGTGGGTGGCAGAAAAAAAAAGTTAAACGAGTTATTTACACCATCTTGCCCCTTATATGAGGCAAGATGGTATAGATTTTATATGGATTGTTTTTTGTGATTTTATCTGCTGAAAATTTATATTTGTCCAAAAGGCCTCCTAACAAATCAAAGAAATTTGTTACGGCTACTCTGTTGAACCCCACAGCCCTAGCAGCAGATGTAGACTCTGGTTTTCGAAGCGATAATCTGGATGCCTTTTCAAAAATCCTTTCATCCAGCCTAGACCAGCAATTTCTTTTTTTATTGAAACTCCATTCGTCTTATTATTTTTCTTAGCTAGTTGGTAAGCTAATTTTCTTAAGTCTAGTGTGAGTAGTGTGGTAAGACCAAACAACCAGTCCCATCTTGCGCCCATATCAATAACTTCATTATCCCCCATCTGATTTTTTAAGGTTAATAAACACGTAAAAATTAAATTAAGAAACTATTTATCATTGATTAACTTCATACAAAAATAATCCTAGAACCATGCCCTAAATGCTAGGCTTTACGAAAAATATAAAAAAATAAAACAACTTTGTTTTGCTCAACTTTAAAGTATCTAACGTACTTATGTAAACACTTTCGAAAACACAAAACGTGGTTGTAACCGAATATATATTGTACAGTTGATTGTTGGTCCACGTCTGTGTTATACATTACAGAATTCATCAGATACGACCTAGTTCACATAAAATTAGATAGACGGAGACACGAATACCGTTGCTATTGAAAAACCCCATATTGTCTCATGTCCCCATCTTACCCCCCTCCCCCCTAAATCGTTTTTATTTGCTTTACCGTGCTTGGTTGCTGATGGCTATTAGCATTGAACTCTCTTACAATATTTCCAACGTGTCTTTTTAATTTATGTGGATTGGACTCTTTGCATTCAATTATGGTTTTATAAGGAAGGATTAGGATTTGATATTTTAACGGACAATACGTGGCCTCGCGTCGGCCTAATGTGAAAAGTGTCTCGAAAAATCATAATTTTACAGTGGAGAGGAAAAACTGATTTACCGCATTAATTGTAAAGCTTTGGTGTCAATAATTATGATCTGAATATTTTGTTCTTTTATAAATGTGCTTTGTGGTATCGATGATTTTTATTCATGAAATCAAAATTGTAGAAAAATATTCGAGTTGTGCAAAATTCATTTTCAAAATTTAACAGGGAGTTAAAATCATATACAATAAAGAATTTAATAATCATTATATTATTATTGTTTTTATTAACTAATCGTACGTAGGTACATATAAAAAGATTTCTTGGTAACAATTTACCGAAGCGGAAGTGAAATCAGTATGGCACGAAAATAAAGGTAATAATTTATTCATCTATTGTAGAAAAAATGGTAATCCTTTTCAATGGACTTTTTAAGAACATGAGATGCTCGAATTTCTCTTTTTTTATTTTTAACTTATCTTTGTACAGAACTGGTAGTTAGGTACTGAGTACTTTGTACCCTGGTTGGTAATACTTTAAATGCTTCAGAATGTTTAAGTTTAAACTCAATTCTGTCATCAAAATTATATTCCAAAACCCAGATTATTTACTGTGGGATCGGCCACTCTATGTCCATGTCTTATAGATTTGATCAAATTTAATGTAGAAAAATCCTTAAGATTCGTGTGACCAGGTAGTTAACCTCGTACGTAGATTTACATAATGCTACATAATCGGCTGGCACATTGATAGTTCTGCCTTTTAATTTTTGTTCAATGGTGGAGTGCACGAGTCACACTCCATTTGGGTGTGACCTTTTCCAAATATTTCTGTATTATGCAAACTCCTTTTTCAACAGCCAGGTTCAACAAAGCATTGGCCAAAGTGCAATTACGATTTTGACCACTGCAACAGTCACTGTATAAAATTATTTGTTGTGTACAGAGCCGATACATTCGATTTGGGACATAAAAGTATCAACTGAAGGTCCATTGTGAACATTTCATTATTTGAATTTTTGTCTTCCGCCTTCTCTTTACGTGCTTCTTGTTTTTTTTGCGATATGTTCTGTGCATACGTTTTCTTCTATATTTTTTGTTTTGTACTTATACAAATGTCACACTCATTTTTCTTTCGTGAGAAAAGTGCTAGCTTTAAATTCTCAAAATTTTTCATTTAAATTTAAAATACAAATTAAAGGAAAAAAATTAGACATAAAAAATCATAATTAATAATAATAAAAGTAAATTATTAATATGTTGAACAATTATTAAATTAAAGAGCAAAATTAGTGTGCTGTTTCACGATTTCCTCGATATTTTAAAACTTTGCAGAGTTATTTAATTATTAATATAGGTAACGACGCACACGCCTCTCTGATGCAAGATTTCCCGTATTCTAATAATATTGATTACATGGTTGCAAATATGGCACAGAACTTATTTTGAAAATCCATTAATAAATTTTTATAATATACAGGGTGAATGAGACCACCCGTATCAGTCTTTTATTTAAAGAACGCTGAGTCGTAGAGAGGTGGGGTAAAAATGTGATTATAAAAGCCATAATAAAGAATCGAATGGTGATATCATTATTTCTCGGAGAAGCCAGCATTCCTCCAGAAGGCCTCCAACTGCAAAATTTTAAATGGCACCATAAGTCGAAAAAGGTATTGTTTAAAAGATTGTTAAAAAAGAAGAAAGTTTTATAGGAAAAATTATTTTATTACTGCCACCCCTTTTCAGTAATATTCGACTAAAGTTATTAAATTTGAAATTCACTGTTAACAAGAAACATTGAAAAGTCGGCTTTTAAAATCTAGTTACCAATGTTACATGTGTTCTTCCCTTTCAAGAAGTACTTATTAAAGCCACTGATAGTGTACCTAGAAGAGCTCAACAGTGCTTAGCAGTAAATGGAAGATATTTTGAACACATGTAACATTGGTAACTAGATTTTAAATGTCGATTTTTCAATTTTTTTTGTTAACAATGAATTTCAAAATTTAACAACTTTAGTCGAATATTACTTAAAAGGGGTGGTAGTAATAAAATAATTTTTCCTATAAAACTTTCTTCTTTTTTAACAATCTTTTAAACAATACCTTTTTCGACTTATGGTGCCATTTAAAATTTTGGAGTTGGAGGCCTTCTGGAGGAATGCTGACTTCTCCGAGAAATAATGATATCACCATTCGATTCTTTATTATGGCTTTTATAATCACTTTTTTTACCCCACCTCTCTACGACTCACCGTTCTTTAAATAAAAGACTGATACGGGTGGTCTCATTAACCCTGTATACCGTCTCCTGTAAGAAACGCTGTCCAGTCTGACGAAAGTTATACATAGATGATAAAAAATACCTTTAATATACAATTTCCTTATACTAAAAAACATACTAGGGTTATTCTATTTCATATGAAACTGTTTGAAACACGGTTTTGGATGCAATACATTTTTCTCATACGAACTGACTTTTCTTCCCCCAATGTTTGCACATTCGATCAGTGGTGTTGTGTATACCACTATGTGTCCAGCGTTTTCAAACCTAACTTAATTTAACGGAGTAGAGAGACACGTCTCTAATGTGATTTTACACCAAAAGATTTCAAGAAGGTCAAGAAAGTGTGTACCTGCGAAATGCGAATAAAGACTGCATTTTTGTGGTCATGTTACAGTCGTTTCATTAGAAGCCAACCATTGATAACTGACACATCTAAAAGGTAAGCTACCAATGACCAGTACCATGTCATTTACCCGAGTCGCGTTCTATAAACGTCTACAGTTTATCAACACCCGTGCATTCCTTAATTGTATCTAGCTACAATTTTTGTTTGTGGAAGACTTTTCCTAGATTTAGAAACGTACCAAAAACTAAAACACAAAACATATTTCACAAGTTAAATTAAAATTTCACAAGAAGGTCCCTTTTTTTCGCAGATTTTTTATGGCAAAAGTCGCATTCATAGTCGTGTCCACTGCATTCGCAATGTACCCACAACGAACACTGTTTCTCGTTCGAATCCACATCCACGTCATCCGGTTCATCATCATTAACAAAAGCTTTCTCGTTAATTTTATCGTCCTCGAGTCGAATATTTCTTTTGTGTTTTGGTTTTTTACGTAATGCTGCTTTAATATTTTTATTCTTAGCTTCTCGAACAGAATTAATTTTATTTTTTTTTCTTCGAAAATTAATTTCATTGGTGTAGCCGTGAGTATCTCTGACGATTTCCGCTTGGTACCTTTTTTATTTTTTCTTTTCCCAGAATATGACGGCAATGACGACAGTTCTGCAATGCTAACTTATCCATGTGATTACATCTCAGTGTTTAAATGTGATTAAGTGTCGGCGTGTTTAACTGTCCGTTCTTAAATGTCCCATGATTAGACATCAGAAGTGGTGGTTCGACCGACTCTCAAAGGGGGAAAAGATCAGTAGTAATAATAAAAACTCACAACCTCCCCTTAATATTCTTTAATGAAATGAGTGGTGATGAAAATTACATAATCAGAATGATAAATCGGTGGGGGACATGTTTCGGGAGACAGCTACTCCCATTAACAAGTAATAATTAAATACATAAAACTGGCGTTAAACCATTACAAAAGTGAAGATGGCGATAGTGATGAGGGGAACTAATTAATGGGTTGTAATAAACTGAACAGTATCCGACACCGTTTGTACAGTATAATATTACCTACAGTCATTAAACTATTGTAAAATGGCTAGTACATTTATAAAATTTAATGAGTTACAAGGGAATTTATGAACAGTAAAAGAACTATTTGGTCAGTATTATAATGGGCAGTTTAAATTAACAAAATGCCAGTATGGATCAGCTGATAATAAATCAGTAAATCTACAGTAAGAATTAATAAATGGCCAGTACGCAATAGGCGGTAATAAACATGAGTCGTGGTTTACCTAATATTTTTAGGCGGACTAATAGGATGCTTTCGCACTTAGCTTGTGTAATAAACGTGAGTGTTGTTGTGACTTTGCATATGCGGTCGGCGCGTTGTTATGATAGTTTCTGACAAGTAGCTAAGATTAAGTGATTCGTGCTGTAAGTTTCCTTGCAACGGTATGATATGGAAGATGTGCCAGGCTATGAAACAAGTTCCGAAAGTGAAGAGGCGATCACGAAGCGGAGGAAAAAAATTGACAAGCAATGGGATATGTAGAAAGTGTTCGAGAATAAGCCGTCTGCAGTAACTGCAGTTGAAATGGAGCGGGTGTGGAGTTACGCTTATGAAAATGTTGACACAGAAGGAAATGTAAGTAAGTGAAATTTTTCGTTGTAACAAAGTTAAAAAAAGAGGCAGGTGTGTGTACCTATATTATCCCTCTATTACAAGTGAGGTCCATTTATACCGATGTCAACTGGCCCATACGTGTAATGTAATTGTTACAAGAGTCAAAATGAGGTAAAAGAAAAAATCAAGTCTCTTTAATTTCGATTCAAAAATACAACCTAAAAAGATTCTCGATATATTAATTAAAAAACAAATTGCATTACCAAGTAAGACTCAGCTCAATAATTACTTATTATTAAGAAAAGTAAAATATGGATCCAATGTTATAAGCCTTGGCGAGTTGGAAAATTTTTGTTTAGAAAATTCAAAAGTTTCTGATGATGTAGATGCGGCGTTTGTTATTTCCTATCAAGTGGCATATGAAGAGTAGCCGTTCTTTCGATTTTTTGTTTCCACTAAAAACTTGTTGAAGTTGTCCTGTGTCGCTCACTACTTACATGCTGATGCGACATATAAATTTAGTGTGGCAAGGTTTCCCTGTACTATTATTGAGAACTCGAGATCGAATTTTTCATGTTTTTGGGCTAGCGATTTGCAGCAAAGAAGAAACTGAAGATTTTATATTTTGTTCAAAACAATACAAACTGCCGATCTGGATATATTTCAAAAGTCAATTGATCCAAGATACCTCGTTTGCGATGCCGCTAAAAGCATCCAGAATGCATGTATAAATGTATTTGGATCGGACGTTGCTATCATAATGTGTTGGGCACATATGAAAAAATGTGTCCAAAAGAAAGCAGAACAGGTTGTGCGTCCAAAGGAGAAACGTAATGAAATATTAAAAGATATTGACTTATTACAACTGAGTAACAGTAAAGATGTTTTTGAGAAGGCGTCACATTTGTTTATTGCAAAATGGGCGGGCGAACAACAACAATTTATAGCATATTTTCAACATGAATGGTTAGACAGTAATCTAAACTGGTTTGAAGGTGTTTCAAAGCTGGTTCCGTCTACAAATAATACCTTGGAATCTTTCAACAGAGTGATTAGAGAAGCTATACTCTCTTCTCGATTCCTCTGTTCGTTGTCGTTTGCATGTCAGTCGGTTTACTCTTGCTGCTATGTAACATTACTGCCTAGAATATTCACCTAAGTTCCAAAAGTCTTGAAATAATTGCAATCTCAATCTCGTCTGGACGCCCCTTCTTTTAATTTTTCTTTTTTTGCCATTATCTTCACATAATTTTGGAACAGCCTGAACGCGTGTTTAACTGAATTGGGGCGTCTTCCATGGTTTGAATCCAACAGTTCTCTACTTTTTCACGGCAAATGAGCGGAGATGCTCCAGCTCTTTTGATCTGGCGACGAACACTGTTATCATTTTATCTTCAAGGATAGAATATTTCCGTATGTAGCGCTGGTGTCGCTTTAGAATTCGCGGTCGTAGTACGCTTTGGAGAAGATAGTTCGGGAAATTCGTTGGTACTTCGAAAATACCCTACCGAAATTATCATTATAATGATTTACTCCAACGTAGAATTATCCGCTCTACAAATTTTATACTGAAAATTTGTCGATATAACTGAACATTAAAGAAATTGATAAAGGTAATCAAAAATCACAAAACCTCCCCCATGAATAACATTTAATTATAAAATTGTTATCAATAGGATGATAAGATAAACGACATGTTTCAACACGTTATAGTGTCATCATCAGGCTATAAAGAGTAACATAAGCATATAGCCTGATGATGACACTATAACGTGTTGAAACATGTCGTTTATCTTATCATCCTATTGATAACAATTCTATAATTAAATGTTATTCATGGGGGAGGTTTTGTGATTTTTGATTACCTTTATCAATTTCACCCCATTTCGAGAAGAATTCACCAACAACTAGTAATGGATCCTTTCAAATTAAAGAAATTGTTTAAATTTCTGTATCCGACCGCGCGCCACGAAACCATTTTGTTCAACTTTAAATACATACCTATAGGTACTATTTCAAATTTTGAAAACGATAGTAAACACGTATTTTCTAAAAGTGGGAAAAATAAAACAGTTATTGAAATCGTGCATTACACTCAGTCATTCACTTCACAATAGGTAAACGACCCTTGTTCATTACATTTTATCTTTGTAGAACACAGTAATAGTATCTACATTGTGATTAAAATTTACAACCCAACTAATTATTTATGTATGTGAAATTATTTCCGATTATCTAACAGACTTGTAAATATGAAGGTAAAGGTGACGATTAATCTTGTATTTCAATTTCCAAGAAAGTGCCATTATTAAAAAATAGTATGACAAACGGTAGCTTCTAATTTAAGAAAAACTAAATTAAACGAGAACGGCGCGGCGGCGTGGCTCTCTTGGCTCCAGTGACGTAGTATTACAACGTTTGCGCATAATTCTGCTGGACTTCAAATGTTTTGTTAATGAAATCGTTTCTGCCAGTTACGTTGTCTAACGCGATCTGGATACGTCAGGTATAATGAAATCGTAATTTGAAAATAATGTCAATGTCGATCACAAACTAAATGTTATGTAGCGCTATAAAAGTGAAAAAAATGATAAAAATTGGTAAGTAGGTACACGTTCCTAGCTTGCAAAAGTAATTTCAATAGTAGCAACCTAAAGACGGTCGTTATCATACCTTATTGAACTATGTGCATAATAATGCACACTGTTCATTATTTTGTATAAATAGACGGCTCTCAGCCGGTTGTAAAGCTTTGAAGTATTATACTCAACGTTAGTAAATGCTAATCGATACCACATACAAAATTCTTATCTATGCAATATTCAATTTCCTTTTTTACAAGGTAAATCATGCAATACATATTGGCCGCCACAAATACATGAACGCCATTTATGCTAAATATTTTGATGAAATGTTCAAGAAAATATGCATCTAATAAAAACGATAAAAACTTTAGCAATCAATTACTGAAATTTCTGAATTGAACCAATGAGTTTACATACTTTTTATATTCTCTGCATGTTTTTCTATTTGAAATTCAGTTCTTAAGTAGTGTTTCGCCAAGAAGATAGTAAAAGATTTCTCTCAACTTTATTTCAGACCCATAACTGCTCGCGAAGACTGCACTCTTCTCTGCAACTTCAAGTAAGTTTACATACTTTATACCCTTTGCACGTGTTTCTATATGAAATTCAGTTCTTCAACAATGTTTCGTCAGTAAGGTAGTAAAAGGTTTTTCTCAACTTTGTTAAACATATTTTTCTCGAGGGATGTACCATTTAAAAAGAAAATATCCAGGTAATATCCCAATGCCATTTAAGGAGTGTTAAAAATTTTACATGTATATGTTTAAAATATGGATTAAACTTCATTAATGAACTGTTTTATTATTATAAAACATTATTACACGAGTATGTAATAATAACAAACATTTGACAATAGGATTCTTCGACAATCAAGCAATTTGGACAGGCACATTTTACATGCTCATTACATAAATATTGTTGACATTTCATACATTGCTTTTTCGTTTTTCTATTATATTTGTTCTTTTAGTGGTGCTAGCGGTAGGTTTTGCTTCTTCTGTAGCTAGTTCTGTTCCAAGTATCTTTTTTATCTATGTTCGAAGGTCAATGATTAAATTAGGAAGCGTCAGTCTTGATGTAATGTAAGATTTTACCAGTTCCAATCCCAAGTTTTTGAGAAAAAAATTGCGTTCATGGTTGTTTTGCGTGGCTCTAAATTCTAAGCTTATCTTAGAAACTGAATAGAGTAGAGCTTTGAATAGTCGAGCGTGCAGCTGATGAGCACTTATAATTTCCGTTACTTAGGGAAACATTTTGTTTTGTTTAACAGAAATCATTAAGGTACCTAATTGGTAGAAGTGCTGTCGTGTTCGTTGTAAACGGCTTATACATATTGTCACATATTGAAAAATTAGTCAAAATCAATTATTCATAATTAATGCGAAATAAGAACATTAGATTAGGTTACCGGGAAAGAACCGTATGTATCAGCTTCCTAACTACTCATACTTACGTAAAAGATTACACTTCGGGAAGGATCTTGTGGGTACCCAAACTGGGACATGTAGATCCCCTGATGTATCATAGGGACTAGTCAGGATGCTTGACGTAAAGAATACGATGTTATAAATAAGAGATGCAGGGACCAAATCGGGGAGATCGACTCAGAGTAAGACTAACTTACACACGCGTATCTACAGGATGGTTAGTGTACAGAATCTTAGAAATACTTAGAAGGGACATGGAATATTTAAACACCAACTTTCCATGTTTCTCCTTACATGGGTCCCTGAGATTAATGTAATCTCCTTAGTCTCAACTCTAAAACGTCATCATAATCCTTCAAAAGAATAAAACCAAATAATATATATACTAACACAAAAAACATTTTAAGATAATACCGTTGATAATACGTTAAATAATTTGACAGGTCCGGAAATCACATACCACAAGTTCCTTAAAAAGTCTTATCTCCTATCACTTTTTGGGTCTATAAACTACCGAATTTTAGTTAGTTCGTACTGTAGTTATGTGGCCTACTTCTTCCATCCCATCTTTGTGGTTCAATACGGGGTGCCCAAACCCCTTAGACATGGAGCATAACTCTAGAGACATCATGATACTCCCTGTAGATTTCCCAGAGTACCATAATTTCCTCAGTCTAGAGCTGGCAAATCTAGGATACACCTCTAGTATAGAACTGCAGGAGTTCTTATATAGATCATGGAACCCTACATCATCTTTGTCATCTGCACATATACATCCTATTACATAAGGCTCCCAGTTCTTTAGTATCTTGAAGATGTCCTCTCCCATGTTTTCATACAGAGACTCTATCACAGATATTAACTTGACTCCAGATTTGAAGATACTTTTCTCATACTTACCGAAGATATCGCAGAGCTTCCAGTATAAGAGTAAGGAGAACCTAATTTGAGTTATATCTAAACAAGCTAGAAATAAAGATGTAGGACCTAGGCAAAACCCATGACTGCTGGAGTTCATTATAAACACCTCTTTTTCCACTTTAACCAGATTAGGCACATGTAAAAAAGAGCCTACTTGGAAATCTTTCTCGCAGATGATATTTTTGATCAATTCGGAATACCTCTTATTAATATAGGAAGTCTTGATATGACTCTGGTCGAGAAGATGCTGTATTATATTTATTTTTGCCATCTTTTCTCTCTCTAAATTGGAACCGTCATTACACCTGTAAACATGTTTTTGGACTAGGTAGTTGTCTAATGACAAAGAGATGCTTATTTTCATCTCTCCTATCATCTCTTTTTCTGTCAGTATAGTATTTAAAGAACTCTCTGCTAGAGCTCTTATTTTTTGCAGTATACATAACCATGGGGATTTGCATTTGTATATCGACTTTATGTTTCTATATTTATTAACTTCTTTAATAATATTAGTGTGTCTTGCACAGTAGAGGTTATCTCTACCAATATTTTCTATCAGAAAGTCTGTTTCGTCGCTAGTTATAGGTTCTTTGAGATGCCCTGGTATTTTCCATTTCCTTTGCCTAGTGAATTCTAACTCTCCGCTGTCTAGTAAACCTGATAATAATTCATCCATGGTACGAGCTAGCTTAGATTTCTTTTGGATCCTATTTCCATCCTTTGCATAAAATCTTTGATTTGACCGGTTTTGACGGTGAGATCGTTTATTTTTCGTTCCGTAGCTATACCGCAGCAGAACGAAAAGAATTCTCCAAAAAAGTCCAATGCTCTTTTACTTGTAGATTTATCGGCCGAGTCCTCTTCGGTCGGCGCTTCTGTTCATAAGTCGGGTCGTAAAGCTGTCGAGATTTTTTTAAATTCTCTTTTCGTTATTTTGTTCACGTCGTTCACATGTTCTTCAAATTTTACTTTCGTCTTGGGTTCCGAGTATTCTGGCTTTTCTTCTTTGTGAAAAGATGATATTTCCCATCGAGTTTTATAAATTAAAGGAATGGTCGCACTGCATACTGTTACTTCGGGTAGCGGTTTCCAAGTTGCTCCCGTCGTAATTTGCACTGGAACGGCTAGTGTCTGATAGAAATTCAGTAAGATTATTCTATAATGAAAAGGGAAAATTAACGATTGACTAACCTTATTGGATGAATCTCCGCTTTAACCTGCCGGGCCCTAGTTCCTTGATGCATTGGTGGCTTAGTGTGATACAAGTTTGCATCGCGCAAAAGTGCTCTTGTGTTTTGTGCCATGTGCACACGGTTTGTTTTACTTTGGGTGGTACCGCGTATATGGGCACCACGTGCAGAAAAGGAAAATGCGATTGAAGTAAGGCTCGTTTCTTCTCTCCAACACATAGTACTGGCTCATCTCGTATGATGTTTGTTAGTTGGTTCGGTAGTGTGTAATATGGTACTGTTCCGTCGTACCATTCTAAACCGTGGTACTCGTCCGTTAACCATTTATTTATTTTAATCTGGTTGGCAGTTAACGTGTTTAACGTGTTTTATAAATTAAAGGAATGGTCGCACTGTATACTGTTACTTCGGGTAGCGGTTTCCAAGTTGCTCCCGTCGTAATCTGCACTGGAACGGCCAGTGTCTGATAGAAATTCAGTAAGATTATTCTATAATGAAAAGGGAAAATTAACGATTGACTAACCTTATTGGATGAATCTCCGCTTTAACCTGCCGGGTCCTAGTTCCTTGATGCATTGGTGGCTTAGTGTGATACAAGTTTGCATCGCGCAAAAGTGCTCTTGTGTTTTGTGCCATGTGCACACGGTTTGTTTTACTTTGGGTGGTACCGCGTATATGGGCACCACGTGCAGAAAAGGAAAATGCGATTGAAGTAAGGCTCGTTTCTTCTCTCCAACACATAGTACTGGCTCATCTCGTATGATGTTTGTTAGTTGGTTCGGTAGTGTGTAATATGGTACTGCTCCGTCGTACCATTCTAAACCGCGGTACTCGTCCGTTAACCATTTATTTATTTTAATCTGGTTGGCAGTTAACGTGTTTAACGTGTATGGAGGGTCTACCATTGGTAAGTACTGGTCCCAATCGGTTTATTGGGTGTTGATGTATAAAGATAGCATGTCTGCTAGAGTTTTGTTAAAGCGTTCGGTTAAACCGTTGAATCGGGGATGATACGATGTGCTAAAGTAACTTTTTACTCCCATAATTTTGAGTATTTCCGTTACGACTTCTGATTGGAAAGTTTTACCTCTATCACTTAAAAGAAATTTTGGAGATCCGTGTCTCATTAATATGTTTTCCAGAATGAACTTCGCTACCGGTCCTGTTTTTCCATTAGGTAAAGCCTTCGTTTCTACCCACCTAGTGGCGTAGTCTGTTGCGACATTATTTTATAACTCATTTAATTATGTCGAAAAGAATGTATTTAAGTGGTTCATACAAAAAGAGAAAAAGTTGCAACTAAACAAGAAATTACCAAAAAGCTTCTATAAGTCACTTTATTTTTTGCGATTGAAGAAACAGAGGATGGTTGGTTCTTCGTCCTCGCCATTTCAAGATCAAGATACTTCTGATTATCAAACGGAAAAAGAGCTAACGTGTGACAAAACTGATAATATTACTTACTATGCAAGTTTCTGATGTGAAGACACACACACACACACGTCAAAAGCCGAATCTTACACTTCAAGCTACTGTAGATTAGTGACTACAAACTTAGAAAATATATCTCCTAATCCTGGTACGTACTATGATGAAATTTTTACGAAAAAAGTTCGCTATATTTGTATTCGAAAAGGGCCAGAGTTTTTCCAAAATAAAAATTGTGACATCTCAGAAACTTCTACCCAAATTATGACTATAAATATAAGTTTCTTTGTTTTGAAGGATCAGAGACTGTACAGTTAAATGGTAAACAAAAATTTCGCGTAAATACGTTTATTTCTATAATTGGCACATTGTATGCTCTTTTAAAAAATCGGTCAGCGGCATATCAAGAAATTTGCAAATATTTTAGATCAGAATGTTTTCATTTAAGGCAGTACTTAAAAAACATAGCAAAGGAATAAACGGATTTGAGTAAATCAGCCTTACAATAACCTAACAAAAGTCCCATAAATTAGAAGAAACTTTTCCAAATGTTGAAGTCGCTACAAGAATATTACTTTGCTTGATTATTACCAATTTTAGTCGAGAGCGCTCATTTTCACAACTGAGGAGAATAAAATGAATTACGAACGACACGACTACTTATTTGTCGATTATGTGCATACAAAGTGATATCCTTCAAAATATAGATTTTGACGATATACAAGGTGACCACGGGATGTATTTACATTTAAAAATAAGCAAAACTGTGTTAGTTTTTCAAAAAACAAATTTATTTACTTTTCTAACATGTTGGTTGGGATATGCCATTTAACTTAAGTAGCAAAAATCAGGTCAGGAAGGTGACGGCCATCTTCCCTGATACAATTTTCAATTCTGTTTAGGAAGCTCTGCCATACTCGCTGTAGTGTCTCCTCGGTGATTAGTGCCACCTCTTCACGAATTGCTTCCTTCAGATCATCCAAATTAAGAGGTTTGCGTTGAAAAACTTTCTCTTTCAAATGTCCCCACAAAAAAAAATCGCACACGTTGATGTCGGCAGAACGAGGGGGCCAGGGTACATCTCCAAATCTTGAAATGACATGACCGGGAAACAAGTTTTGCAGCAAGGTCATCGTAATTCTTGCTGTGTGAGCAGTAGCTCCGTCTTGCTGGAACCATATGTCCTGTTGCAAGTTGAGCCTTTGCAGTTGTGGGAGGAAAAATGTATTCATCATATGCACGTACCGATTCGCGGTTACTGTCACCGTAACTCCATCTTCTTCAAAAAAGAAGGGACCAATAACATGTTGTCTTGAAATCCCACACCATACAGCCACACGAGGCGAATGGAGCGGTTTCTCATGAAACTGTCTTGGGTTTTCCCCTGCCCAATATCTGCAATTCTGTTGGTTGACTGTCCCATTTAAGTAAAAATGAGCTTCATCGCTCATGAAAATTACAGCATCAGGCTCATCGTGGAGAAGAACTTGCATTTGAGTAGCAAAATCCAACCTTTGGGGGTAATCAGTTTCTTTTAACTCCTGTACACACACAATCTTGTAAGGGTGAAACTTCAGATCCAGTTTCAAAATTTTTCGGACTGACTCACGTCTCATACCCAATGTCAGTGCGTGCCGTCGAGCTGAACGACCGGGACTCCTAGTCATTGCTGTTCTGACTCTCTCAATGTTCTCCGGAGTCCGCACCGTTCGTGTAGCACCTGCTGGTTTTTTATTCATAATGTTGCCCGTGGTTCGAAAACTTCTAGCCCATTTCATAATCGTTGGTCGGGTCGGTACGGCTCCATGCCGGTCAACGTTGAAACGAATGCGAAAATCACGCTGAGCGGCTACCACTGAATCATTGTTTCTTACATACGAGTCGTAGGTAAACACGCGATGTTCAACCGTCCACGGCTCCATTGCGACTGAGATACGTAAATGGCCATGCCATGAAAGGTGAATGACCGCCCTACCATGATCACTCGCCTGGGCTGAGTACAGTCCCAACAAAAATGTTAATACTTCCCGTGGTCACCTTGTATTTTAGTAGAAGATTTTGCAGAACAGAAATTCCGAAAGAAACCATTATCGTAACCAATTCAAACCTGCAGCGTTTTATGTAATAGGTAAGGTAGATTAAGTTCTATTGCTTAAAATGCATTTGATTTGTACCAATTATCCATAATAAATATAAAATCCTAAAAGAATTTTTTTGTAATTTACTTTTTTTACTTTCCAAAGGGGACCCAAATTTTTGTGTGCCCAAGGGCACCGGCCTGCGCTCAGACGGTTCTGCGCTTCGTTAATTTTCATGCACATTCGTACGGTCATCTTTAAAAGCTTTCACTCATTTCCGTACCATCCCATCACTTATAATTTTTTCTCCGTAGACTTCACTAATCTGACGATTAAATTCAGCCGTTTTCACGCGTTTAGCACTAAGAAACCAAATCACGGCGCGTATTTCACAGTCGTCGACATTCTCAATGGCACATCTCAAATACTCGCAAACAAACTTAAACACAAATGATACCGTAATGGCGTCTGTGACTTGCCAACAGATAGGAGTACACAGCCGACCGCAGCGCTACAACGGCGGAATTTCCAAACGGTACTTACTTTAAAAACACTCCTCGTACTCGACTTGTTCGACTGCTTCAATAAGAGACGCATGGGATCCGAGGACAATTTGGAATCTCAGAGCGATCTTGGCTCCTATCAAAATATATTTTTTGGGCAACCAGATATGATTTCGCGGCCGTTACTATAGCAGCGGTCGCGGCCGTTACCTATAACAGCGGCCGTTAAAGTAAATGCCACCTTGATATATATTTCAATACATCGAATCTTCAATTTTGGCCACGAAATCATATTTGGTTGCCCAAAAAATGTTGTGTATATCTTGTCCGCGAAAACCTTTAACCTACTCGAGATTGTTCTTCCTCGGCTCTTCTCATCGTACGTTAAAGTGTGTTTTCGCGGCCTTGACATACAAATAACTATTTGCAAAATATATTGAATGCGTCATAAATATATTACTCGACCTTTGTGATAAATTTTACTCTTTCTCTTTCTTTGAGATTGGTTTGGCTAGATGCGGCAAGACAAAATGTTCGCCTATTACTTATGTTTCTTAATAATTCGACATTTCCCCACGTTCTTTTAGCTCGTTTGATTGATTTCTTGTAAGGGAGTTCTTGTTTTTATATTATTTATTCACAATAAAAAACAGGTGCAATATAGAATTTGTCCTTCGTGGCATACATTTATCATCGATCTGTGATTCATGCGTTAACATACAATGTTTGGTCATGCAAACTTGCAACGGATATGTAATGTGCATTTTATTATACATTTTTTTTATCTATTTTTAAATTATAACGCTATAACAACTTCAACGTTAAAGTTACATTATTATATGTATACCTATCTGACGTGTAAAAGAATTACTACTTAATTTTTTCAGGAATGAGAAATGCGTGAGATGGAAGAAAATGATTTCTTTATCGAAGGAAATGGAAATCATTATAACGTCGTAAACTTTCTAAAAAATCACCCTGGTGGATGTAACTATGTTGAATTTTCCAAAACTCAGGATGTGATAAGTAGAATGGAGAAAACTCATCATTCCAAATCGGCATTTTATTTGTTGCGGGAGTATAAAGTTGGAGGTCGCGACGAGGCTAATAATAATGGCGACGAAGATTTAGAGGTGAGGTAACATATTTTGTTCATTATCGACTCTAATTTTCATAAATACCAAGGTTTTATAGGTATGTAGTTTATTCAGAAGAATATTTTTAAAAAAACAGTCAGGAATAATCCTTATAGACAGCTTATTCATCATCGCCGTGTCTAAGGGAATTACGTTATGCTCTGAGGTTCCAACTACACCTAGAAATTCGGTTGCACTTACGGTTTGGCTTTGATTTTTATCATTGGTGATCTCTATGATGTGTAACTTTGCTTTCAACATCATTGCCTCAAGTTTGGAAGCGAACATTTTTGGATGCGGTTTAGGATTCTGTTTGCTTGTTCTTCCATTTCTTTTCGCGAATTTTTCTTATTTTAGATTACTTTATTGTCAGTGAATGCAATTTCCTTTGTTTTTTTTTTAAGAAACTACTATTGAAGACGATATTAATAATTTTGGTCCTAAGATACTTGAGGATATTCCCTAGTTCTAGTTGATCGTTTGACAACAGTCTCGTGTTCACTTTGCTCGCACAGTTTTGGCAGATCTTTTCTTTAGCCCAGTAATATTTTGAAGTATCCAAAGCCTTGTGGCTTAACTTGTCAATAAAGTTCTTTTCTTTTTGGGGCTTGAGATATTCTGCTTTACACATTCTAGTAGGTATTTTTCATTCAATATGGCTTTCACAGCTCTATTTTGGTTTGATTACTTTCATGGTGTATTTACCAATGCTTGCTAGTGACATTTTAAGATAGCCTCAGTGTTGTTCTTTAGCAAGTTTGTTACAGAAGCGTGTATTTGCTTTGACGCGTTCAGCTGCGGCACCTTTCTCTTCATATTCCTTGTTTTGATTTCTGTGAGAAGAGTTGTGTTTTCCTCCTCTCCACTATAATTCCCCTCGCTCGTTGGTCTCCCTCTTCATTGCCCATTGACTTATTACATGAACGTAATAAATTTAGTCCTGTCACATATTAGGATGAAGGTACATAAAAAACTTGTTCCTGTTACAATTGAAGTTGGTGTATTTTACTAATCTTTGAAAAAAAATTGTTATTCGATTTTCTTGTAAACACTTCGTATATTCAATAATAGTCTGTCTGAAGTAGTTTTTATTGGTACATTATTAGTATTTAGAATTATATATGTTATTAATGTTTCAGAAACTAGTTGATTGGAACAGAGGCATGCTAAGTCAAGTAGGAAATCTTGGCAATAGATACATGGAATGGGTAACTTCACCTGTAGATAGAAAATTAAAGTTATTTGCGAATCCTTTTATAGAATGCTTTAGCATTACTCCATGGTATGTGGTACCGATAGTCTGGGTGCCGATACTGTTCTACATTATTTACTGCGGTATTTTAGACTACATAGATGTAACCTTAGGTATGTACTCAATAATATATTAAATTATCTAGTTATTAGACAAGTAACATTTAGTTGACCAGAAAATACTTGTGTTGCTGTTCAAGGATCAATTTTCAATTATTTAAATTTACCGCCGAAATACTTCTGAACCTGAATGTGCCCTGAAAAAGACGACAGCGCCTAGCTCTGCCCTCTCAGCTATCATGTTTGCTTCGGTCAACTGTACATCGCGGTAGGAAACCCATCATTCTCCCTTCCCCAGATTTTGATTGTGCGTGTCCACTATGTAGGGGAGAGTGGGCCGGTTTGGGTCACTTTTTAGTTAATCGTTAATACTGGCAACGGTGGGACAAGATTGTTTTTTTTAACACAGGCAGGTGCATCCGTTCACGTTTTATCCTTAATGTTGCAAAGCGAAATGTCAAAATCAGGTGGTGTGGGATCATAAGATTTTTAAAATAAACGCTATATGTCAAAAAACGCCGTCAACTCTCTCACAGGTTACCTTCCATTTTTTTTGACAGAAAATTTATTATTATGTAACTACGTATAAAGAAAGCCTCGGCAGACGATCGCATTCGAAGGACAGACGGGTCTAAATTGATTGCTATCAATATAATGAAGTACGCGTAATATGATTATTTAAAACGCCCTCGGGAGTATAGAATTCCTTAAGTCGAAAATTTATGTAAAAAACAAACTAGTGATATTAAACTTATTGAATATTTATTTAATTTCAAACATCCAATAAAAACAAAAAATACATATTTGCTAAATAAAACTAAACATTTATCATTTTAGTAAGCTTTAGAATTAACCTAGTATCTAGTTGTACAAAAAATAAAAGCAAAAATATAACTCATAAACAAATCTATGTAGCAATATAAATAAATAAATAATATTATCAATAAGAAAATGAAAATACAATTTTAATGTACTATTAATTCACCTTCATTATTACTTGCATGGTAAAATACTTCATCTTCATCAATGTCCGGAGCTGGGATTTTGCAAATCTCATCTAGATGGGGTTTGTAGTCCAATAAACCGTTCCAGTTGATATCTTCCATGCACTAAAAGCCAGCCATGTTCTTCAGGATTTAAAAAATTTGGATTAGCCTCTGTTGCATAATTCCAGATGGCGCAAACTTGATTAACCTTTTTGATTTTATTTATTAGTACTTCATTCACACTATTAGCATATGCCTACCATAATATCAAGCATACACATTTTTCCACGACTTGAATTTGCTCTTCCGATACACCCTGGGAAATGGTCAAAAGAAGCAAAAACCTTAGCAATATTTAGATTTTTCTTAATAATGTTAAAACGCTTTATTTTACTTTTTCGAGCAAATGATACGGTATAATCACTGGCTGTTAAAAATAAATATCTACATTCTACATAAACTCCACCTATACTTTTTTAAACAGCAATTTCATCGATTCCGGTATTTTAATATCGTCTAGCCGAATCTCTGATGGCGCTAACGGGACGTAAAACGAACTGATTAATTTGTTACATCCATCAGCAGTGTCTGAAAGTTAAAAATTGAATCAGTAAAATCGTCAAAACTAGTTCGTCTCTGTTGCATTAAGGAGCATTAACAGTATATTGTTTTTATACGCAATGACCTCAGTAATGTGATAAGTAAGTTAATCTTACAGGGAAATGTTTACATAAACAGACTATAATTACATATAAGAAATTTGAGCTTGTAAATGGTTTTTAAGAGCTTCATTTCCGGAACAGACTGAATAAGAGTTGCAAAATTGCAGTCATACCCTTCAATTATCGGTACTGACGGATTTCAATCACGTTTGTGATTGTTCCTAACATTACAGAAAAAAACGCTCGGCTTTTCCAACGGGAAATAGGTGGTGTTCTGCTTTTTCATGTTTATCAATTCGAATTAGCGAACAGTTTCTTAACGAGGAATCGTCAGGTGCTGTGGACCACGACAACCAAACAGTGTACAAACCTTGCAAAATGCGCCATTTAAATTATCATTATAAACCAGCCAGATTTATTGTTCCATGTAATGGCATTGAAATAAAGAATTAATAAAAATAATAATGTACTGCCACATTACTACTGATGAAATCGAGTAATTTTTGGCACACAATACAATGAGTCGCAAAGGATTTCAAGATATAAACGAAAAAATCAAGTTTATAGCAGGTACCTACTTGGTAAGTGGTTGATCTCGCTTTTGTTCTTTTTGTCAAAAAAAATAAAACTTAAAACTGATTTTTGCACAGCTCGTTTAATTTTATGAATAAAAAATATAGAAGTATTAAGCAAATAATATGTGGTGACACTAATTTTGTAACACTTTGATAAAAATATTTTGCTATTCACCGTAAAGGTTTTAATAATAATCTTTATTTAGTTTAGTTTACTAATACATTTATCATACATCATACAATTTAATTACTGAAATTGTTTTCATTACTTAAATTAAAAGTTGTTTTTCACATACTTAATTATCATGCATGCCCGTTTTTGATTTTGACTGTCACTGCTGTAAACAAGATTGTTCCAAAATTAGATATCATGGTTTTGCAGCGGCGTTTCATTTAAATGCATAAATGTTCTTTTCCTGTTTTAATTCATTAGGGAGGTTGTTATATAATTTTAGCCCTTTATATACAGTGTGTCCACAGATTCATTTTCAACATGGGTATCTCCCTTATTATGAGAGATAGTATAATATAATATAATATGCAGTACTAGATTCCTCTTAAAAAAGTGCTTTAAGAAAGTGTAAATTAAATTCAACTTCCTCTTAAAATAAAAAAGTTATTGCTAAATTTAGAAAAATCAAAAATTCACTTTTTTTGCTACAGCGTCTGTACTACAACAAATATGCAAAGTTTATTTATGAGGTTTGGTACAACTTTGCCTAAGGAGTATTTCATCCCATTTAACCAAATTGCTATCTCTCATAATAAGGGAGATACCCATGTTGAGAATGAATCTGTGGACACACCGTATATAAAAAAAATTTGTGTTTAACAATGATGCAGTAGTATCCGCTAAGTCGAATATGTCCATATATCTCCACTTCTCATGTAATGAGGAGCGTTTGAACCCGTTGAACCTTCCCCCTTATCTGCTTGCGTAAAATAAATATCTACTCAATTCCAGTGGGCGAGTAATGACCATCGGACCGTGTACGTTCCAAAATCCTCTTCGTTAGTAAAGAGGAGTTTAAGCCGTTCATTATCATGAATGCCCGTTTTTAATTTTGACTGTCACTGCTGTACACAAAATTGTTCCAAATTTAGATATCATAGTTTAGCAGCTGCTCTCACATAGTGGCAGTTACTGTGACTTCGGATCGCATAACCAATCTATGGTTACGATTACCTTGAACATTTACTCCACCTTTTTCATTGGTTCTTATTCCATTATACTAACATTGATTTGACATTCTTACCTGCGTTTTTTTTTTAGATCGATGTCCGATTGTGCCTACGATATCCTTTGTGTGCCTTGGAATTTTACTGTGGACCATATTTGAATACTGCTTGCACAGATGGGTTTTCCACATCGAACCATCGGGATCTTCAAAGCTACTAATTTATTTCCACTTTGCAATCCACGGCTTACATCATAAGGTAAATAATGCGCTACAAAGTTATACAGCATTACAACTTGTACAACAAATGCGGTTCTGGCTGCATTTTATTTAAAATAGTTTATACCGGTTTGATGATAATCGTCACTGGCGTACAAGAATCCGCATTATAATAGTATATTAAAGTATAAGTGGATAAACAGGTCTTTAAAACACACGCGAGTTGAAATAGAGCAAGTGTTTTAAAGACCAGTTATCCACGAATATTTTACGCTATTTTTTTTTATTGGTTCACTTTGAAATCTGGTATTAAAATGGAAATAAGAACTAATAGTGTGAAATGGTTGAATTCGTAATTTCGTTGTCATGGAAATGAGAAAAACGGAAATTAACTTGCAATCTGTCACTTTATTTGACATAACAACGTACTTCTGTCAGATCAATAACCAATAAACGGAAATTAATTTGCAATCTGTCATTTTATTTGACGTAACAAAGTACTCCTGTCAGATCAATAACCAATAGAATTCCCGTTTTTCAAATTTGTTGATGTTGGCATGGCAACTTTAAAACACGCGCGTGTTATAAAACGCGATTTAAACACGCTGGGGCGTGGTTTAAAAGGCTAAAATAGGACACCAATAAAAAAAAATATTTATTTGTAACGAACGTAAGCGTTAGTTTAGCTTAAAAAACTCATGACAATGCAATATTTATTAACTGATTTGTATACATATATTCAAATAATTGTTGTCCTTATAGTCTAAACATTTCATTACAAAATATAAAAACGTCACAAAGGGATAATAATTTGTATAGTCCATATTAATATCGTGGTTAGTACGGTGGTAATGAATAAGGAGAAGCTAGACAGATAAGAGACACTCTGTGATCATCGTTACACTATATGAGAATGGGAAGAGATAACGTCGTTTTCTAATCTAAGTTTATTAAAGTTTTACATTTTTAAAAACATTTAAAAACTCAGGGTGTTTTTTTGAGAGCTTTAAATGGACGTTTCCGGGAAAGTTTTGTAGGTAGGTTTATGCAAATTTATGTACTCTGAAAGCCGAATGGATGTAAAATATTTTCAAAATGGGGCACTTCGGAAATGCCGGAATTCATTACTTGACAAGCGTTGTAGGTATGGCAACCAAGTTTTTACCAACGCGTAGAGAAAGAATGGGCTTTCTTTCAGAGTACTTTAAAAGTTCCATACGACCTCACCTACGGAGCTCTAAATTTAAGAAAATTAAAAAGACTAAAAAATAATTTTTTTTAAATAAAATGGTCATTTTCTTACTGTCACATTTGATACAGAATGAAAATGGTCATATTTTAGTAATACATGTTTCTATACACATGTTTAATAGTTTCTAACATGACCTTATGGCAATCGAATGTTAAACTATTTTTCAATAGTCAAAAAATCGCCGGCAATGATTTTACACATCAAGGTTTTTGGAATTCAATTGTTATTTATGGTGAAATGGATAGAATTGCGGCGCTTGTCGTACATCATTGAGCGATATCCAGAAAGGCACTGGACCGAAATTGTTTGAATTTTGGAAGCCTTGTAATACCAAGACAATCAAGATGAGGCTAATATATTCACTATGTATCCCAGTAATTCGTAGAGACGCGCAAATTGCTTTGGGTTTAAATATTAGTTGCATCTAAAAAATCCTAAAAAACTTTCATTGTATTTCACCACTTCAATCATTTTCGTTTGAGTTTCTGAATTCATACTTGATACACTATATTCATATTAAATTAAGTTGTTTAAATTAACGTTAGCATTGTTAACAATTTTACTAATAACGTATTCATGCAGCTCGTCACAATAAGTAATTCCGTAAGAAAATTGACCACATGAATAATAAACATCACAGTATTTTCACACAAACATAATAATTCGTAACCCTGAATATATTTTCAATGTCATTTTGCACATAAAAACTATTATTACAACCCTATAAAAATGCATTGGCATTCTTATGATACTAAAAATGTGTAAATAACGTCGTTAGCATAATATTAAGAAACATTTTTCAAATGGGATATTTGTATATTTCGTGTTTTCAGATCTCATCATTTTGTATTAAAATTAAAATTTATAGGTGCCGTTTGATTCAACAAGACTTGTTTTCCCACCTGCACCAGCAGCACTCATCGCCTATGTAGCGTATAATTTAATGAAATTAATTTTCCCATCCTCAATACTCTTGTTACTATTTGGAGGTGCGCTTTTAGGTTTGATGTAAATTTATGAAATGTGATTGAGAATTAAAAGTTTGTTTTTCAGGATATGTTATTTATGATATGATACATTTTTATTTACATTACGGAGCACCAAACGAGGGGACCATTCTATATACCATGAAACGTCATCACAATCAGCATCATTTCGCACATCACGATAAAGGTAATTGTAAAACCTACTGGAGCGTTAGATTTAAATTTGGAAATAATAATAATCTAATTTCTGAAAATCGCGAACCGATTGATCGACTTTTCAAGTTTCCGGCGCTTCTACTAAAGTAATTATTAACAAAATTTTGTAATTAATTTATGTTTCTACTGAACCGAGATTTATGAACAGCGTATTTACAAGCATCTGTAATCACGTCAGATTTTCAGTGTTAGAACGCTTAACAGGAACACACTTAATCCAACGTTTTTTATCGAAAAAAAGTTCTTTTGATAATTATGTAAAATATGACCCTAGAGAGTTGTCATTCGATAACAGTAACGCTTTGAATTAGGAGATGAGGAACGTCCCGTAGTAGTAGCTCGTGTTCGAAGTTACGAATTTGAGTTTTCTTTGTTGTTACCTACTTGTAAACAACCCATGCATTAACTACAGATATTCCTACGAGTAATTTCATAACAATTAGTAATTAATAAAGTAACTAATTGTTATGAAATTACTCGTATCTTCTTCTAATGACCATTGTCGTTTTACTTCCCCCACTTACAAAGCAGCTGGGTTCAATTTGATGGTCACCATTGCTGCGGTTTCCGATACACTGACTCTTCCGAGCCTCGAGAAAGAATAGAACTATACTAGTCGAAACGCCGGCACATTATAGAAGTACACTGTCGTACCCTAAACTCTACCAATCAGCACTCCACTAGAAGGTCTCCTACATCTCCTGGAGAAACTCTTTTGTAATAATCAATTATTTGAGCAAATTTCACAACTTAATGATATTGTATTCGTCACTGAAGTGTGAAGGGGACATAGGTATCTTGAAGAGTCTGAACAGTAAAGCATTTAAACCAGCCCATCTACATCATTAACCCAAACAACTTTTTCATTTCATTGGTTGGTACCAATTTAATCGATACGTACATATTTTCGGCGAGTGTGAATAGCAGCACTTTGTTCTGCAAACCTATTGCTTTCTATGGCTATATGACAATCTGCAGCCAATTGCAAATTACAAAGTAAAAAATTTTCTGTAGTGCATCAAACCACGTCATGCTACATGCATTATGTCGTAACATACTGTCCTATGCAGAAATAACATAGGGTCATTCACCTAAAGCCAAGATATTTTCAAGCTTCAGCGACCTGACATTCATGTTGTACTCAAAATGGGCTATAGTGACGACTGCTGTCAAGTTTTTATTGATTTAAAGATCCTTACGTTACCTCGTTTATTTATTCTTGCGTGTATTTGTTACATTAAAGTCAATATAAATGAATACGCAGTGCAATCAGAAATACATGATCATGACACGAGAAATAAATTGTCTCTTAGGATACCTTTCTGTAGATTAACTAAGTGTCAGTATGGTCCAACCGATATGGCACACCATTTTTTTTAATCATCTTCCGTACTCTATAAAGCTATTAGAACTAAAATTATTAAAATCTAAGCTGGCTTTTCCTCTTGAACTTATACTAAGTCTAGCTTCCATCTTAATAGAGTCAAAACATTATGCTGATATATGTTATTGATAATACACGAAGTATATAATCAATGATCTTGTTCTACCTAATGTGAAGGTGCATAAAGTTAACAACGAAAATCCCCAGTAACGCGTTTAACGAAAGTTTATCTCATAATTTACATAGGGAAAATCGTATTTCCTCGTTTAATAAAACTATTGGGTACCGAAACATTTTGAAAACGTGGACGAAAAGAACGTCCCTTCGGTTATCTCTGTGTAAATTTTTGCAACAATTTGCTTATAAATAAACAATTCCACGCAATTTTAATTTCCCCGTGCTTTTAGATAGGAAAATCGTATTTCCTCCATTAATAACAAACACCTACCAAGAGGTGACTGAGGTCGCAGGTGCTTCAAGCCGCCAAGGAGTTGTCCGAAAATCCAAACATACCGGCCAAAACTTTTGGGGTCCATGAGACCGGGGATATGGAAGAACATTATTAACCAGAGCCTAAGAAACGGAAAATATCCAGAGCAATGGAAGAAAAGCAGGCTGATGCTGATTTCCAAGGGTGGAAACAGCTATAGACTGATATGCCTGCTGAAAAGGGCAGGTAAAGTAATGGCAGTGGAAAATAAACCATGAGACAGTTAGTACGGATTTAGAAAGGGGCTGTCGGTGGTGCATGGTCTTAAAACAATCGAGCATGAAAGAGACGAAGAACTAAAAGCTGGCTTCATCAATTTGGATGGGGCTATGTATGGTACCCACCATCTGGCCGTTTCTGGAAATTATAGCAGTGCAGACTTCTCGGCACATATTGTACCAATAAGTAATGGTATTCGGCGATTTCCCCGTAGCAGCAGTTGCATTACCCATAGGGATTTCTCTTCCACGAAGAATAAAATGAGCTCCAGTACGTACACAGACTGAGCTTGCAAATGAGTTTGTTGTTTATATCCGTATAATGGGAAAAATTGTTACCTCTTCGAACTGACCGTGTGTTACTTATTTATTTTACTTTACGGGAAATCCCACTAATAATAATTAATACAAACTCAACTTACAACTACTTCAAATTAACATTAAAAAAATAAAAATAAAAACCTGCTCAATCCTAATAACAACTTACTCTTACATTCAGCAAAAAAAATAAAAATAAAATGAAACGTTAAGGATAGGTATAGCATAGACATATATAAAATATACTTGCCATCACTTCGAGGACACGAAGCACGGACCTAGATTGTCCACCTCTATCTCGTCTTCTTCTTTTCCTGCATGACACTTCCACATCGATGGCACGGTTCGGCTTGTTGTGGTTCATCCAGAAGTTCATGTTCCCGTAAGAATGAAACTGCACTGTCCTGTGTAGACCACATGCTATAGTAGTAAAGTGATGAACTGTGGTTAGTTAAAAAATTCTTGTAAATAGTTAAGTTGGTAGCAATTTAAAAAAAAAAATTTAAGATTATCATTGAAATCAGTTTTGGTGTTTTTGAGAATGAGAATTCATTAATCTAATTGAAAAGTACGTACTTATTTAAACTCAATTAATTGTCAACATACATACAATACCCTAACGCTAACCGAACCGATTGACAATTTAAGTGTCCTTGCAGAGGATGGCTTTCCTCCTCCTCTTCTTCTTGAACCTAAAACATAACGTGTAGTATGATCTTAGTAATTTCTAAACCTAAATTGTAGGATACCTATATTCTGTTTCATTTTACGATAGAACTTTTATTACGCTTCCGTGTTGAAGTTTTAAATCACTCAATCTCGCTTCTTTAACCTGACGTAATAAAAATCACAAATGTTCAGCAACTGAACCAAAAGTTGAGCAATTTCAACTTTTTGCGACTTAAGATACGGTCACCTATCCAGATTCGAAGTCACGTAGAAGAGCAACCTGACCATTAGACCGCTGAGGCTGTTGTATTGTACCTGTTGATCGTACCTGACACCTGTGAAGGTAACTGCAATTAAACATGTTATAAACGTGCATTTTGGAAAGGGAATTCTTTAAGGAAGAAGTAGTTCAACTTTTAAATACAGCAAATACGCAAAAAGCTTCTGTTACTCGCTAGTTCAGTCTCACTTGTGTTTCTTTTGTAGGTTTTGGGATCAGTAATCTCTTTTGGGATAGAATTTTTGGAACCCTAATTCTTTTAAGAAAATTAGCTTTCGGGATCAAGTGGAAAAATACCATCAAAACAAGCTAGCCTAAATATTATATTGTAGAATATTCGCTAGTTATAGTTGTTTTTCACATAATTTTTAATTATATTTTTATACTGCATAATATTAATGCGAATTTATATTAAGCGTTCCTACTTTCTATTGTATTTTCCGTATATTCGAAAATGATAAAAGCCTGAATGTGTTATTTGTAGCTTTGGCATCTTTGTATACTAAATGTTGTATAATTGTAGTAGTACTTACCAGCTTTCAAATCATTTTCCACGGGTTTCAAATCGCAAAGTATTTCTAGCATTTTTCCGTAATGTATTCGTTGGTTGGTTACTTAATCAGGAAGAGGTGAAATTTCCAATTATAACTTTGAATATTGGAATTGTTTTGATAGTTAAGTATTGAGTGGTAAAACTTATTGTTTTTAACAAATTCTGTACCTTCAATTTTATACATACCGTGGGTCTCAATTTCGATGCTCACCATTGGTATCTCGGTTATAGAAGACATAGAGCAACGGTTAAATGGGGAATTTTTTGCAGAAATCAATACTCGAAACTAATCTTATTTCAAATTTAACCTACCTTTTTTAATTTGGAAAATGAAATCCTCAATAACTGAATAACGCTTAATCTGACCTCTTTTAAAGGTAGCCCTAAAAAAGTCTTTTCCAACGATGTATACATGCCCGAAAAAATTTTAGTTATAAGGAAAATATTAATAAAAACGTAAAGGTCAGATTAAGCGTTATTCAGTTATTGAGGAATGATGAAATCGGCAAATTTTTGATTTCCCAAAATGATTTTCAAAATTAAAAAAGTTAGGTCAAATTTGAAATAAGATTAGTTTCGAGTATTGAATTCTGCAAAACATTCCTCATTTAACCGTTGCTTTATGTCTTCTAATAACCGAGATACCAATGGTGAGCATCAAAATTGTGACACATGGTATAATAGCATTTTAGAACATTAAGAAAATTTGGCTAAAATTATAATGTAAAGTTATCAAAATTCAGTATTTTTACTATTATGATTATTATTCGTCAACTTAAGATTGACTGACCGTATTCCTCAAAGGCACCGAATCTTTAGCTTGCTATGAAATAGTATGATTATATTTTTTAGAATAGATATATTAATTTTGCTACGCATACATTAAAATGCCATTATAAAATTTTTATTAAAACTATAGATCTTCAGCAAATTGTTTTACGGTGATTTACATTGTTAATCAATATATAGTTTTATTTTGTTTTTCTTGACCATATTTACTCACATTTTTTTCAAGTTTGTGTAATAGGTAACACTCTTAATAATTACTAAATTAAGAAATTAAAAGATGAACTTAAAAAAATGGTTGGAAAGCAAGGTACCTGTAAGTGATCCAACAGAGTGGATGCATCCCATAGTGGTTGCAAGCAAAGGGGATGGCTCCACAAGGATCTGCATGGATCCAAGACCGCTAAACAAACATTTAAAAGGGGAAGTGCTGGAAAGGGCTGAATACTTTACTGTATTAGAGGCGAGAACAGAATTTTTTTCAGGTACCCATAGACAAAGCAAGTTCATTTTTCTGTACTATTGCAACTCCGTTTGGAATATTAAGGTATTTAACTCTACCTTTTGGAGAAAGCAGCGCGACAGAGGTTTATCAAAAGAGAATAAATAAAGTTTTCGAAGGTCTAGAAGGAGCTATACCATATGTAGATGCCGTGATCATTTTTGGTAAAAGTAAGAAAGAATACGATGAAAGAGTAAGAAAAGCGTTAAAAAGGCAAAAAGGTAAGTGAAAAATGAAACGTGCAAAGAAAGAAGTCACATTTTTAGGACTGTGAATTAATTGAAAAAGATATTTTTGTTCGAAACATTAGGATACTAATATGTCTGAAATGTTTAAGCGGCCGATTCAAGCAGAAACTTGCGCAAAATATATAGGTGGTTGATAAATATAGCTCTTACCGTAAAACTATTGGCAGCTATTTATAAAAGTAAAATTGCACGACGTATCTAAAGGAGGTGAGTAACTTCCATTACATGTGTCAAACATTTGTTTCATGAAAACGCGTCGTAATTGAATAATAAAGAACGTTCAGTGCAACATGAAAATGGGAATTTTACTCATATTAGGTAAGAATAATTTACTATGTATAACATTATTCGGGAAGTAATATTAATATTTAACGTATCAAAAACTATTTCAAGCCGTGTAGTAATGTTGCATCGAAATTATTTCAGTTACACTTTATACATTTGGAACAAATGATTGGTGTTGCATCCGTGAGTAAAAACTCGTAAATACTACATTAACTGTACATTAACATTTTATATTTGAACCCAATAATTTTTTATTCTTTCTGTGCATGTGTAGATGTTGTAAACTTGCAGTGTTTTCTATTACATCTACCACTACATAGACTATGTGGTATATTATATTGATGTGCAATTGCATGTGAAGATGCAACTGGCATTTTGATGATCAGTGCATTTTGCCAGTGTGTAAAGATTACGTTACACTTTAGTGGATAAAAGTTTGCCGAGACACCGACATGCAAGGTGAGGCATAAATGATTTTTTATTTTAAACGTATACATGTTAATTGACATGGAAAACTATAAAATCCGAATGTTTCAGAAAAATGTGACTCCACTTTTGTGGAATTTATTTTAGCATCGTGCAATGAATTCGCGTAAATATTTTACATTTTCTGCTTGTTACACTAATTTATATGATATTCAAAATTGACAATGAAAACATGATACGGTTTTTTATAAGTAACCGTGAATTATGAAAATTTGTCTGGAAAAATCGGCATGGTACTTTCCATGCGTACCATCTGTTATAAACGATCCTTGAAATCAAAGCCCTAGGAGAAAAAAATTGTGCTAATTAGCTCATGCATTAAAGAAGTTATCAACCTAGATGAAAAAGATCTAATTAAATTTGGTTCAACAACATGTCCATTTTAAGCTTACGTTAGAAGCGCGAAGTAAACGAACAATTTGAAACAACCTTAGACAAATTTGATTTCCAAGCACGGTCTACATGCCATGAACAAAATAGTTTGTGTGGCACCGTACCCATCCCACTAACCCATGCATTAAAAAATGTGTCAGTTAAGTCACTCATAAATGTAGGTGTTTCGATCTTGCCTGCAACTGATTTTATATGTGTAAAAAAAAAGTCATACATTACAGTATCAGTTCGATCAGATATCAAGTATGCAACAGGAAGACCTTCACTAAACTCATCACTTACCATTAATTTAGTGAGTTCGAAGTCATAAGGATTATTTCCATGCGTACCATCGATGCAAATAAATTTCTCAGCATATTTTTTAAGAAACTCTATTTGTGTTTTATTCATTAAAATTAAGCAAAAATTATCCTTAGTAAGATGAAGATCATCATGTTCGATTCCTTGTGGTTTGTAAAATAAAATGGGACTATTTTCATCTTTTTGACACTCTATGATCCAAAGTGAGACACTTGTTGCATCATCTGCATGTCTTACACCATCTACAATATCAATCTTAAACGATTTTTTGATGTTGTAGATATCCTTTTTTGTAATAAGATCTATTCGATTCAAAGTATTTTTATCAACATTAACCCTCACTGAATCAAAGATGTTAGATACTGTTACTCCAAGTAAAAGTTTACTCGCAATTGTCCTTTTGTCCGTTTTAGGAATTCCAATATGTTGTAATTCAATACTGTGACCATAATGTGTTCTTAAATATCTAACATTTACAGTTTTAGTAATATTATCCACCTTTACCACAATATGGCTGGTACAAACACATCAGTTTTTTTAGAACCTTGCGATTTCCGCTCCCGTTTTCTTTTGATATAAAGTAGTTGGACATTTACCTTAAAATCAAGGATAGTACTCAGTTTTATAAGGAAGTACCTTAAGCTTAAGCGGCCCCTACACGCCCAGTAACCCTACACTATCATTACAAAGATCGTTTTTAATGTCACTACTTTCCTACATTACAACTGTGGTCTCTGTTTGTGCAAGACGCGTATAATAATGGATCCTCGAAAAATCGCTTCTGTTATTATTTTAGAACGAATATATTCCACTTTGGAAAGCTTTTCTTCGCCTTGAAGCCATTTATGAAAATCTGTAAGAAATATTAAATTACATTTTTTCTAGTAGGTACCTTGAACCATTGCTTAAACAATCCTTGAACTTACCACTTAATGATATAAAATTCTCATTAACATATAGCGTGTTTTATAATTGCTCAAACAGTTGTTCGAGTACGCGAACAGGGTAAAAGGCGTTTTATAATTAGTTTGACCAAACACCGCTTGCGTTTTAAAATTGGCAATATTTGCCCGAACAGCTGTGCGAACAACCTTTTCACGCATCGGGTAACGAGGTGGTGTACTAAAGTGGAACGTAAATTTATAACCTCAATTTTAATCAGCTGTTCAATTCACACACGTGTTCAATTTTCTCTAAATAACTATGAGTGGATTTACTTGTGGGTATTGTAAATTGCAAACTCCAAACACACTTCCAGAAAGTTGGAAGTTAATTAGTCATCATAACTGTCTAAATAACCATAATTTGGCCATCGATGAAAATGACATGGTTTACTTAGATGAAGGTATGTGCAAAATACGTATATAGTTACTACTTTTTTGTTAAAACTTTGAACAAACTTAATAACACAACACCTTGTATATTTAGATGACGGAAATAACCCTTTGGAAGAGTACAATCAGTCACAACCTGCAATTAATGTGTTGAAGAGATCTCCCAAAATACTGAAACTAAGTCCAGTGTTGAGTGGCCAAACGAAGCTGTTCTACTACTTTTAGAGCAATATGAAGTAAATAGAACAGTGCTAAGTAAAAAAATACCATGAAGAAACATATTTGGACCAAAATTGCCAACGAAATGCGGGTACATCATTATTCGTACAGTTGGGATCAAATTCAAAATAAGTATCAAAATAAATATCAAAATAAAAATATCATTCCTTTTTATAACACCATTTCTATTAATTGGATAAATTTCGTCAGAAGTTGTGTTATTTGCAACATTACCATTATCACAATCTGTGTTTTCATCTTTAACATAATCGTCAGATGATATACAAAAGTTATATGTAATACACAAGCTACCATAATCACAATAGGTAAATAATCTGTATTGTGCATTTCGAGGTACATTAAACGACGCCACCTTCCTTTTAACACACCAAATGATCTTTCAATAACAGATCTAGCTGAAGCATGACATCTATTATACACCATTTGCTTCGTAGTAAGGTGACCATTATCTTTAAACGGTATTAATATACGCTCTCCCAGGGGATAAGCAGAATCTCCTAGTACATGTGAATTGAACGGAGAGTGTTGCTCATAACTGCATCGTTGAGACATTCCTGCTCAGTTTGTGTTATAAGGTACATGCTTTTTCCACCGAAAAAGCAAAAAACTTAAGAATTTCATCTTCCTGGTTGCACTGTTTAGTGCGGGAGAATGGGAAAAATAAAGGGTCGCAGTAAGCAAGCGTGCGTAATAAAATTTGGAACATAAGAAATCGGACGCTCATATCAAAGTAGTAGAGATACTTAAAAATTCAAAAAAAGTACGTATGGAATTGTGTTTCGAAGAGGTAAACCGTATTCATTTTACCAGTACAGAAAGAGTTTTTAAAACAGCCTGTAAAATAGTAAAAATACACTTGTAGATCTTCCTGTTGACGTCGCGTCGATTTACAAGTTTTAAATGGGTAGTCAATGGGTAAAATTTTACATTCTGATCAAACCTGCCACGATATTGTAATTCATATTGTAAAACCCTTAAGAGCGTCGTTAAATATTGAAACAATCGCTGCCCTTTTATTGATAAACTGCGTTGGTCCTCCACTCATGAAATTTAAGCCTGAAAAATATGTTCGATCATGGCTTGCTAAAGATACAAAATACAAGTAGAATATTTTTGAAAGACATTATTTTTACTGTTTCAAGCCGACATTCCGCGGATGACACGACCAGTCGAAAAAGAGGGAACATATTAAAGAAGATAAACAGTATGATTCTTTGTAATCTTGACAAGCAAGGAATGAACAGAGACAGGCCCTCCTTCTGACCACTAATTGAACCCCCAAAACCTCGGCCCATAACCTAAGTGCGGAATGATGGATTGATCATTGACCTGAATGGACTGAGGAAAGACGAAGATGTGAAAATACTCCTTGTAACGGGTAAAGCAAAGTTCGCTGTAAGAACGCAAGATACATTTGAGTTTTCATGCCAAAGGGATCTGTATCGAGTCATATCATACAAAATGAAGAATTACATTGTCTGTTTATTTTCGAAATACTGAATATTTCGTACATTTATCAAACATATATGTTTTGACAGCTGATACAGCAAGACTTGTGTGTGATTGATTCTACGCAGTAGTTTTTGGTTGCTGCCCTTTTAAATATAATTATGTTATTTAAACTAAATGAATATGTTTCAAAGATTATACTAGCATAATCTTTGGTGTTTATTGAGAAATCACTAACAGAAGTTAATATGAAGTCTGACTAAGATTACCAGGTGCGTCCCTTTTATAATATTTTATAATCGCAGTTGTAATTAACTAGTGGGTTTGAGGATATCAACTTCCTTACTAGGATACAATAAATTGGGGAAGCTGCAATCTTTGGACGTCTGGGAATGATTAAAATATAGTTATACAATATAGGATATCCTTTATGGATGAGCCTACTGACTGTTGGCGAGATGTAACAATTATAATTCGGATAAGGTACAACCCTTGAATGTCTGGGATTGATTAGAATATAAAATATAAGATATCATGTACGAATTAGAGGTAGGATATAATTCCTCTTCCCTTAGGAAAGAACATCCTCGTTCTCAATACATTCCAGATGCATAGATTCCTTTTGATGGTATCGTTTGAATACCTCTAAAACCTTATGTCTAAATACAATGTATAGTATGAAACAAATAATTACAATTATATTCCCGTCCTTTAATTGTGATATTAGTTTGTAATCATTTCTAACTTTCGCATAAGCGCAACTATTATAGTTATTTATGTATCAAGGGAATTATAAGGGTCTTAATTACCGAGGGTAAAGTTTGCGTCCCGAGGGCCTTGCGCCCGAGGGACAGCAATTACCCGAGGTAATTGAGACCTATTAATTCCCGTGATACATAGATAATTTTATTTCTGACCGAGTTTAATAAAATTTGTTCATTTCCGGTATATTTGATTCAGGTATCGTCGATTGCAGTTTTGGTTGTTGCTAGGTTACTGGTTTATAAAAGAGCCGTAGAGGGAATTATAGCGTCTTTATATCCCAAGGGAGTTATGACACTCTTTATTGGTATCGTAACTATGACAATATGAGCTTATAATATCACTGTCAGAAATAAACTTTATTTAATACACATTCACTTTCCTGAGGATTTTCACGACACATCGTTTGGCCGTCGATAGTTTGGCATTTTTCATCAGTCCATGCTTCTCCATTGAGACTTTGTAGGTGGTATTGGAAAGGTGGTAAAAGGACTCTGTTTTGTTTATCGGGTATGGGATACATTCTAAAATATTGGTATAGTCTAGGAGCCCACGACACTAAACCTGTCATGATAGGTCTCCCAAAGTTCATACATATAATTCGTCATGTCATTCATAGGGGAACACAAAATGGCCCTGCTGCCATGTCTGGGGCCGGTCAACGCTAAAAAAATAAAAAAAACAAAAAAATATTTTTCTAGGTTTCTGACATGTTAAGTTTCCCGTATTCTGATTGTACCTCGAGACAGAGGAGGGGTTGGACTACACAAAAAGGTAGTGCTGCCAGCCCCCTGATAAGTCGTATCAGTTGCTGCCGAGAGATAAACGACACCTCGCACCCAGGTGTCTGTCATCATCGACCTCCTCAAAAAATCAAAGTTTATCTGAAACATCATCAATTTTTGTGTAAGAAAAACCACTGCTGCTTTTTCCAAACAGTGGAGAAAATGGCGGCAGCAGCGTTTGAAAGTCGCCCTCCGCGCAACCGAATTTGGCGTTTCAATTCGGTTTTATCAGTAATCATCCGGTTCTGTTCGATTTTTATAATTGGAATACGCCTGCCACTATCACGAACAATGAATTTTAGGTGTCGTTGATTGTTTAAACAAATGAAATCGCATATTTTTCGATTTTCAACCGTTTTCAATGTGTTTTTTATACTTTCTTATGTCTTACGTTACATTTCAAAGTAAATTACTTTTATTCGGTGAAAAAATATTAGGTGTCATTGTTTCAACGAAGAAGATTCCATAAATTATTCCAAAGTCGTGGATTTTTCAGCCATTTTTTGGTTATTTCTCATTTCTCGTGGCCCGTACGAATCTCTTCCGCTTTATGTGTTTAAATGAAGACTACCTGAAACATGCAAATGTTTTGGCAATACAGGGTGTCCATTTAGTAGCCCGTTCTTCAAGTACGGCTTTATTGTTAAATTTACTAAAAAATAAATATAAGGGATGGAAATTAGGTTGGATGAAACACATTTGCAAAGTATTTAGACACATACAGGGTGTCTCCAAAAAGTATGGTGCATAAAACGGACACTGGATAAACGTATTCACTAATTTGTTGTCTCACTTGTATAGAAAAGTGAGGCGGAATTATCTCCGTAAGTAATGTAGTTAGGAAGATGCTGAGTTAAATTTTGAAAGTCTTCTGTCAAGAGATTTAAAAAGATTTGTCCTGTTAGTGGAATTTCAAAAAAATAAGGACCAAGTACATAGTTATGTACGATTCCTCCCCAAACGTTGAGACTCCAGTTATGTTGGAAATGGTTGACGCGGATAATTGCGGGTTTTGCGTGTCATAAAAGTGAAAGTTGTGTCTGTTTACAAAACCATTTCTATGGAACGTACATTCGTCCGTAAACAGCACATTTAAAAAAATAAATAAAACCTTATTTCATCGCATCCTCGATTCGAGTTATCAATTTACGAAAAAACTATCGCACTTAGGTATAGGGTAAGCTTAATAAAGTTGCACTAAAATTTACCGGAGATTCCAAATATGCAATAATAAATAGGGTGTGCTATTTAAAAAAATGAAGAAAAAATAGTTTGAAAATGTCGATGTTTGATGCAAAAAAAGTGAACGTCCTCTATGAAATAATTTAATGTTTCGTCACGGTTGAATACTCTGATTCAACCCAAGTCATCACCGAACTTACGTAAAAACAAAAACAAGACGTTAAAAAATACAAGCGTATAATGGAAGGGTTGATATTTAGCAAAAAAATCTGCATGTTTCAGGTAGTCTTCATTTAAAAATATAAAGCTGAAGAGATTCGTACGGGCCACGAGAAATGATAAATAACCAAAAAATGGCTGAAAAATCCACGACTTTGGAATAATTTATGGAATCTTCTTCGTTGAAACAATGACACCTAATATTTTTTCACCGAAGAAAAGTAATTTACTTTGAAATGTAACGAAAGACATAAGAAAGTATAAAAAACACATTGAAAACGGTTGAAAAATCGAAAAATATGACATAAAATATGCGATTTCATTTGTTTAAACAATCAACGACACCTAAAATTCATTGTTCGTGATAGTGGCAGGCGTATTCCAATTATAAAAATGGAACAGAACCGGATGATTACTGATAAAACCGAATTGAAACGCCAAATTCGGTTGCGCGGAGGGCGACTTTCAAACGCTGCTGCCGCCATTTTCTCCACTGTTTGGAAAAAGCAGCAGTGGTTTTTCTTACACAAAAATTGATGATGTTTCAGATAAACTTTGATTTTTTGAGGAGGTCGATGATGACAGACACCTGGGTGCGAGGTGTCGTTTATCTCTCGGCAGCAACTGATACGACTTATCAGGGGGCTGGCAGCACTACCTTTTTGTGTAGTCCAACCCCTCCTCTGTCTCGAGGTACAATCAGAATACGGGAGACTTAACATGTCAGAAACCTAGAAAAATATTTTTTTGTTTTTTTTATTTTTTTAGCGTTGACCGGCCCCAAACATGGCAGCAGGGCCATTTTGTGTTCCCCTATGAATGACATGACGAATTATATGTATGAACTTTGGGAGACCTATCATGACAGGTTTAGTGTCGTGGGCTCCTAGACTAGTATGTTTGCGGGTTTAGGATAGGAATGTATAATATACAAGCTATAACGTTATTTACTGACATAATCTGAAATCTAGAAAATTCAAGTATTTTGAATAGGTGTAACGAATCTAATTCAATTAATTCTTGTTTATTATAAATTAATCTGAAGTGGTTTATGATTTTAATTATTTCTTTGAGTGAAATGATTTCTAAGTTTGGAATTTCCGATAGTGGTAATGTAATGGTTCTTTCGATCTTTTGGAGTACATTTAACAGCTTTGTGCACATAATGTCATTAAACTGAACGTTCATTTGGTACTCGAAACTTTTGCTCAAATTGCTTATGGCTTTTGTTGAAGTATTGATGTTGTATTGAACGATTTTCTGATCATCAATATATCGCTTAGTGATGTGATTTGCAAAAGAAGTGTATTTATTCACTTGTTTGATTAATTTATCCTGATCTGCAAAAAGTAACTCTAAATTTTTATTGATTTCAACCAAATCGTTATTATCTGGGTTTCCGGTAATGTATTTAATTGCGGTACCTAAAATGCCGATTAACGCTCTCTTAGATCTAGTCATACTCTTAAATTTAGCCAAGTGATCGTCCACTATCTGACAATCGTCTTTTAGTATGGCAAATTGATTTTGCAAAATTGAACTCGAATCGCTTTTGGACTCTAATGACATTATATTTCCTAAGATCCTATAATAACTTATTTCTATTTCTGTTATATTATAATAAAAATAAAACTTATGATAATGATTTAGAACTCTTATGGCCGTTTTCACCTAGGATTCGCAAAGTTAAGTACTGCTTATCTTTGACATAAGCATTGCCTAAGTGTAATTTCGTTTTCACCAAGCTCGAACAGGTTCCTACTTAAGTTAAACAATGCGTAACTTTACGTATCCGTTTGATCGTTGCATAAATCGTTAAGAAGTTCCTACAGATCAAGCGCACGCGCATACTTTGATCATTTTTCAACTTTATCAACAACTTCATAACCTTACTTTTATCGTTCTTTTACCACACTTTTATTCCCTTTCTTTACCTTTTAAAAACCTTTTAAAACCATATACGTATAAAGAAAACGTATATGTTTAAAACAAATATGCGTGCAGATCGTTTTATTGAGAATTTGGAAAGATATGATTCATCAGATGAAGACGATTTTCCACGTCCTCGAAAGGTACTTAATAGAGCGAATTATTTTGATACCTATGATGATGTTGATTTTTTTCGAAGATTTCGTATTACAAAACCAACGACATTGCTAGTTTTAAATGAAATCGAACATAATTTAGAATAATTTATTGATGATAAGTAAGTACGATTATTTCGTAATTTATAGGTATTTTTATTAATAAAATTGTTTTCTAGAAACTCATGTGTTTCACCAATCAATCAACTGCTGTTAGCATTGAGATTTTATGCTACGGGAAGTCACTTGTTAAACGTGGGTGATTTCTGTGGGGTTAGCGTAAGTACAAGTTGCAGGATTGTACGACGTGTGTCTAATGCGATTGCTAATTTACGACCACGGTACATAAACTTTCCATCCACCGATATAGACAAAAATGCACAGAAACAGCAATTTTATGACATTGCTAATTTTCCCAATGTCATAGGGACCATTGATTGCACGCATGTGAAAATACAATCACCAGGTAAGAGAAAGATTAATTTTTAAACTGTATTCAAAGTTTCTAATTATACAATTCATTACTTACTGTAGGGGGAGAAGATGCCGAAATCTTTAGAAATAGAAAGGGGTACTTTTCTCTAAACGTACAAACAATATCCTCAGCAAATTTAGAAGTAGAAGATATTGTTTGCAGGTGGCCTGGATCTACCCACGCTGCAGCAATATTTCAAAACAGTAGAGTGTTTCATGATTTTGAAACAGGAATGCATCCCAATTGCATCTTATTAGGAGACAGTGGGTATCCATTGAAGGTAATGATAGTAAAAAGAAATAATATAAATTTTATAATTAATTGTAAATATATTTACAGCATTACCTAATGACCCCATTCTTAAATCCCACAACTTCGGGGCAAGTTAATTATAATCGAAGCCAAATAACAACAAGAAATACTGTTGAAAGACAGTATGGAGTTTTGAAACGCAGGTTTCCAATTTTAGCTATGGGAATAAGGCAGAAATTGGAAACTGCAACTTCCATTATAATTGCATGCTGTGTTCTTCACAACATTTGTATTCGCGAGCGAGAAGAGCAGCCACCTGAGGATGTAGAAAATTTGATTAATTTAATTAACAATGGACAAACGTAATGAACATGGAGTTGCCAGAGATCTAATAGTGAACACATATTTTAATAACTAAACTTATAAAGTAGATTAAATAAAATGTATTAGAAATTAAACATAAAAATTTATATCTAACTTATAGAATTGATTATATATATTCAATGGTTATGGTTACAAAGCTTTATTTGAGGAGGGGTATCCAGCTGGGATCAACACTTTCATTATCTGTAATGACAATAAATATATAATCAATGAAATTATTAATCAAAAATTACTTACTTTTAATTTTTTGCAGAATAATATCCCGTATTTCAATTTCCTGCTCAATTTTATGCTTTTTTAATTGATGCATTTCCGCAGCTCTGGCGTTGTCCTCTTCTATGGCCTTTATTTTTGCCACTTCAAGACGGCTCCCTTTTTCTACCAAACGTGGCCTCCTACGACTTTTGTATGATCTCTAAAAAGTAAAAGATGCTGGTTCATTGCCTTCCATATGACTTATATACATTACAGGAAGTACATCAGCAGCACTTTCTTCTTGGATTGAGGGTGCACTACAATCCATGCTATGCACTTCCTCGTTCTTGGAAGAAGTGCTGGGAAGAACTTCAACTTCATACAATATGTCCACGGGCTGTTGTGGCTGCATTTCATGCTCCGCTAAATATGAAATTAGTGCATATTAACAACTTATATTTAGTACAGGTATAAAAATATTACCAATTATGTTATCGCTGTCATTAACACAGCTCAACCCGACACCACCTCGCCCCAAAAATCTCAACACCTCCTCTAATATGGGATCACATTTTAAGTCCGCAGGCCCTCCTCCAGTGGCAGTAACGCATATCCTCTGCTTGGCTCGATACGTTTTTGCAGTGGACTTCAATGTATTCCACATTTTTTTAAAACTATCTGTAGGCCTACACAAAAATTTAAAATTTTACTCTTTAATGAGATTTAATGAGAGATACATACCGAATTGTATTGCTTGTAGCATTAAAATTTGCAGTGATGCGGAGCCATGCCTCTTCTTTCGCCTTATTGGTGACGCCATCAGTTTTTTTATTTAAAACAACATCCTTCTGGGATTCAACTAATTGAATTAACTTCACCTTATCGTCGGAAGTAAAATTCGGACACCTCTTTTTACCTTCCATTTTAAATGGAAACAAAACGATTTAAATAAGCGCAGAAATTTGCCTTGCAAAAAACACTTTTGACTAATTTGTCAAAAAACAAGCAAAAGTACGTCGAGGTATAAATAGCACAAACACGTGGTAATCACAATAAAAATCAAGTAATACATAACCTATAATTTTGTTGGTGCCAGAAATCAATTAAGAGAACTTGGAAGGTTTTTGTTAAAAAATCAAATTGCAATAGGTAATGAAGTAAGTAGTGAAAATGTTAACTGGCATTTTATTCCTGCTAATAGTCCACATTTTGGGGGATTGTGGGAGGCAGCGGTTAAATCTTGTACTTTGTGTACTTGTATCATTTAAGACGAGTTTTGGGAACAAGTTTAATAACATTTGAGAACTTTCTTACTATTGTTGCGCAGATTGAGGGCATTCTAAATCCACGTCCTCTTTATCCAATGTCAAATTGTCCAAATGATTTCCAACCATTAAATCCCTCACATTTTCTCATTGGACGTACGGCAACGTAATACCAGATCCAAGCGTATTATCAATACCATTAAATCGGTTATCACAATTTCAACATCTACAAAAATCGTACAAGATTTTTGGAAACAATGGGCAAATGAAACATCCATACTCTGCAACAGAAGACAAAATGGCTAAAGCGTCAAGCAGATATCCAAATTGGTGAATTAGTTTTAATAAAAGAAGATAACTTATCACCACTTCGTTGGAAATTGGGTCGAATCACAGAAACACATCCTGGTAGTGATGGAGCCATCCGTGTAGTGACGATAAAAACAAATACCGGGTGTTTCAAACGTGCAGTTGCGAAAATCTGTAAATTACCAAGTGTAGATTAACTAATTAAGATAAAGGAATCATGTTACTTTGTTTATAGTAGGTATTTACATTTAAGTTAATATTATGTATTACTTACCGTTCAGCTATTGTTTGAAATAATATTTCATGGGGGGGGGGGGGGGGGGGGGAATGTTAAGGACTTGAGTGTAAGAGGGGATATTGAAGTGTGCGTAAGGTAACAGTCCACTAGCAACCTCGTTGCAATATACATGTAGAGAAATGATGCAACTTTATTTTTGTATTTAAATATATGTTTTCGTTCGTTATTATTAAATGTATGCAACACTGTTGATGAGTGAATGGATTGGTTGTAAATCATCACGCCCGTTATCATCAGGTTTTTCGCATTTTCATTTTTGTCTTTGGTTTACAGTATTCTAATCTTTTCTAAAAGTGTTGAATGGACTCGTTCAATTGGCGAATTTGAGTTACTATTGTAGTTTGTCGTGTAATGTAGTTCAATCCTTTACGAAATACGCTTGAGTATATCGGGAAAAGAAGTCTATTATAGTTAAGAATTTATTTCCTTCAAAACTGAAAGTATCTATGTGAATAACATCAAAGGGTCTTTTTGCAAGTAAGGGTCCGCAAAACTGTATTTTATAAGGATTTCTTTCTTATTTATCATACAGATTTCACATTCGTTAATGATTTTGTTAATATTCGTTTTCATATCTGGCCAGTAATACTTTAATTTGAGGTGATTATAAGTTTCTGTGATACCATTGTGAGTGGTACTATGATAATCTTCTATTACTCTGTTTTGCTTTTCAGTGGAATCTACATCTACTGCTAAGATATTACTTTTTACAAACTTAACGTTGTTATTAAATAAGTGACTTGTGATGTTCAAAAATTTTCGTTCTATTTCTTGGTCACTAAAATAAATTCCATATAGGTTTTGGGGTTTGACAATTTGTTTAAATGTTTCTGTAAGATTTTCTAGTTCTGAACCTGGTCTAAGAGTTACAATGTAGTTATCTTTACCAAAAGGTTTTGAATAGGCAACGGAAAATTTATCTCCTAACTTGAAAATTATTCTATTGTTAAAAGTTGTTTAAGGGTTTATCAGAAATTGGCATAGAAAAAACGAGATTTTCGTGAGCAGTGTGTTGCGTATTTTCTGAGGTTTCCTCTTGCTCTTCTGCGTCTTTGAACAATTTTTCTATTTCTCTTTCTTCGACGTTAGGGTATAAGGATGCGGTGTCTGTATCTTCGTGATTATTCATTATAGCACTGGTGTGGTTAACTTCGATTCTGGAAAGGGCATCTGCCACCAAATTCTCCTTTCCTTTCTTGTATTGAATTTTGTAATCAAATTCTTCCAATCGTAATCTCCACTTGATCAAACGAGAATTGGGCGTTTTTAAAGAAAAGAGCCAGACAAGGGGTTTATGATCTGTTTCAATAATGAATTGTTTTCCGTAAACGTGGGGTCTAAAATGTTTAGTATTTTCTACAATTGATAACAATTCTTTCTCTATGGTGGAATAATTTCTTTCGGCACTATTAAGGGTTCGAGAGTAAAATGAAATTGGTTTATTATTCTGCGATAATACACCTCCTATAGCTACATTAGAAGCATCGGTGATAATACAACATGTTTTCTCAAAATCAGGGTATGCTAGTACTGGTGAGTTTGTAATAATTTCTTTACACTGATTAAATGCTTTTAAATACTCTTCATCGTTCACATTAATGTTAGTACCTTTCTTCAAGCATTTAGTAAGTGGTTGAACTATTTTAGCAAAATTGGAAATAAATCGTCTGTAGTATCCTATTAAACCTAGAAATGACTTAATTTCTTTTGCTGTTTTAGGAAGGGGGTACTTCTGAATGGCTTCTATCTTTATGGGGTTTGGTTTAATTCCTTGAGGAGTAATTACGTGTCCTAAAAAACTTACTTCCTTGCGTAAAAATTCAGATTTATCTAGCTGTATTTTCAAGTTAAAGTTTTGCAATTTATTAAAGATTAGATTTAAGTGTAAAACGTGTTTATGCAATGATTTCGAAAAAATAACTACGTCATCCATGTAGACAAAACAAAATTTGTGAAGGTACTCACGCAAAACGTCCATTACACGCTGAAAAGTACTAGGGGCATTTTTTAATACAAAGGGGGAATTTTAACATACTCGTAGTGTCCATTATTAACTGAAAAAGCAGTTTTTTCGATAGAGTCCTGCTCCATCTCTATTTGGTGAAATCCTTGAGCTAAATGTAATGTGGAAAAGTACATGCATTTACCTAAATTTTCTAATATCTCCTCTATTCTAGGTAAAGGGTATTGTCCTCTACTGTTTTTTCGTTTAACTTCCTGTAATCAATTACTAGTCTCCATTTCTTTTTGCCACTCGCGTCTACCTTTTTTGGGACTATCCAACGGGTGAACTGTACGGAGAAATGCTTGGCCTAATGATTTTATTATCTAGTAATTTTTGGATTTGTTCTTGAATTTCTCCTTTTAAATTGTAAGGGTATCGATAGGATTTACACTAGACTGGGTCATTATCTGTGGTTCGGATGTTGTGTTTCACGATATTGGTAAAAGACAAATCAGAGGGGCCGGGACACTACACCGAATGCCCACAACACCGACACGATTTTATGATGGCCCATATCGCCGACTAGGGACACTACGCCGACGGACACTACGCCGACAGTGCCCACATCGTCGACAAGTGTACAAGGGACACAATGCCGACCATGCCCACATCGCCGACGGACACTAGTGATGTGCCGGATCGTTAAAAATTTATATCCGCGGATACGGATACGAATACGGATCATTGGCGTCTAGATCCGCGAATACGGATACGGATACGGATCTCAACTACTCACTTACTCAGTCGTTGACCGTTGTCGATTCGCGGGCGCCGGAAACGAAAGTTGACACTTTGTAGTGGTCACACGACACGTTCGCTTGCATGGTACGCAATTACGGATGTTTTAATTTTAACTTTTTTGCTTTGTGGACTGTTTAGTAATTTAGTATAAGTAAGTAATTAAGTATTAGTAGCATAGTTGTGTGTTTGTTTAAGTTAAAGAATTAAATTAAGTAAAAAACAATGTCTACAAAGAAGTTTAGTAGTGTAATTTGGAAATATTTTGCGATAATAAATGATGAAAGTGCCAAGTGTAAAATTTGTGACGGGAAGTATTCCCGTAAGGGTAAAGGCACAACTTCTTTAAAAAATCATCTGCAGAGAAAACATCCTCAAGAATATGACGTATTTTTAAAAGAAGACTCCGCTAAGAAGAGTGCAAGCGAAATTCCACAGCCAGGGACATCTTTAGAAACGGCAAAAAGAGAATTCAAACAAACTTTTTTTACAGAATATATGGAAAAAGCCAAAATGTGGAATAACACAAACCCTAAATCAATAAAAATTGACTATTTAGTTGCTGAAATGATAGCCTTGTCTGATTTACCTTTTCAACACGTGGAAGATTTAGGGTTCCGACGATTGATGAACCATGTTGTTCCAAATTATGTATTGAAAGGGAGGAAATATTTTACGCAACTTATTTGCAGCGAACTTTACGATAAAGTGTCATCGAAAATAAAGCAAATCTTGCAAGATTTTGATAAAGTTTCTTTCACATCAGATATCTGGTCTGATTCTTCATCAGGAGTGTCATTGTTATCCTTTACATGTCATGGCATTAACAAAGATTTTATACGACAAAATATCGTTTTGAAAGCAGAAACCCTTACAGAACGTCACACAGGAGATTACGTTTCGACAATATTTCAAAAAATGTTAGAAGAATGGGGAATCCCGAAACAAAATGTACACTGCATGGTAAGAGATGGGGGATCCAATATGAAACGTGCCTGTACTTTATCTGAAATAAATAACATCGACTGTACAGCACATAAGCTGCATCTGGTGGTCAAAGAATCCATTAAAAAAGTTGATACAGTGTCCATATTACTTACAAAATGTAAAAAAATTGCAGGACATTTCAATCACTCAACAAAGCAAGAATTAGAAAAAATACAAGTTCGACTCGACCAAAAAGTTTTGAAAGTTTTGCAAGATTCACCTACGCGCTGGAATTCCAGCTATTATATGCTGGAAAGACTTCATTGCATCAAAGATTCATTGTCGCTTTATTCTACAAATAATAAAATAGAACAGCTTGACGCTGAAGAATGGATTTTGATACATGAATTAATAAGAGTATTGAAGCTTCTGGAGGATACTACAAAAAAATTAAGCTCACAAAACGTGTGTATATCCGAAGTTATTCCTCTAGTACGAGCATTAAGCAAAATATATGACGAGCACGAGATTCAAATTTCTGTTAATAATGAGGAAAGAGTCAACATCAGTACCCTTCTTAATTTTGTGTCTTCTTTGAAGAATGAAATAGATTATCGTTTTTCTGAAATTGAAAAAAATGAATATCAAGAGACCCATTAAAGTATTGGCAGAATAACAGTACAAAATTTGGAGGTCTCAGTCGCATTGCTCGCACATATTTATCAGCACCTGCGACAAGCGTTCCAAGTGAACAGTTTTTCAGTGCAGCAGGAATTGTTTACGATCCTCACCGTAATAGGCTTTTGGGAGACAAAGCTGCCAAGTTACTCTTTTTGAAGTACAATTTACCCATACTTAATTTTAATTCTTGACATAATAATCATAATATATTAATTTTAATTATTATATAGACCTAACTAATAAGAATAACTAATAACTATTCACTAACTATAGCAAATGTTTAATGGTTGTTTCATCTCATAAGAAATAAAAATAATTTAAATGGTATTTAAAAGTATAGGTATCATTCGTTTTCCTAAATACACTAAGGTTTTCATACTTATATTACTTATAATGAAAAATAGAAATCAAAAAGATCCGTTCAAGATCCGCCAAAAAATGACGGATATTGTTACGGATACAGATCTTTTTTCTTACTCGGATATCCGCGGATACGGATACGGATATCCGGCGCATCACTAACGGACACTACGCCGACTGTGCCCACATCGTCGACAAGTATACAAGGGACACTTCGCCGATTTTTATTATAATTGCAGAATGCAAAATGCAAAACTTAAACGTAGATTGTCATTAAAGCGCCTAGGTTATTTGCAGGTTTAGTATATTTTTTTTCAATTGATACCTACTTTTTCATAGTCAAGTGCAACATTTAATTACGCAAATAAGTTTAAAAATAATGATATTACGTTAGGTAATTGCAATTAAAATTGCCGGCGTTGTGTCCACAGAGAAAAATTCGGCGAAGTGTCTCTTGTACACTTGTCGACGATGTGGGCACTGTCGGCGTAGTGTCCGTCGGCGATGTAGGCATGGTCGGCGTTGTGTCCCTTGTATATTGTCGACGATGTGGGCACTGTCGGCGTAGTGTCCCTAGTCGGCGATATGGACCATCAAAAAAGCGTGTCGGCGTTGTGGGCATTCGGCGTAGTGTCATATGCCCCAAATCAGAATTTTCGTTATAAAAAATGCTTTTATACTTTTTACACAACGCAATTATTTCTATCTTGTCTTCTGAATTTAAATGATCTGTTCTAATTAAATTATTTATGTCAAGGTGTACTGATTGTTCGTTGATCGTTTGCCTAATGTCGACGTTAACAACAGGTTCTACATTAAATTGTTCAGAGAAGGTCACTTCGATTTTATTATTACTGCCTGATGGTACTCTACAAATTCCATTTTTTGCATAAGCTATCGATTCTGGTATAAAAATATTATTTAAATTAATTTCAGGTATAAGGACATTTCCTTCCTCTATGTTTACGGGTATGTCAATGTGATTAACAACTGACTGTGTAAAAGGTTTAAAATTAAGGGGATTCAATTCAAAGAAAAAGGGTAATTTAACGTTATCGATTTCTAAAATTTGATTTTGATAGTCTATTTTGGCTCCTAACATTCTAAGATCTTCACTTCCTAAAAGTGCATCGAATCTATCGTGCCATTTTAAAACATGAAAATCTATTTCATTTCCAATTCCAAATTCATGCAGTAACGGGTACCTATCGAACATTTAAATCGTTTGAAATGGTCCTGTTCAGACTTTTTACAGTAAACTCGTTTCTAAAAAAGCAATTTTTAAAGTGCTCGCTAGCTGGCTTAGGATTGATAATTGAATTTGAAGCACCGCTGTCAATTAAAACTTTTAAATTAAAATTGGGAATAGAAATAAAAGGTAATTTTGGTTTGCTACTAACTGAATTTAGGTCGAATTTTGTGGTTCCGAGGCTTGTACTTGAAAATTTCCATGGGTTCACCGTAATTTTCAATTTCACTATTAATAGTATCATCGTAGGTCGGGTTTTCGAATTCAAAATTTTGTTGAATCTCTAAATTTTCCTGACTTTCTTGGGGGTATTCTACGTAATCTCCTGTTTGTTCTTCAACGTTGAAAAGTTCTTGTGAGATGAAATTGCGGAGACCAGTCGATTGAAAATAGTTTTGTGGTCTTTGAAAATGTCTTTGGTGATTGGCATTTGTGTTTCGGGTCGATATTGACATAGGAGTTGGTTTTGGTTCTGGTTTCTTGCCAAATACTTGACTATTACTAGGATATCTAGTCGGTATTTGCCTACTTTCCATGTTTATAGGTCCACGGGGGAACGTGTTTGGTTTAGCTTGATCGTTAACATTAAAGGGAGTTGACGGATTATAATTAGATGGTTTTGTTAAATTAAAAGGAGTAAAATTATATGGCCTATACTGAGATGGTTGTTGGTGAGGTTTAAATTGTTGATTGGGAGACCTTGTATTAGGTTTGAAAGGTGTCTTCTGACGCATGCAGTTCAAAAAGTTAGTTTGTTGTTTATAATTATCGTAGTCTTTTAATTTAATTAAACATTCGTCTAATGATGCAACTGATTGGTAGGTACATAATAAATGAACGGTATGGTTCTAACAGTCCAGCTTTAAATGTATCTAATGATTTTTTTGCAAACATTTCCGATTTATACTGCTTTAACCTTCCGCCACTGGCGCGCGGACACCCAGTCCGCACATTTTTGTTTTTTTAATTTGCCACAAACTCCCCCACTCCCCGAATCCCCCCGCCTCGGTATTCTTCAAGGATGTTTTAAAAAGCATCACTTGAGAATTACAAGTGCGTGGGTGTAGTTGTGTGCATTTTATAAAAGATTGCGGAGCGAGAGTCCGCTGCCAGTAACATTTACACTTTTAGTAATTTAATACTTTCGTTGTAATTATTGAAATTTGCACAAGGTAAGCCAAGCATTTTTAGAATATACCTATAATTTTACATATAAGTTATAGAATATACATATAAACTAATTTTAGATGTATTATCCTACAATGTCCTACGAAAAAGAACAGGAGCAACTGCATAAATTGATGTTAGAATCGTTGAATGCAGATGATGATCATGAAGTTGAAGTTATAAATGATTGTCATGAAGATGATGATGAAGATGATATTATAGAAACAGAAGAGTTGAATTCGGACACGGATCAGGAAATTTCTGATAATGAGGTAGAAGAACCGATTCCACAGGGGCCGTTTTTTATTGGAAAAGATGGATCCAAGTGGTCAAAACTTGATCCTCCTTCAACGAGAACCCGTTCAGAGAATCTCATTACACGTTTGCCGGGTCCTAAAGCAGCTGTAAAAAACTTGAAAACTGCTTCTCAAATTTGGAAACATTTTATTGACGATGACATGCTTAGAAAAATTGTGGAATACACAAACAAACATATCGAGAGATATAGGGAAAATTACGCCCGTGATAGAAATGCCAAAGAAACTGACATAGCTGAAATTGAAGCCCTAATTAGTTTACTCTATTTGGCAGGGCTACTCAAGTCAGGTCGTCTAAATGTGGACGAATTATGGGACAACAATGGAACTGGTGTTGAACATTTCCGCCTCACTATGTCTAAGTTTCGTTTTATGTTCTTGTTGCAACATTTGCGATTTGACGACATGGATACACGTGTGGAAAGGCGAAAAACAGACAAATTGGCCCCAATCAGAGAAATATTCGACTCATTTGCGGAAAAGTGTAAATCTGCGTATACACCATTTCAAAATGTAACGATAGATGAAAAATTGGAAGCGTTTCGCGGAAGATGTAGCTTCCGCCAATACATTCCGAGCAAGCCCAATAAATATGGGCTAAAAATTTATGCAATGGTAGATTCGAAGACTTTCTACACGTGCAATTTGGAGGTCTATGTTGGCATCCAACCAAAAGGACCTTATTTCGTGGATAATTCTCCTTTAGCGCTTGTTCAAAGGCTAGTTCAACCAATAAGACATTCAAAACGAAACGTGACATGTGATAATTGGTTTACCAGTCTCCCATTAGTGCGTGCTTTATATTCGGATTTCACACTTACATTTTTGGGTACCATTAGGAAGAACAAGCGAGAATTACCTTTAGAAATTTCAAATCCAGCACCGAGACCAATAGGTACAAGCATGTTTGCATTTGATAAAAATATAACGTTGGTGTCGTATATCCCAAAAAAAAAGAAAAACGTATTACTGATATCAAGTCTTCATCACGACAGTAAGATCCACAAACCAACAGGAAAACCTGAAATGATTATTGACTACAACGAGTCTAAGGGTGGGGTAGACACATTAGACAAAATGTGTGCGGCATATGATTGTGCCAGAAACACACAAAGATGGCCAATGGTAATCTTTTACTCACTTCTCAATGTAGCCGGAGTGAATTCCATGGTACTGTTTTATCTACAGAACGTTGACCGGAAAATGACTAGACGAAAATTTTTGCATATTTTGGTTTCCGAATTGGCTGATAATTATCTTCGTGCTCGAGCAATCCAAACCAACATTCCCAAAACTATAACGGCCAGACTGAAAGAAATACTTCAAATAGAAAATCCCCAACCTGTCGCGAATTCTGGGAATACACGAGGCCGTTGCAATTATTGCGACAGGAAAAAAAATCGACCAACACGATTTTCATGCCAAGCTTGTGGCAAGTTTATGTGTCTCGAACATCTAACTTGTGTATGTACAGAATGCTACTTACCATAATTGTTATTTTTCATATCTCAGGATATTGATTATTCAGTTTTATTCATGTTATTCGTTGAGTTATTCGTTTTTTTCATACTTGTGAATTACAGTATTAGTGTTATATTATCACAACAATATTCAATGTATTGGATTCCTGTACCAAATAATAAAACTATGTTTCATTATTAATTAATTTTTCAACCATATAAATATCAAATTATAACATTGTTCACTAATGCGCGCAAAGATATGGCGTGCGGTGTCATAGTCCGCAGCCAGTGACGTCGCGCACAAAACCGCACGCCAGTTGCGGAAGGTTAACTCGGTTGACGTTTCATTAATGTTAATGTGTTCTAACAATTGCTGTAATTTAACTCTAATTCTTTCATAATATAATATTCGTGATAATTTTCGTGACTTGATTGAAAACAAGTAACTAGATCATTCTCTAATAACGTTTAATTTCTACTATCACCGAAGCGATTTATCAATGCAGTTTTTACTTGTTTCCAAGTAACGCAATTTAATATTACAAGTGAACCTATTAGCCTAGAGCAACAAATTTCGAATAATAGCTTATTTAACGTACAATTTTCTTGTCCAACTTCTGTATTTCTATATAAATTAATGAATTTTTCAGATTGTTGCAGGAAGTACGACAGATTTTTACTTCCTCCTTCATAGTGAGGTACAATTTCTTTTGCAATATTTATTTCTGTGTAATTCATTTTTATACTTGAATTTTCTTTATTTCGTTTTAAAGGGAATCGGTCCCTACAGATACTCATACAAAAAGCTTGTATACTATGATTAAGAAGGATAATTAAAAGGAACTTACATGTAAATGCTTGCCAATAGCATTTCTAAATCTAGATTTCAGTGGATGTTCTGTAGCCGGTCTCTGGTCTGACTGATGTGAAGTTCTTCAGGAAAGGTGAAGCTCTTCGTAGCTTGACACAAGTTGAGTTACAGTTGCAGGAACTTCCGAACGAAGTAAATTAAGGTGATCGTTGATGAATTCTGCTGCCGGTCTCTGGTCTTACTGAGGTGAAGTGCTTCAGGAAAGGTGAAGTTCTTCGTAGTTTGACACAAGTTGAGGTACAGTTGCAGGAATTTTCGAACGAAAATAAATTTAGGGTGATCGCCAATGAAGTATTAAAATACACCGCGTTCGCGACTCGCGTTTGACGATCCTGTTCGCAGCGCCAATTATGTTATTTAAACTAAATGAGTATGTTTCAAAGATTATACTAGCATAATCTTTGGTGTTTATTGAAAAATCACTAACAGAAGTTAATATGAAGTCTGACTAAGATTACCAGGTGCGTCCCTTTTATAATATTTTATAATCGCAGTTGTAATTAACTATTGGGTTTGAGGATATCAACTTCCTTACTAGGATACAATAAATTGGGGAAGCGGCAATCTTTGGACGTCTGGGAATGATTAAAATATAGTTATACAATATAGGATATCCTTTATGGATTAGCCTACTGACTGTTGGGGGGATGTAACAATTATAATTCGGATAAGGTACAACCCTTGAACGTCTGGGATTGATTAGAATATAAAATATAAGATATCATGTACGAATTAGAGGTAGGATATAATTCCTCTTCCCTTAGGAAAGAACATCCTCGTCATCTCGTCATTTTTTACTGTAGAAAAGGTACAAATGCTCTTCAAGTTAGAAAGAAATTAACCGATGTGTATGAAGAAGATGTATTAAAAGTATGCCAGTACCAGAACTGGTTTGCAAAATTTCGATCCGTCCATTTTGATGTCGAAGATGCACCACGTTCTGGAAGGCCGGTTGAAGCTGATAAAGACATAATAAAGGCATGAGTTGATGCAAACCGGCGAATAACAACACGTGAGATCGATAAGAGGTTAAATTTATCAAATTCAACTGTTTATGACCACTTGAAAGGGCTAGGTCCTCGAAGCTCGATATACGAGTTCCCCATATTTTCACGGAGAGAACGCGTGGACGCCTGTGATTCGCTTCTCAAACGTCACAAAATGATCCATTTTTGAAGCGCATCATTACTTGGGATGAAAAATGGGTTGTATATAACAAGAGATCATGGAGCAAAAAAGATGAACCGGCTCAAAGCATTTCGAAAGCCAAAATGCATCAAAAAAAGGTGATACTGTCTGTTTGGTGGGATTTCTAAGGAATTGGTTTTTTTAGCTTTTACCGGATAACACAACAATTAATTCGGAAGTCTATTGTCATCAGCTGGAAAAACTGAATGATGCACTTCAACAGAAAAGGTGTCATACAAGTTTGGTCACTCGTCAAAACCTTTAACAGCTTGAATGGGATACACTCCCACGCCCACCATATTCTCCAGATCTGGCAGACTATTATTTGTTCCGGTCACTGCAAAATTTGTTGGACGGTAAAACCTTTACTTCAAATGAGGAGTCAAAAATCATCTGGATCAGAGCAAAAATTTTATGAGCGTGGAATCATGCGACTGTCCGAAAGATGGCAAAAGGTATTGGACCAGAATAGCCAATATATAATTTAACAAAATATTTATTCATTATACGAAAAATGTCTTTCATTTTCACAAAAAAAACAATTTCCGAACAACCCGATAATACTTTGAGAACACCATAGTAATAAAATAGTTTCGAAAATTTACTGCAATTTTATTGACTCACTTGTTAACATTCAGGAACATAATAAAATTTATAAAAATAACATGACATAGCAACGTTTATGCAACAGTAGAAGTCTGATTGCAAAATATGATTTTTCAAAATGAAAAAATTAAAAACCATAATTCATCCAATAGAGGGTTAATTTAACACTTTTAAATTGTTATTTGCTCAGTAACCACGGACGTGGACCGCGTCCACAAGGCCACCACCAGTATTTCCGGTATTGAGATGCCTCCTGGCATGCGGAATTGGATAGAATTAAACGTTATCTCACACAGCAAATCGGCACCACGATTTTAGCACAGGATTTTAATCTATCACTTACGCTGATACATCGTAATTGCGTATCCGGTATCAATTAATGCAATGAATGGTTGGCCATGTATATATATGTACCGCGATAAATGGAGGAAGGTCGTCCACTGTTCTGTACACCGCGATTGGTTAGAATCAAGGAAACTGTTTCCCTTACCCCAACATTGACAATCTCGAGACAATACGTCTCGCCTCCCACATCGGGAAGTAGGCAAATTTCCAGTTTGTCCGCACATCCAGCAAATTAGAGAACGATTGGTGGCGGTATTGTGTGCAGTTCAGATTATTTTGTAAAAGCAATATTACACAGGATGACTTTTTTGTGCATAACATTAATCATGGCGTACTGTTACGATTTGACTCTCGAAGAAGTTGATACGTTCACTTCTAATTGCTCGGAAAGTGAACCCGTATGAAATAAAAACAATTTTTATCCCCAACCGAGTGTCTGGTAGTTTCGTAGTTTAATCAATATAGTTTAAAACATGAAATTAAAAACACTGTAATGAAACTATATCTCCTTCGATTGAATACCCGATAAATACCTTAACTTTTAGGTAAATAGTTTTAATTTTGTTATGTACGAGGCGCATCCAGAAAGTAAGTGTCGCTATTTTTTTACTTTGAAAGTACACGCATTTAAGCGGGGAAATTGCGCATACGTAACAGATCTAAGACGTATCAACCATGTGACGGCCGAACAGGTCACGCTGAGTGCCAGTAGCGCAGCAGACGTTGCCGGAAATGGCGGCGCTTGTTAGTTCTCCCGCCGCCTGCGAGGTTCGGTCCGTGATAAAGTTGCTTAATGCACGTCGCGCCAATCGAAATTCATCGTCAGCTCTGTCAGGCTTATGGGGCGAACATCATGAGCAAACAGATGGTGCGTCGCTGGTGTCAGCAATTTGTCAAAGATGGTCAAAGTGTCCATGATGAAGCGCGCAGTTGGAGATCGTCTCCCATGATTGATGGCCTTGTGCGCACATTTACGATTACGTAGCTCAGCAGTCATTCTCTGCAGATATCGTGCTCCTTGTTGCATGAAATTGTCAAGAAACACCTGTTCAAGAAATTGTGTGCCAGGTGGGTGCCGAAATACCTGACACCCGAGCACAACACAAAACCCATGGGGACAGGGCTGACATTTCTGCAGCGGATATTCATGGCGCTCGTCCTCATACGGTGCGGCAAAAGCAACCGTTCTATAGAGATCTGTTTGTTCATCCCCCATGAAGTCCTGATCTGGTACCCAGCGATTTTTATCTTTTCCTGTACCTCAAGACATTCCTGTCCTCCGGTTAGCGTCACGTTGTTTTCACTTCTACGAGACAAAAGTTGATACAATGATATGACAACTGTCTCAATTCGTGTGGTGACTATGTCAAAAAATACCTGAAACATTGCTGTACCTGCTGCCAATAAGTTTTGCATGTAACTATGTTGTCTTTTATTTCACAAAATAGGGAAACTTACTTTCTGGATGAGCCTCGTACAATCAATTCTTTTCCATTTTTTAAATATCAGTATTTCATATATCGGATGTAAAATTGACGGAATTCAAATGGAAGCGAGTAGATAACAGTGATATTTTTAAATATCTTTTTATGGGAATTTTTCGCCGATTTTACACCCGACGTATAGACAAATCGCGTTATTTTTGACTAACAATAGTATTATTTCAGTTATATTTGTATCAGTTCTGGAACTTGATGCAAGATGTTGTATACGTGAGTAATACTTTTAAATCTTATTAGGATAATTGCTTATATTCATTATGTGTAAGACGTGTTTTGTAATACCTAATTGTTGTTTCTGCTATATGTTTTTTAAACAGAATCCCACTTTGTTGGCCGTGCGGTGTAAACTTGAGGGCCATAGATAGTAGACGATATATACATAGAATATGTAGGTATCCCATCTCAATTTTGCCCAGTCGTAATTAGATCGATCTACCATACAAAGGGATTGAAATGTTTGTTAGACAAAACTCAATTAAATACAACTCATGAAACGACATGTAACAACCAATAGAGTATTAATGACGTATGTCTTTTTAGTTTTGTTAACTTACCGTAAATCCCTTGTAGTATTAATACATTATATCCGTAGTTATACTTGCATGGTATGCGTAGGTGAAGCTCCTCGTAATCGACTTTGATGTTTTTCTCCACGATGGAGACCTTCTGAAGGAGTTGTCAACTGGGGCAGTTAATGAAACTTCAAGTACTTCATTCAACTTGCCGACGTTTCAACTGGGGGGTCCAGTCTTCTTCAGGGCTCTGAAAAATTAGAAGATTCAGAAACGGACACATATCTACTCATTCGATCCAGTACTAGTACGTAATTATTTAATATATTAAGCACCATGTGATAATCACATGAGGCAAGCACACTTGACAACTCCTTCAGAAGGTCTCCATCGTGGAGAGAAACATCAAAGTTGCATGGTATGTTTTTTTAAAATTGTATAATTGTTTGTTGAGCTATTGATTGTATGTATTGCAGCGAAACCAATAAACTGCTACAACTGCGACAGCGAGTATGACATTCGTTGCAGGGATCCATTCAACTGGTCTTTACCTGAAGTTCATCCCCCGTACATTTCGTGTAATGGATGCTGTATTAAATGGGTTTTAAACTCAAAGTCACGTACGTATACATTTTTTACATTCATGTGCGTCGTCAAATAAGACGTTATACATATATGACGGGCCAACTGACGTTATCTATGAGAACCAAATGACGCCACTTTAGTCATTTTATTGGCGGGTGCAAAAGACGGTATTACTCTATAGATGCATTATTGTACAGCGTGAGTATAAAGTAAGGAACCGCTATTATTTTGTCGTTATTAAAAATTTTACAAAAAAAAAACCAGTTTATACAAAAGGATGTAATTCCATATTTGAAGGTAGTTTTTAGTTCTGATCAACTTTTTTTAATAACAATTTTCGATATTGTCAAACATAAAGGTACTTTACTTTTGAGCAAAATTCATATTTTTTGACAAACCGACTGAAGAAATTTAATATCTGATGATTGTATATTAGCTTTTAGAACATGCAGAACTTTTTATAAAGAATAACTTTTTTTCGTAACATTACAAATAAAAAAGTGAAGAAAAAAACAAATTTTAAAGAACAATGTTGAATGTAATTAATGAATGAGATGGGTGGTCTTGTTTATTAGCACAAAGTTTACTGAATCTAGGTGTTATTGACGAGATTGCCACTCGTAGCAGCGCTGTATTTATTGATTTAAGTTATACGAATTATATTATGAATGAAATATTATATTTTTCTTAAAATTGCCGCGCCTCCCAGTTTGGAAACCGCTGTACTACAACAAATGTTCAAACTGTGCACCGTTAACTCCCTGACAATGTGCAATCCGGTGATAGAAGCCCTGTACGGCATTCTGAATCATTGCGGCTGGTATTTCATGTATCCGTTCTCGAATGCGACCTTTTAGTTCATCCAAATTTTCGGGTCTGTTTTGGTATACAGTATTTTTAGATGGTCCCACAAGAAAAAATCGAGTGGGTTCAAATCAGGGGATCGGGCTGGTCATTGGATGAAACCTCTTCTACTAATCCATCTATTTTCAAAAACTATTTCTAAATACTGCCGTACACGAATGCCATGATGAGGTGGAGCGCCATCTTGTTGGAACCAGATGGTTTCATCGGGAATATCTGGATCTAATGCATTTGGATACAATACCGCTAATGCAGGAATGAGTTTAAATTGCAGGAAATCTAAATACTTCTCTGTATTTAGCGTATCTTCAAAAAAAAAAGGTCTCAGAGTCCTGTTCTCTAATACACCCTCCCAAACGTATACCTTCTGTGGGTACTGTGTGTGTAATGCTTCCACCCAGTGAGGATTCTGGTTGGCCCAATAACGACAGTTATGCACTTATCCCTCCGTCGGGCGCAATATCTTTTGTGACATGTTCGGGCGCAATGGATCTGTGAGATCCATTTTCTTCCTGACCACCTCGTTCCACATTTAAGCAAATCCTTCAGCAGTTAATCAATTTTTATTAAAATAAACAAGTTATACTTCAAAGCATTAATATATTTTTTCACGTCAATAAAATATAATGATACAAATATAAAAAGAATGAAAAAAATAGTGAGGAAATGCAACATATAAGCATAGTAATATTATAAAATTTACCTCTAAGTTGTTTATACATTGTTGCAAGGTTTACAGAGAAAAAAAGCATGTGACAAACAAATTGTTTTGTTGCATTTTTGACACTTATATTTTGACATTCTTCTAGTACGAGTCTCCACTAAGCATGGTTGGCATCTTAAGTCTTTTCGAGGTCCTGGGGATGATTCTTCAGTTGTTTTTTCATCAACCGGACGAAATCTTTTTAGTTTCAGCTGAAGGTCTACTGGCAATCTAACAGATTTCATGCTTCTTCGCGTAATTTCTCCTAAGACTAACTCGTGGGACAACTGCTTCAGGTACAGTCTTCTTCGCATTGGATCTAGTTTATTACCAAGGTATACAGGGTGGTCAGAAATTCACTCATCGACGGGTAAGGGTAGTATTGGGAACGTTGCTCTAACGAAATAAATGCAAAAAAAATCTAGTAAAAGTCGTACCGTTTCCGAGTTATCCGCAGATGAAGTTAGCCAATAAGAGCGCTGCGCGGGCGAATTCAAACAGCCATCCACAGGCGGTGTTGCCAAGCGTACTCGAGGCATGCATCCGCCAAAGAAAGCGAAAAGAAAAACTCGCGTGTGTAAACTGTAGTAGGTAGTTCAAAAAAATTAAATAACCCGAACCGTTTTCCAGAAAAAAAGAATTAAAGTGTTCAAACATGAGCGTTTGCACTAAATCAGTTTGAAACAGATAGTGACGTCAAATGCTGGTATCGTTTGCTGTCAGTCGGCTAGCTTGATTTAATATGCCGTTGCGAAAGTGATATTTACGATGGTAAATGGAACTTATTTAAAAGCTAAGTCGAATACCCTTCCTCGAGTAGACGTTTTTGTGTTGGCCGAGTTCTTAAAGAAGGATGATCGGTTTGCTTCAGAATTTCGTGGAGCCAAAGCGGAAATGTAAATAGTCATTGGCTCATTCCTAAACGATTCTAGGCAACATTTTTCGGGAAGTCGGAGGTGTTTTTTTTTTGTACCAGTAACTAAACGATTTTTGTACAAAAACTAAAGATTAATCTAGCAAGCATTATCAACTAATTCAAAACCAATCCCCATAAAAAATTCCTTTGGTCCCGCCACCGACTTCCCGAAAAATGTCGTGAATTACCGATTAATTATGATTACTAACAAACAGTCCGCCCTAGTGGCTTCTAAAATCAAAGGAATTGTAGCACAAATAACTTAATATTTTGTTTATGAATTGTAATGCTTCGGCAGCGTAGACGGTAAGACGCGAAACTCTCAATCTGAAGGTTGCGGGTTAGATCCCCGCTTCCGAAGAGAGGTTTTCTTTTCGCTTTCTTTGGCGGATCCATGCCTCGACTACGCATGGCAACACCGCCTGTGGATGGCTGTTTGAATTCGCCCGCGCAGCGCTCTTATTGGCTAACTTCATCTGCGGATAACTCAGAAACGGTACGACTTTTACTAGATTTTTTTTATATTTATTTCGTTAGAGCAACGTCCCCAATACTACCCTTACCCGTCGATGAGTGAATTTCTGACCACCCTGTATAACTTGGGAGTTGATACCACTTATATTGAGCATCGTGAAAAATACAACCATTGGCCATCTTTTGACGTTTCGAGCAGTATTGTACGTTCCACACATCTGATCGGCTGTGTCCACTCCTCCTTTTGTTGAATTGTAAAATGTAATTATGCTTGGTTTACTTTTTTGTTCGGAAGCAGGATCAATGGAGTTGTCATTATCATGGAGCGTGGACACAAGGATGACATTTTTTACGGGACTTTTGCGTGTAACGTATGAAACTACAGTAGTCCCTTTTTTGAAACCAAACAAGCTGGTATATAGTTCTTTTTGCTTGGTAGAAACAAATAAAGGCGGTAACTCCTTATTTTTTTTTACTGTGCCGACATTCCTAAACCCTGACAGAATAAAGCAGACGTTCTAAAGAATACAATAGAATTGCAGGTAATCAGGGAGTGTAAAGGAAATTCCATCATAATGCTGTAGTCATACGTACTACTTTCGCTTGAAACGTTTTGTATATGACATTTATTCTTTTATTTGCAAGTGAAACCCATTTTATCATTGGCTACAGCAATTTTAAGGAGTTCCCTATCCATAGTAATTTAAGATAAACGGACTATACCTAATAAAGAGCCTCGAGAAAGACTAGGCATCCCATAGTCGAAACGTCGGCAAATATATAGAAGTACCCTGGTGTATCTTTCACGTTTGTACCTGCAACACTCCACGAGAAGGTCTCCAAAACTTGGAGAAACTTAACGTTCCTATTTAAAAAAAAGTCGGATGACGTCATGGCTAATAAACAGTTGAACCAAAATAAAATATATTGTCAGTTATATAAACTGTTTTTATCTACTATTCATATATAAAGTTCAACATTACGACACTCAAATGAGTATCGTAATGAACTATTTTACCGCACTCATTTATTAAGGTGACAGATGACAGATATGCCTACTAAATTATTTCTAATTTTTTACAAATTTCTTTCGATTAACAATATTTTATGAATAGTAGATAAAACGTTGTACGATATTCGTATCGTAACATCATTTTACGATACTCGACGACTTATTAAACTCGGCCTGCGGCCTCGTTTACTAAACCGCCGTCTCGTATCGTAAAATGATACGTTACGACACTTGTATCGTAAATAACTATTTTGTAACATTTCTAATAATGACAAAATAATAGCGATTCCTTACTTTATACTCACGCTGTAAAAAAGGTTGTTGGCTCGAAATGGGGTGGTGATTATAATAATTAAATTATATTATTATTTATACAAAACCTTCCCCGTGTAAAGTTTATTTGATTAAAGTTGACAAGGTGATGTTAAAGTGATTTAAGTAGCGACATGTTTCGATTCACAAAGAATCATCATCAGGCTAAGATTAATATATGTTAATGAGGTAAAATCACAACTAGTACAGAGTTTGAATACCACATCTCGTAAGCCTTGAACGTTACGAAAAATAAATGTTCTATTGGCAGCTTTCTTTTTCCGTAAAAAAAATGACCTCTCGTAAGAATGCTTATTGTAAATTGGGGGAAATTGTTCAACGAAGTGTACAACTGCTTTCTTTGGGACAAACTGGTCGACAATGAAATCGCCTACATTTAATTCATCCTCGCATCTTCACTAACATCGCTAATTGAATCAGATAAGCTCAGTTCCACTTCATTGGTCATTTTCGGATGAACTTCGAATATTGATATTCCGTCTTTTTTTTTAAATCAAATTTCACCTTCTTGGATACTTGTTAAATTTTCTTCAGATTTCTTTTATTAGTGATATCCTCTAATCTTGCTTTATTTGGTGTTGTGGTGTAAATACGAGGCCTTCCTTCTGCCTACCTGTTTGTTTTCTCGGATGCGCTTTAGGAAATAGTGTAATGTGTTGAGGAGATAACAACTTGGTAACAGCTTTTAGAGCTATCAACAATTTCGCTGTTGGCTGTTAGTGAAGATGTTGAAGGTAGATATCGCTCGGTAACTCTTCTTGCCGCCAGTTACTACAGATGAGGATGTACTTGGTAATGGTTCTGGTCTATTCTCACAGTTACTTTTCTGTTGAAATACTCACATATTTTCGTTCTCTAGGACTTCTTCACGATTAGTAACGGAAGACGAAATAAAGTCTTCATCTCAAAATGGTAAACGGTTAATTAGCCAAAGTCCTGCACTTTCAAAGGCGTTTATAATATTTTTAGTGTAAATGATTTTAAATATATACCTTATTTGCTAATCCTGCTATGTCATAAAATGCACGTTTAAAGTGTGCTTTAAATAGGTACTAAACACACTTGTTCAAACACCAAAACGGAATGATAGAAAAAACTATTTCTGTTCGGTAAACAGAGAATAGTCGCTTATAATTTAAAAATTACGTACTTACCAGATTCAAAGTACGCTTTCGGAATGGAAAAAACTCCCACTGCTCTTCTAGCTCATCATCACATTTCAGTAGTTTGTCGTAATCATGTTTTTTGCATGGAGGCCAATAAATTTCTGTTTTTCTAGGGGTTAACCACTTCATCCACTACTCCAAGTCTCTTGTGAAAATTGAACACCTATGAAATCCGTTAGGTATAGGCACTGAAATAAACACACATAGAACGCTTATTATGGAAAAAATGTGTACCGGCGTGTTAGAAAGAAAAACAATTAGGCATTTTTGTCATTGTTTTTCCAATTCCGCTAAAGGTAAAAGCAAATACGCGACTTCACGCAGATTCGGTGTATGGAAACTGCACAGAGAGAATTTATTAACCTCTTCAATATTCGGCAAAGTTTGTAAACTGCGCCCAGTTACAAGTTGCTCATACACTGTTACAGAAATTTTTGTGCTACTAAGTTTTTTTATTTTATTAAATAATTCATGTATAGAAATGTAGACAGTGTTACTCAAAATAAATAACATAAAAAACTATTATGTATGGAATGTTATAAAAGGATTGTTTCCGGGATCTAAAGATCTTTTCTCACTTCGTTTAAAGGAACCCTTTCTGTAGTACTCTTCTTTTTTGGTGGTTCTCCTGTTTTCTCAACTGAAGGCTGTCCCCTTTTTTTGCGGAGGGAACATCTGAAATTTCAGAAAAAAAATGTTATTAATGATCTATAATCTACAATTTACCACAAATATCCCTTTTTTTACAAGTGGTCCTCCCACTCTCATCTTGAAATGTAGCAAATCCATGATATTTTTAGCAGGGATACCCCGGAGCCGGCCATTTAGGCCGCGGTCACTTCGGCGCGGAACACACCGGCGCGGGACACTTCGGCGCGGGTCCAGTTAGGCGCAAGACTCTTTGACGCGGGGCCACTGAGGCGCCGAGTCACTAAGGCGCAAGACACATAACCATGGGGTACAAAGGGCACATCGGGGGTTCTAAACTATTATCCGACAAAAGGATTAACAACCATAAAAAGCACCTTTATACTTTCTTAAATTTTGGTATTTCATTTCTTTTCTTTTTTTACTTATTTTGCTTAATCATTGAAATTTTACGTTTTATAAGTGCGTGTGTAAGCGAGTTCAAAACTATTATAATCTAATAGGTTAGAAGTTCGAATATACTTTTGTTTCTAATTATTAGAAACTATGGTTTATTTTTTCAATTCGAACAAAGGTAAAAAGAAGAATTTTATTAAACTTGAGAACAGGTGTATAATAATAATTTAATTAAGTAAAATCAGAGAAAAGAAGCGTCTTCGAAAGCTTATTAACTTTTGTCTGCAATGTTTGTCATAAAACTGATACAAACTCCATGGGAGAAAAAGTCAGATTGGACCGTATGTGGTGCGGTTACAATTGGGATTATCCATACTGAAATAATTACACTATGAGCAGTGTTGAATATTTCATCAAACGCTTATCTAAATAATCAAGGTGAATTACACGAACACATCGATACAGTGAACTTTGAGCAAACTATAGCAACTGGTGTTACAGAATATCGTTTTCCAGAAGAAGCTGGGGTTGTGGATCTGCGCCTTACTGGTCTCGCGCCTAACTGAACCCGCGCCTTAGTGTCCCTGCGCCGAAGTGGCCGTGCCTAATTGTCCTAGACCGGGGATACCCATAGCCACACAGTCACGTTTATATTCAGTCCAATTGTTAACAATTGCGAGGTCTATAGCATGAAAAATCACTTCTTCGGAGTAAACCTACTTGCATAAGCCTAATCATAATCACTCGTTTCCTAACGAAGTTAGGGATATTTATTAATACCAGTATAATGCAAAAATACTGACAAGAGATTATAAATAAAACACAGTACTTACCACCACTTGTTGACGCCATTGTAGCACTGCACATTAGGGTGGAGCGAAAAAACAAAATTTCAAAATTTTAATTCTAATAGCGCGCAAAAGCTGCGTATTTTAGTTTAAAGCATTTTGCAACCAACAATTTTTCTGCCTCCCCAACGGCCTCTTATTTTTTAGAAAATCAGATTTTTAGAAAGTTTTATAATAATATTAAAATCAGTTATAGATTGCTTTAATGAACCTCAAAACTATACTAAACTATTGGTTACAACGCGTAATAATTTTTCTTACATTGAAAATGCACTTTTTGCTTTCCTAGGGGCCGTAAAATTTTTATGTAAATACTACACTTTATGTTAATTAAAACAAGCGTTCCTGCGCACGCGTCCACTGCAAGTTCTAACTTGTCTAAAGATATTTTCAACTGGCGCTCGTCCACCGTCCACTAGCTTTGTTTTAGTGTCAGTCAGTACACATGAAAACTTAGAAGAGTATAGTTCGTACTGCTAAAGCGTGTCCTGTTTATTTTGTGTAGTTTTGTGTTCTGTTTATTTAAAAATGGCAAAAGGTTTAAATACAAGATGTGCCATGAATGAATGAATGAATGAACGCCAGCGGAAATGAACTACCACACGACCGAGAGAGAAGCTCTTAGTATTGTGTGGGCAGCAAACAAATTCCGAGGATACATTGAAGGTTCTTCCATTGTAGTCAAAAGTGACCACCAACCACTTCGATGGCTGATGTCACTAAAGTCTCCAAGTGGTAGATTAGCTAGATGGGCTTTAGCTCTACAGCCATACGACCTAAAAATAGAATACACACCAGGCCGCAGCAATGCCCTAGCTAAAACACTGTCCAGACCACCTTGCCACGATACTGACGCAACCGAGTGTGAAGTCTGCTTAGTACCTATCCGTCGACCTACCAGTTGATAGTGCAAAAACTATCCGACAAGCTCAGGTAGAAGATCCTGACCTAAAAAGAATAATAGACGCTCTTGGGAACTCTGAACCGAACGAACTCGATGCTCGCAGATGGAGCGATCGAGGTTACGTAATGTTCAATGGTATACTGTACAGGTACTCTCCTGACCACGATGGAGACGAAGCTCAACAGGTCGTTTCCAAATCCGAAATTTTGACCGTACTAAAAGAAGTGCACGATTCACCTCTTGCAGGACATTATGGCGTGGAACGCACTCTTCAAAGAATCATTCCCCGATACTATTGACTTGGAATGCGCAGACAAGTTACAGACTATGTTTCCAAGTGCATAGAATGTCAAAAGTACAAGATTATTAACCTGAAACCCCCAGGCCTAACGCAAACTCCAGTACAAGCCCAACGATTTGAGGTAATCTCAATCGACCTATTTGGCCCTTTACTCGAGGCACCAACTGGTGAAAAGTGGATATTTATCGTTGAAGATACGTCTAGCAGATGGACAGAACTTTTCCCACTCGAAGCCGCTACAGCCGAAGCTTGTGCCCGATTTTTGATCGAAGAAGTACTACTACGATATGGTATACCTCGCCGTGTAATAAGTGACAATGGTCCCCAGTTTGTAAGCGAAGTCCTAAACTTCAAACAGCAACTCATTCCTTCCTATTATCCTGCCGCTAACCCGGTCGAACGTAAGAACCGAGACCTTAAAACGCAACTCGCGATTTTAACCAAAAGTGATCATAGCAGCTGGAGAGACAGACTTGCTTGTGTACGGTTCGCGATCAATACATCTCTCCAGAGGATGTGCAACGCGATTTACGTCAGATCATAGACAATGAGAACTTTGTGCCGCAAATAACTCCGTACTTGCGTACGTTAGCTTATGCTTTAAGCCAAGCAAGTGCTTGTAGACACTCACGTATTGAGCAATGCCAAAGCTCAAACTAACATCGAAGTTCGTACCCCGAAGGGAATAGGGATGGACCTTATATGATCATCAAAGTAGTGAGCCCGACATCTTACCAGGTCGCTACACCCGATAATCCAACGGTTCCGTTAGGGACATACCACATATCAGCCCTAACTCGGTATGTTACTCCTGCGGAGGACGAGATCCAGCCATTGCATCCCATACGGAAGAGAGGACGACCTCCCATACCCACTGCAGTGCCGAAGCAGAAGCCATGTGCCAATCCACCTGCTCCGACTCCAGTCAGATCTTCGACGAGGATCCCCAAGAAGAAGGTTTTCTACGAATAGACACCCAACGTTCCATTGTACCCCATCCGAGGCCGTTGGTGTGGTACAAAGGGGGAGAAGTATAACGCCATACTGACAGTGTTATTGCAGAAAACTGCATTACCTACCTTAAAAATATCTAACTATTATAAGATGGCTGTATGTAAAATGTAATGTGTTTTGCTGTTTTATGGTTGTTAAGTGATTAAGTGAATTTTCATGTCTTTGGCTATAACTGTTAAGTGGTTAGCACCTTCTACCTGCTCACTACAGGCACCCGCCGTTTCCTGTTTAGGTATTAGTTTTCTACCTTTACGAATTTTAGTCTTTAAGCAGAGTCTGTTACTAGTGGTACGAGACGAAACATGTAAAATACAGTCCACTGAAATAAAGCATTTCACACAAGCAAATTATATTAACATCATTTTGCAAGTCCACAACGCAACAATGGTAAAATAAAATTCTTAGACAATTATAGCCCTTACAAAGTGGTATTTTCTATTTTGTTACCTGGCAAACAGAGATAAAATGTCAAACGTTTTTTCCGTCACAGAAAAAATTCAACTGCAAATCTTATAAGTGGGTAAATAAAACTTACGGTAACACGTATAAAATTATACGTCTTTCTGATGGCGTCATAGCATCAAACCCCCTCAAACTCTCCCCCGATCTAAAAAACTCCAACTCCATACGCATTCTCCCAAAACAAGACAAGTGGTACGATGAGCCATGATGAGGTGGACCACTGATCTTGATCTTGATCTAAAAACGAATTTATCAAACGTTTTCCCTTGAAAACGAAAATAAATACCTCTTTCTTTTCTATTACTTCGGTGCAACGACGACATATTCCGCGCCTTCCGCGCCCGCTAATAGCTCGCTCTACTGTATACATAGGTAATCAAAAATCACCTCAAAACACACTATAATAATTCGCAAAATGTTGTGGAATTGACAAATAATTGTTTCCTCCACAGATTTGTGACGGATTTGAAATGTCACGGTTAGCATTCGTTTTTGTTTCAAACGTTGTTTAGTATTACATTCCCGTTTTTGTATAAATTAAAATAAATATACTAAAACTAACTTTAACCTCGCATCAATCTACGCTTAGGTTAGCATTCGTATTAGTTCCAAACGTTCTTTAGTTTCACATTCACTTTTTGTTTCAATTGAAAAAAAATATACTAAACCTACCTTTAACATAGCATCAATCTACGCTTAGGTTAGCATTCGTTTTAGTTTCAAACGTTGTTTAGTATTACATTCCCGATTTTTTTCCTAACCCAGTACGGGTACCTGTCCTAAGCTTACAATCACATACCTGTCTTCAACAGCAACCATAAAAACACGTCCACTGCCTCTTTCATAGCCGCCAAATATCCACTGCCCTTCAACTCGATGACCACGATGGTATTTGCGCCTACCAAATTTACTTTCATCAATTTCAACTGTGACACCAATGCCACCCAACTTTTCTTTCTTGTCAATAAACGCATTCAATACTACTTCTCGACAAAAGCACGCCCAGTCGACGAACGTATGGTTGCTTATGCGAATCATTCTTTTCATCAAACGAAACGAAGCATTCTCTACCCATAAACAAACGAATTCGAGTATCTAATGTATAAAGGAAATGCGATAAAAATGAAATTTAAAGGAAACGTATCCAAAACAAATACCTGTTTTATTTCCAAGTGTGATCTCGCGAAAAACGTACCAAATCGATACGAAACCTTATAACCACATGCCTTGCGTTTTTGCTTTCGAACTGACACGCTATTATTACAATACCAACTTCTCCCATCGATTGTTTCCGAATTGACACACAATTTTAAAAACGAACCACATTTTTTGCATTTATAGCTCCCAATCGAAGGAATCATTCCCCAAACTACTAATTGCTCATGAAGTTTGTCCTTATCTACACACAATTTAGCGATATCGTCAAAATTAAGTTCCATGTCTAATAATACTTTCCGCGCAAAATGATTGGATTTTTAGGAATCAGCGACCTTTAAAATGCCAAAAAAAATTATTTTAACCTAAAAATAAAAAATTCCGGTAAAGTGCAAAATACCCAAGACATCTTTGAAAAAAATGTGAAAAAGGAGAACTACGTCGAAAAATTTAGTTATTGGACAATTTTTGCAGTAATTGGACATGAAATTTTTAGTTATTGGACACAAATAAAATTTCAAATTCAGAAGGTACATATCCCCTCATTTAGCTCTATTAGTAATGTATAGGTAGGTAGACACTTAAAAACAAGTACAGTATATTTAGGTAGGCAGATAAGTAAGTATAATATTAGTAAAACATACTCCAAGAAATTTAACACTAAAGATAGGTACGTAGGTATTTAATATGTGCTAATAGTATTTGATACACTCGCTCTTATACAAACTGTACAGTTCATCTATTTCCTTATCATCCTCACTTTCCTCGGTTTCATCAGCATGCTCTTCGTTTTTTTCGTCTTTGTCACTTTTTGCATTATCTAACCTTTCTTCGTTTTCATCAGCATCTTTCTCACTTTCCTCTTTTTCGTCAGCCTCTTCTTCACTTTCCTCCTTATAGCAAATATGGCACATGAATGGGTCGTCGTCATCCTCATCAGGAACATGTTTTTATGTATGTTTGGTATGCAACGACGATGAAAATCGTTTCTGCAGCTATCGCATGTTAAGCACTTACTTTTTATTACACGTTTCTTGCACTTAAAGCAATTATTAACAGTGACAGCCAATTTCATTTTACGAGTTTTTTTATTTTTATTAGCATTACTTTTAGCTTATTTTTTCGGGTATCCGTTTATAGGGATAAATAACCATCGGTGGGCATGACAAACCAGAAGCAGAAAAGGAAAACATTACAGTAATGTTTTCCTTTGCTAACCCTTTGTCGATGGAATAAACATTCTTCATGCCTTTTGCAGCAAAAACTTTGCCAGTGTTTGGGCAAATCTGAAAGCCTGTCTCATCCCCATTCCACACTCGAGAAGGATCACTAACATCTATATTTTTGGACACTAAGTAAGTTTCAATTTCCTTGAACCATTTTCTTATGTTTGCTTCAGATACGCAAGCACTTGCTGAACTTACTACCTCGCTTGTTCTCTTTACAATTGTCGGGCGTCGTTTCAGAAATGCCTAAGAATAAAATTGTAAAACAAACCATTCATTTGTAAGAATATAATAATTTTACCTTAAACCAGCATTCACCTGGTCGATTATTTCTAAATGGGTTAGGTCGTGGATTTTCCATTAAAAATTTTTGAACACTGTTAAAAATGTCTTCTTTCTTTCTAGGAAATCCTCGACTTGCAAGCTCTTCTATCCAACTTAAAAATGTTAAATTAAAGTAGTACATTATAGGATTAACAGTTTCTTAGAAAGCATACTTTACTAACTCAAGCTCCTCCTGCGTAGTCAGTATGGGTAAAGGACCGCACGTGTCTTTATGTCCCGGATTCTTTAATTTAAATTCCAACGTAGACTTTGGTATCCCATACTTTTTTGCAGCTGCCCGTAATGACATTTTATTGTCTTTTAAATCACTTATTGCAGACTCTATACACTTAACGTCATACAAGCTCTTCTTCGGCATGATTACAACCAATTAAGGCAACTAAAACAAAATGTCCAGTAACTACTTATACAAAAAAAATCTGTTTTAACCAGTAATTGGACAGTGTCCAACAACTAAAAAATATGGAAAAATCTGTTTAGTTACTGGACACCCTTCCAAGAACCTAACCTAATTAAATTACGGCGGTAAAATTATAATAAATTAACGCCTACATATGCCTCATGTTTAGAATTTATCCTATGTTTGTTCTTTCAAAAATATAACATCAATTTCTCAATCAACTTACCTTAACAAACCAGTAACAAAACGACACTCACTATACACTTTTAGACGAAAAGACGTTTCGCGCCAAAACATAAATTCTGACAGATGTGATACTGAATGAAGTTAGCTGTTAAAAGGTTAATAGTGCTATCTATACGAAACCAAATGAACTAATATAAACAGAACCCTTATTTTAGTCTATTAAAAACAGACTGTCCAATAACTCCCACATGTCCAACGACTGGGTGGTTTACCCTATATGTAGTTCACTCAATTAATTTTGTTAATACCTACACGAAAATATATTTTATTTCATACTGACTAGTAATCTGTGTTTTACCAGACTCATACGAGTCTGGTAAATCGCATTTACCGTACTATAATTTTTTTACCAGACTGGAAATGTTGTCATAGCAACATAAGGTGACATGACTTTGGAAACGTCAAATTTTATGTAAAGTTTGCAATAAACTCAGTAAAATATTCAAATATTAGATCTAGTTATCGCGAAAAATTTCGCGCAAGTCCTCCCTGGTTAATAGAAAAACTCTTAAGAAATGAATCTATGGCCAGTATGAAATAAAATGTTTTACATTATTTGTACGTTAAATCAGATTACGTTACTCGTTTCGAAATTCTTGCCTCAGCTACGCTTCGGCAATAAACATCTCACTCGTTAACGTAAACCTTGATTTACCGTACTCATATGTAAATAACTATTTCTCGTATCCCGTCGTTCCACTGTTTAGTTCCTTTAGGTTATCGGCCCAGATCACGAATAAGTTTGCATTCTAAATAAGAACACGTGATGGCATCAGTTGAAAGTCGCTACAGTATCACAAAGTTATTTTAATTATTTTGTATGGAAGTACAAAATGGAAATGCTGTTGAAAGAAACAGGAGTATGGTCAGTTATTGGCAGTGAAGCGCCTGATCCGATTACGGCAGTCTGGACGGCAATGGATGAAAAGGCACATTCATCAATCGCATTGAACATTGGTGACGATCAAATTCATCACATTCGAGAATGTACTAAGGCAAAGCAGGCATGGAAGAATTTAAAAGACATTTACGAGCTGAGCACATCGAGTAATCGAATTCACATATTGCGAACCATAATGCAGCGAAGACTTGAAAGAAAATTGTGATGCAGAAAAGCATGTCAATTCAATGCATGAATTATTTCAAAAGTTACTTGCGCTTGGAGCTGATATTGAACCGGAATTTTTCATCAGTGCTACATTGTTGGCGTCACTTCCGGAAAGCTACGATAGTTTAGTGACAGCATTAGAGGTTAGATCTGAAGAAGAATTGAATTCCAGTTTGGTTCGATCAAAAATCATTGCGGAATACAAGCGTCGAGTTGAACGTAGCGGTACTCAAGATTCAGCGTCATCGGCATTGAACCCATACAGCACATGATATCGTAGGGATATCCACTGTATGTCTTATATAACCAAAAATGTCCTGGTACATTTGGGATATCCCATTGATATCATATAGACATCATTTTAGATATCTAGGAGGATATTCCTTAGATATACAGAGAGATATCCCCAACATATCCATTATAGTCGTTTACATCACTCATCATCACTGCTAAAAAACAATAATTATTGTTTACGAATTATTTGCTTTCAGTTATCGTGATTTTTAGATAATTTACATTTACTAGTTTATAAAATTCATAATGTATGTATGTAGCCTTCAGTTTGTTAAGTAAAAAAAGTTCTCGTTTAAAATTCGCGCGCAATGTTTCAAACGAAGCTAACCAAGAAAGCGTGATGTCGTTTTATTTCCTTGACACCACCAGAGAATATTAATAACAACGATTCTCTGACACCACCACATAACAATAAAAGATATAATGGAAACTGCAATAGCTTTCCATGGAACATAGAGACCCTTTAGGGTTTGTGTGTGTTTGTAATAAACACTGTAATGGAACAATAGGGACTCTAATGGAACATACAGTGACAACAGTGACTTTATCCTAGCGCTGAAGTGGTTGCCCCACGAATTAAATCTAATTCATTGCCTGTTGAAACAGTTTTCTATATTTTATTACTGAAGTTTTAGCGGGAAATTTACCCAATTCAAAATTTTTGTAAATACTTAATCTTACGTTTTTTAGGTTATTATAATTTTTTATAATGCGACAGTTACTGAAACTGTATGCATTATAAAAAATTAATAACCTAAGAAACGTAAGATTAAGTTTTTACAAAAAATTTTGAATGTGGTCAGTTTCCCGCTTCCGTGTTTATTAGATTCTTAAACATTCAATAAGTCTCGTTTATTTCAACGAATAAGTAACAAATTATAATATGTAGGTATCATTTATTGTACATTAAGTACATGCGCTTTACATAATGTGGTAAGTAGTTTTTCCACAATCCCCAATAAAATGAAATCAAAAGAACTGAAGATAAAACTAAACTATAGTTTGTCCCACGAGAGCTCGAGTGTGACGCATTCGTTATTGGTGTGTGAATTAACGCAAATTATTAGGTTGTCTTTGTCATACTTACAAAAAGTACCTAATGGAAAGAGAGCGAATATAAAAAATATATCTTCTAACATTGGCATTGTAAATTACGTAAACTTACGTTGAGTATTTATCGTAGTGTCAGCTGTTAGCTGTCAAATTGATTGTTAGTGTTAACCTATATTTGCTTTATAATGTCGCTTACCAATAAATCGTTAACAAGTCAATCGCAGATTATGCTAATGAACGTAAGTACTCAAATATTTTGAGAACGAACGCGATCGCGGTGGATCAAATTTACCGTTAACATGAATAGTTCAGGTACACTAAATTTATATTTTGGTACATTTGAGGTTAGAAGATTAAAATGCCCTATAGAAGATAGCTAAGACAAACGTTTTAATTTATATCGTTCGGATAGTTTTTAGGTATTGGTATGAGTCACACTCGAGCTCTGGTGGGACAAACTATATACAGTATACAGAATATTGAGTAAGGTTATAAGCACGAGAGCGGTCTTATGATTGATACTTTGTCGAGTAAAAAATTAAGTTGTTATAAACACTACTGGTGAGACAGCGTCTTAATTCGTATGTGACATATCGACGTCATAAATACAAAAAAAATAAACATTCATAAGATGCAAATTCATTGAGAAAAATAATGCAAAATAATCTGATAAATGAAAGCAAGCAGTACTACCTCAAACAATTGAGTGATGTCGGTTGTATTATAATGGAGTACTGCAATAATATTTCACTTGAGTTATCTTATTCACTGCCCTTATATCTCAAAAAATAATGTCGCTGGTTAAAAATGGTTGTTAGTATGGGAGAGAGATTTCCAAACCACTTGTTTGGCTCGCTACTGTTTTTTTATAGTGGGTCGTTCGCCAAATATTGCTATCAATCACTAATCAAAATTTCAGCCCTATTATCCCACTTATACCGGGAGTTCGTTCTCAAAGTCGAACATAGGGATTTAACATGGTATTGAACGTTTTTGCCAATTGTTGCTCGCCTATTTAACTTAGAGACAAGGTAATGACATCAACAGAAAGAGAAAATTATTGCGATTCAAATAATGCTACTGGCAAGACTAAATGTGCATTTTATTCTTTTAAAATACTAACTTAAAGTATGAAACTTTTAAAATAGCATTCCCTTGATTTTAAAATTTGAAAGCAATTGTTTTTTGTACTGTTTGTTTGTCAATGTACGAATTTAACGTTAAACCACGTATTGAAGTTTATTTATCTAATAATGAATACCTACACCAACGAAGAAATGGTTTTTATGGTGAAAACCTTTCATGGTGACGCTAATTTCAGAAGAGTTCGACATTTCTTTGCCGTTAATTTTAATACTACAATACAAAAGTGTCATACTTTAAGTTGGTATTTTAAAAGAATAAATCGCACTTTTAGTCTTGCCAGTAGCATTATTTGAATCGCAATAATTTTCTCTTTCTGTTGATGTCATTACCTTGTCTCTAAGTTAAATAGGCGAGCAACAATTGGCAAAAACGTTCAATACCATGTTAAATCCCTATGTTCGACTTTGAGAACGAACTCCCGGTATAAGTTATAGGTATCATGAAATACCCTACAGCGGGCACTACGTGCTATGTAGTTGTTATTGGCTTAGGTTGTAAGATTTACCCCTCGTCCTGTTTATTATTGTCGGCGTGACGAGGGTGTAATCTGTGCTTATTTATTTCCTTCGGGATGCTCAGTCGAAGAAATTATTAACACTGGTTTAAAACGAAAAATGATGTTGTACATTCAGCAGTAACGTAGTAGATTTAATGAATCTGATTTTTAATAAATAAATATGAAACTTTAACATTAACAATTAATACATAAACACAAGTCCTTCACATGAAATAATTATATAAAATCAACAACTAATCTTCTGTTTTCTTTTTTCAACATATGTGATTATTTGAAATTAAATAATTATCTAGTTGCTTTCCTCTCTTGCCTTGCAAACTACTCACACAAACTTAAATGTTCGCGCCAACACTCCTCCTTGAGTAGTTTTTCTCGCAATAGTTTAAACAGACCCTTACTAAGTGGTTTTGTTAATATATCTGCCAGCTGATTTTTGGAGTTAATGTATACCAAATTTACAGTCTTGTTCACGTGTTCTTTGATAAACTTTCGTTTTATTTCAATGTGCTTCTTACCTTTAGTAATTTTACCATCATTGCCATTCTCCAACATGTTGATAGAAGCTTTATTATCTATAAACATTGATGAAGGTGAGGTGTTTGGTAACATTTTCCATTCTTTCATAACTCGACGTATCCAACAAACTTCTTGTATACCGGACACTGCAGCACGAATTTCAGCTTCTGCTGATGAAATAGAAGTTGTTTTCTGTTTTTGTGTATACCACACTATTGGACCACCATTCACTACGAGAACACCACTAGTTGATTGAACATTATTGCTGTCGCCTCCATAACTGGAATCTGTATAAACTTGCAAATTGTTTTCACCATTATAAAATATACCATAATGCTGAGTACCATGTAAGTATCTAAAGATCCTTTCAATAGTTCGCCAATCACTGACTTTTGGTGAATTTACTTGACGACTGATAAAGTTTACAGCATAAGCTATATCTGGACGTGTGATTGTTGAAAGATATAACAAACTGCCAACTACTTCTCGATAAGGTTTATCTTTCAATTCATTATCATTTACTAACTTGTCAGTTAACATTCCAGTTTCCATTGGTGATGCTGTATCATACACATCCTTGAAACCGTATTTCTCCAAAATTCTTGCAGTATATCCAGACTGATTGACAAAAATACCATTTCTCATAACATGAATTTCCATTCCAAGATAATATACAATGTTATTCTTTGGCTTCCCTACTTTGATTTCAAACATTGCCTTTTTCCATTCAATGTCTTTTAGTGCATCTTTAACACTCAACTTGTCCACATTTCCAATCAATGCCATGTAACCAGTTTCATAATCATGATACCTAGGATGAGGTTTTATGCTAGTCCTGTCTCTCAACTTTCTACCATTTCCATTTTGAATATTTTCTTGCAGATCTTGTTCTTTTTTTATTTCACTGTCACCTTCTACAAAATCATCATCGCTGCTGGCATCCACTTCACTTTCGCTGTCAGACACATGCTCCTCCTGACAATCAACAGCTCCTTTCATTAAAGAATCAATACCTATTTCAGTCTTTGGACTTTCTACATTGTGACTTTCATCAAATTTGACATTGCACGATACTTCTATAACATTCTTTTCAGGTATGTATACTCTGTAACCCATTTCTTCTGTATCATAACCAACAAATTTACCTTTCGGGCTCTTTCTGTCAAGTTTCTTTAGTTTCTGACTAGGAATGAGAATGTAACAATTACATCCAAATGGCTTCATATTCTTGACATTAACTCGTCGACCAAACCATAAATCTGCTGGACTTTTTCCTTTCACTGTACTGCTTCCAGTTTGATTAATAGTAAATACAGAATAACTTAAAGTTTCTGCCCATAATTTAGTTCCTAGTTCTTTTGCGTATATTTCAGAACGTCCTGCCTCTACAATAGTCCTCATTTCTCTTTCAATTCTTCCATTCTGTTGAGGAGTGTACATTGTAGACCTTTGACTAAGTATACCCAATTCTTCGAGTACATCTTTGCTTCTGGCATTTTTAATTTCCTTCCCATTATCTGACTTCAATACTTTCAATTTGTAACCAAATTGATTTTCTACCAAATTTAGGTATATATTTAGCTTGTCAATTGCTTCAGATTTCTGTTTTAGAAAATATATAGTTCTGAAGTGACTGTAGTCATCTTTGAAGATCAGAAAATATTTGCTGCCTCCAAGAGATCTTTCATTCATTTCACCAAGATCAACATGTACCATATCCAGACATTTCTTGGCAACTACAGGATTTTTATGGTGAACAATACTACATTGTTTTCCATAAATGCATCCTTCGCAAACATAATCATTCCAGTCATCGATAAACTTGATGTTATTTGTTTTCAATACATCTCTGACATATCTGACATTTTGATGTGCCAGACGTTCATGCCACAGTTTAATAGACACAGCAGACAAACCATAATTAGTCACATTCACTTGCCTAAAGATTATCTACTCTTCTAGCCGTCATTACAACTTGACCTTTGTCTTTAAACAACATTTGTTCTGCATCTGCTTCTTGTTTAAGACCTTTATCTAACGCAGCAGTTAAAGAAAATAAATTGAAATCTAATTCAGGAACAAACAGCACTCTTCGAAGAACTATCTTTTGCCATTTTGATCCATCGTATGCTGTCAGATAGGCTTCTCCAACACTATCTGAATAAAGAATGGTTGAATTACCTAACTTGATTCTTTGAGTTTCATTCAAAGGAGTTACGTTTGACAATAAACTCAAATTTCCAGTCATATGTATCGTCGCTCCACTGTCCATGTACCAATTTTCTTTAAAATTGTTTTGCTGTTTTGCTTTTGTTCTTTCATTTTCTGCTGTAGAATCCCAAGCTGCATGAAAGTGTTGAAACTTTTCAGGTAAGCTTTGCAATATTCTTGTCATAATCCATTCATCGCTAATGATCTCTCCAACAGCTTTCAGTTCCTGAGCTAATCCATCAATTCTAATACAATTGCTCATGACTGTCTTACATTCATCATACTTATAATTAAAGAACTGTGTACGTAGACCATCTTTCGATATTTGTGCTTTTGAACCATATAATGTCTCCAGCCTGTCTAACATTTCTTTCGCTGACTTGCATGTTCTTATATTCAGTATAATACTTTCTTCAACATTCAGTCCTATGATTGTTCTTGCATCTAGGTCCTTTTTATTCCATACTTTCAATTTTTCTTGATCAATTTCAGCTGATTTAACTTCATTACCATTTGCTACTTCAAGTAGACCTTTTTGATTTAAAATCAACTCTACTTTGAATCTCCAGGCTGAATAATTACTGATACCTGTCTTCTTTGACATTTCAACTAATTTTTCCAGACTTGTATTCGTTTCCATATTTATTTTTATGTAACTTGACAATCTTTCTTCACAGTAAAACTTTCACTGACTTATACTTTACTTTACTTTACTGTTTTCAGAATCATATCACTTTATAGCTTCCTGGTACCCATAACCTGTTGTACATTCAGCAGTAACGTAGTAGATTTAATGAATCTGATTTTTAATAAATAAATATGAAACTTTAACAATAACAATTAATAGATAAACACAAGTCCTTTACATGAAAAAATAAAAAAAAAACTTAGATTTTTTTTGAAAATTTGTTTACTGTAAATCTAATTGAGAATGATAATATAATTAAGCTTCTGTATAATATATGTTTTCACAATCATAAAAATAAATAAATGAATTTTAGTAAATGCGCTTTTCTAATGTATACCGTTACCATACGGAAATCCTCCTCCACTGTAGAAGTTTCCAACACCTCCTCCTCTGTGTGTTTACTTGAGCGGGACTTTATGCAATAAACATAATTAAAAAAGTGAAACACACATATTCAGAAAGTCATCCAGAAAGCCAAAAGGGTATTACGAAACCAAAAGCCAAAAAGGCATTCAGCATCCAGGAAACGCAAAAAGGCATTAAGAAAAACCAAAAGGGCATTAAGAAAAACCAAAAAGGCATCCGGCATCCAGCATCCAGAATCAGCCCTAAGGGTAAAAAACACGCCCCCCCCCCCACGTGGGCCTATTGTGGGGTTAGTGACGTCAATCAGCCCTAAGCATAAAAAACACGCCCCCCACGTGGGCCTATTGTGGGGTTAGTGACGTCAAAAAGAGAAAGCGCAAGTGCCTGTCTTCTACTCATAGCCTATACCTACCTACTTATCTGTAACCCACACGCACTCGCAGACCGTATTGGGGTAAGGTTTTTCAATATTTGCCTGTATAGGAACTTTTTGATGTATCCAAGACTAACAATTTAAACATGTATTTTTTTCGTCAAATTTTTGGGGGCCTTTTCACGATTATTTAACGTAGTTGCCTCTTGCGTGTTTGACCCAAGAGTTGGTTTTGCTGCTAAGGGGTTGCAAATCGAAAGTCAGTTTATACGTATTTCGAAAGCTCCTAAATTGGAGGATAATACACCGTCATAAAATGATTCGTTTCTCGATTATTTAATGTAGTTCCCTCTTGCGTGTTTGGCAGAAGGGATGGTTTTCTTGCTAAGGGGCTGCAACTTGAAAATCAGTTTATACATATTTAGGAAGCTCCTAAATCGAAAGATGATTCACCGTCATAAATTGATCCGTTTCTCGATTCTTTAACATAGTTGCCTCTTGCGTGTTTGGCACAAGGGGTGGTTTTACTGCTAATGGGTTGCAACTCGAAAGTCAGTTTAAACGTATTTCGAAAACTCCTAAATCGCAAATACACTGTCATAAAATGATCCGTTTCTCGATTCTTTAACATAGTTCCCTCTTGTATGTTTGCCACAAGGGGTGGTTTTACTGCAAGGGGTGGCAACGTGGAAATGAAGTGTTACATATTTCGAAAGCTTCTAAATCGCAAGATAATACCCCGTCATAAAATGATTCGTTCGTCGATTATTTAACATAGTTCCCTCTTGTGTGTTTGGCACAAGGGGAGGTTTTACTGCTAAAGGGTGGCAACGTGGAAATGAAGTGTTACATATTTCGAAAGCTCCTAAATCGCAAGATAATACACCGTCATAAAAAGATTCGTTCCTCGATTATATTTATCATAGTTCCCTCTTGTGTGTTTGGCACAAGGGGTGGTTTTACTGCTAGGGGGCTGCACCTCGAAAGTCAGTTTATACATATTTCGAAAGCTCCTAAATGTGAGGATAGTATACCGTCATAAAATGATTCGTTTCTCGATTATTTAATGTAGTTCCCTCTTGCGTGTTTGGCATAAGGGATGGTTTTCTTGCTAAGGGGCTGCAACTTGAAAATCAGTTTATACATATTTAGGAAGCTCCTAAATCGAAAGATGATTCACCGTCATAAATTGATCCGCTTCTCGATTCTTTAACACAGTTCTCTCTTGTGTGTTTGGCATAAGGGGTGGATTTCCTGCTAAGGGGTTGGAACTTGGAAATGAAGTGTTACATATTTTTGTATCCTATTAATGCTGGAACTACATGCATTAAAGGTATTATAGATTTAATGGTATTTTCTTTGAGTTACCTCTTCGGCGAAACTAGTTTTGGGGTTGTTTTAAGGTAAGGGGTAGAGCTCGAAAATCGACACTACACTCGTTTAAGAGCTCCTAATTATGTGCCTATGCGCGATCCTCCCTCGCTATTTTTAAGAGGTGGGGGGGCTGGGTGAACGTTCACTCAGCCCCCCCACTTTCAAATTAAAATTCCTGCTAAGGGGATCGAGCTCAAAATTTTATTCTTGCGGATTTTGAAAGCTCATAAATAGCTCCTAATTCAGAGTTATCATTTTTTTAATTCTCGCGTGGGGGGGGGGGCCAGCTGAACGAGGGTGGATTTTCCAACATTTTTCCTGTTTTTGTTTTTTTTTTGTTTGTTTTTTGGCTGTTTGTGTTCTTCTATTTTCACAACCAGATCATTCACTATAAGAAGAATCACTATATTTCATTTGGAAGAATTACCAAAGAGCAGTTTAATAGGGTTAATAGACGATTAACTGCTTAGTCGGATTTTAGAGAAACAATTTTGTGATCCAGTACTGGGCACCAATTCACAGCAACCACTATAAGTAAGAAACACTCAATGTAAGGACATTATGGAAATTAATGAAGTAGCACAGTGGAATAAGCGACCGTTGTTTCTTGATTTGGTGTAACCTTTATCAAAGCCTTAAAAAATAAAAATGATCCGAAATTCTCCTGTAATTGCAGCTATATAATTAGGTACCTACTTCGACTCCACAAAGGGAGCGGCTACAATTTATTTATAAATATTATTATATTTTTTTTCCCTGTGTTTGGACAACCGTCGCAATTACCTGAAAATGTTTTGCCAACTTATGAACAAATGATAAAGTTTTGTGTGTGGATTAGGTTTAATAAAAAAACAGTAAAAAAGAGCCCGTGTTCTCTGAAATTGCAGAAGAAGTGTCAGTAAAGTTAGAGGAAATTTGGAACAAAGTATCTATTCCTATAATTTCCCACAACAGAATATTACAGCTTTTGAATTCGTATCACGACAAATATATGAAACTTAAGAAACCGTTTAAAGATAGACAAAATAGTGAAACCTATAAAGCTAAAATCCTGAATTTTAAAGAGGAAGGTAAAGCTACACTTTTTGATATAGCATCGTGCAAATGCAAAGTATTTGCAACTTGTACCTGTGAGAAATCTAAAAACGTGTCTATTGATGAGGAAGAATTTCTATTAGATCAAAGAGGGGCAAGAAAAATGGTAATAGGTGCAGTGGATGTAAAGAAAACGACAGAACTAACGCAAAGAGAGGAAAGGCAAAACATGGAAGCTACTACAATTAGTAACTACCGTAAACCTTGCAAGTATTAAAGAAGTATCACTTCAACAGATTTACCTTCGAGTTCAGAGTCTAACATCTCTTCTGATAGTGAGTTTGATTTGCCAGAAATACCACATTCTACGCCTTCCTCAGCCTGCAGGAATGTTGAAAAGCAACCGCAAATGCGAATTCAGCTCACCACTTTTGCAAAAACATGCGACCGACATGCCATATCTGATAGATCTGCAGCTGCTCTTGCATCAGCCGTTTTAAATGATATTGGAGTAGTAACACCAGAGGATTCTTCTAAAATTGTCGATAGAAGTAAAGTTAGGAGGGAAAGACAAAAGACTCGTTCCAATCTCCGGCTGCAAGAACTGAATGTGAATATGATTAAGCTACATGGTATCTACGTTGACGGGCGCAAGGATAAAACCCTAACACAAGTAAAGAAAGGTAACAAATGTTATCGCCAAACCAAAACATATAACATTGGTGCAAGAACCTGAATGTAAATATATTGGTCATGTTTCTCCAACCTCCGGTACATCACAAAGTGCAGAAGCAAGTATCGTTCAAATGTTACAAGAAAATGCGATTGATGTTACAAATTTAGAAGCGATTGGTTGTGACGGGACCGTCGTAAACACGGGTGTTAAAGGAGGTGTAATACGACTTTTGGAAGAACACTTTCAAAAACCACTTCAATGGTTTGTGTGTATGTTACACGCAAATGAGCTTCCACTTCGTCATCTTTTTCATCATGTAGACGGAGATACTACCGTTCCTCGTGGATTTGCTGGTCGCATTGGAAAGCAGCTGGGGAAGTGCGACAAACTGCCAGTAGTTCAATTTAAGCCGATTGAAGGTAATTTAGGCAAAGTTCACGAAAACATCGTAAAGGATTTTAGTACAGACCAACATTATTTGTTTGAAATATGCCAAGTAATTACTAGTGGACATTGTAATACATCCCTTTCAAATCGAAATCCAGGAAAACTGGCTCATTCACGGTGGGTCACAACTGCAAACCGCATTCTTAGACTTTATATTTCAAGTGAAAATCCGTCTTCAAGCTTAACGAAACTGACAGAATTTATTATGAATGTTTACGCGCCGATGTGGTTTTCTATAAAATCGCAACCAACATGTAGTTACGGTGCAAAACACCTTTTGAAGTCTATAAGGTTGTCTCGGTACTTAGAAAAAGACCTAAGAGATATTGTTGATTCTGTGATACAACAAAATGGCTTCTTTGGTCACCATGAAAACATTATTCTCAGTATGATATCTGATGAAAGGAAACATATACGAGAACTTGGTCTTCGTCGTATTTTAAAGGCCAGAAGTGTTTTGCCACGAAAGTTAGGGTCTTTAAACTTTCTGCTTTATGTTTTGAAGCAAACGAATACTTTGAGTTAATTAACTGGCAAAAATGTGAGATAACAGAACCTCCAATTTTATCTCGAATTTCCACACAAGATCTGAAGGACTTTATTAATAACCCTGCATCATCACATAGAATTAATTTTGAAAAATATCCCTGTCATACGCAAAACATTTTGACAAACGCAACTTATTGAAAAACTTCACATATACATGCCTTGTAATCCACCAGGCGATCGTTTCTTAATGTTTGATGTGCTGAATGAACCCTCCCCTACCTACCTGTATGAACCGAATATTTTATTGCTTTGTTTCTACATAATATGTCCTTACAACATTTTTGTTTTTCGATTTTCGATTTGTTTTATTTTTGAAATATGTACATTAAATTGCCATCTAAGTACCTGTTGAATTCTTTTATTGGTTTTTATTCCTATCACTAGTCCAATTTTTCTGCAATATTTACAATTAAATTTAATATCCAAAGAAATATGTAAACCGCCTACATTTTTTTATAGCGTAATTGTTTCAGAGGTATGGAAAATATTTAAAAGTAAATTTAAAATAATAAAGATTTACATTTCGGTTTACCTACCTTCAACAACGAGTGTTTTTACTAATTTAAAGCACTTTTAAAACATAAGTAACAAAAAACTCAAGAAACACAATAGGTGCAGTCATCCAGTGCGCGATGCACGTTACACATGTATATATTTCAGTAATTGCGCAACCGTGATATTAGCCCGGTAGCCAGTGACACTTTTCGTTGCTATATTTGCTTAAGCTAGGTTTATCGTTTTATGTATTGTAGTAATATAGCCTATCAACAAAATCAACTCCTGCCACCTCCATCGCGAGACAACGGTCATCAGTGGATTGTTAAACATGTCAAAAATTGGTAAATGTCACAAATGCTTAAAGCTGAAACTTGAAAATGGTTACTGACATTCCATTAAGGGAAAAAAACACATACTGCCACCTGTATTGCGGGACAAAGTACACCTGCCAGCGACCTAAAGATGTCAAAAAAAATCAAGTGATTTATATGCTTAGCGCTGAAATTGTTTTTACCATTAGTTTCATAGCTGTAGCAGGAGATAGTACACTTGTTGGATAACTGATACTGTCACGCTGTGGGTTTGTGATTATGAGACCTGGGGGTTGTTAATACACTTTTGAGCTTGGCATTGCGAAAGGGCGTGACTTCCAACGCAGGATCATTTGGGCATTGATTTCACAGGGAAAGATTAACATTATATTTACTAAGCATAGCACAAAATAATAATTACAACAATACTAAATAATTAATGAAAGCTAAGTTACATGTCCCAGTTTGGGTACCCACAAGATCCTTCCCGAAGTGTAATCTTTTACGTAAGTATGAGTAGTTAGGAAGCTGATACATACGGTTCTTTCCCGGTAATCTAATCTAATCCAAAGTCTTTGTTCTTATTTCGCATTAATTATGAATAATTGATTTTTACAATATGTGACATTTGCCACCCACTACAAAATTCCTTGACCCCAAGGAATCAAATTTCGAATTTAGAAAACGTCCGGCAAAGAATACGACATATCTGAGATGCAGTGATAAGATAATACATGATAGTTAGTGGTCCCTCTAATATACTAATACATATAATATGTAGAAGAGACATGGAATATTTAAACACCAACTTTCCATGTTTCTCCTTTACATAGTTCTCTGAGATTAATGTAATCTCCTTAGTTCCAACTCTAAAATATCATCATAATCCGTCCAAAGAATAAAACCGAATAATATATACTAATACAAAAAACATTTTAAGATATTACATTAAATAATTTGACAGGACCGGAAATCACATACCACAAGTTCCTTAAAAAGTCTTATCTTCTATCACTTTTTGGGTCTGTAAACTACCGAATTTTAGTTAGTCCGGGGATTTTTATGTACGCGGTCGCACTAAAAGTGTTCAATTGTTTAATAAAGTACTATTCAGTTAATCACTAATCACTGGGTAAGTTTTTGTCTAAGGGCACTAAATTGTCACTCACGGTGTCGTATGATGCGCATAGTACATAGCTTTTAATTTGTCCAATTGTCCAATGCTGACTTGCTCTAATGGGTGTGGTACATAATTACTTATTACTGGTGGTGATGGCGGGTTTGGACTTGCTGGCACTGGTCTTGGTTGATGAATTTCTCTAGGTTCTAAGTATTCGTGTTCTACTACAGGTTGCGGTAATTGCCGTGTATGATGTGCTATGGCGGGAAAGGGTCCTCGGTTGAAGGTTCTCTGGGAAGTTCTTTGAATGAGGTGTTCAAAGGAGGTGCGGGACTGATAGATCAGATAAGTGGAAAGAGTTAATGAGATGAGGACTAATATAAAAAGGATAATTAGGAAATATGTAGTTAAAGGTACTTGTCCGTCTGGGAATTGGTAGGTTATCCATTTAGGATCTTGGCAATCGTTTAAGTTGTCAAAGTACAACGGTGGTCTCCCCACTTCGGGAGGGACAAACCGCTATAATGTGTCCAGGCCGCTGGGATTTGTTTATGTGCTCCGAATGTTATGGACCTATCCAAGCAGGAATAGGTTGGATAAATCGAATGTACATCGTCTTCGAGATGGCAATGACATGGTACGTCAAGGCTGAGTGTACCAATTTTTTCATTTTGTGATATAGTGTGGGTGCTATTCCGACATTTTAGTCTAAGGGTCCGTGTAGGAAGGGTGATTACCAATCTGTGGCTGCTAAGAGGTGTCGTGAATTGGATGTCGTTTCCTGTCTCAAGACACGGGATTGGACAGTTTATGGCAAACTGTTTGAACGATCCTCCACGTAGTGTTTGGTGGGCACAGAATATGTCTAAATTTTCTTCATTTCGGTAGTCACTTATATAACAAAGGTGTTCTCTTACTGGATCGCATGTGGGAACAAATAGTTTCCACATGGACTGGTTCTGTATTAACGCTATCGTCGATATCGGTATGGTTACCGAACGCATTTTGACATCCTTTACAGACCTACGGCACTATACATCAATATTGGTCTCTTATTGGTTGTTACTTCTCTATCCCAGCTCCACCTCAATTTTTAATATCTGAAGCACGAAAAATAAATACCTAATCAAGCAGTATGCATTTTTTAAATTAAATAAATTCATTGTGTCTGAAATACCAATACGCGAGGACGAATTGAAAAAAAAAACGTTTGCAGGTTCGATCACTTATTATAAATTTTTGAACACATAAGCAGGTAACAAACTATCTTGCAGAAACTTAAATTACTTAATTTACTCTACGAGATTAAGTTTTAAAATGGTATTTATAGGTAGATAGATATATAAAAATTCTCTGGTTCTATAATTTTATTAAAATTAACTTTATTTTATTACAAACTGTACACTCAGGTACCTAATGATTGAAGCCATGCGATAATGCATTGGGTTTATTTGAATTAACATTTAATGCCAAATTTCGTGGGCGTTTTCTTCTTATTTCTTCATTTCGAAATCGTCTTCCAGATGGCAATCTTTTGCTCCCTCTAGTCACACCTGGAAGTCTGCGGCTTATTGAAGTCGGTTGGACTCTAATTGTAGCATTTCTTCCTCTACGTGGTACACAATTACCAGCAGTGTGAATAAATGTCTCCCACTGGCCCTCAGATTTTATTTTATTTAATCTGTTTTTTAAAATGTCCAACCCGCTAGTGGAGGAACCAAATGATGCATGGCAGCTTTTTATTAAGTTTAAAATTTCTGCAATTGTACTGTCATTGCTTGTGCTTTCTATTGGTGCGGCAGGGCTGTTTTGGGTGAAGTACAAATTGTTTGTCGTAAAAGCATTTTCGCTGGTACTTATATCACGAATATTATTTCCACTAGTGTTCACTGATGCATGTTCTGCCGCAAATGGTAGATAAAATGAAAATGCGGGAGTTTTATCCCCAAGAGCCAATTGTGCAATATTATATCGATCGTCTGAAGTTATCGGAGGAAAATATTTTGTTTTCAATTCGAAGAACTTATACACTGCACATTGGTGTTTACAAAATTTTCCTTGGACACCTTCAAAACAAGAACAACAACCATGTTGTACATCAACCTCATAAAACTGATCTTTAGATTTTTCACTCGGAACTTTAAATTTGTATTGATTTATACAAATAACGTCAGATTTTTCCAAATACTTGGTTTTCTGTACCATATTTAAAAAATCCAATCGGGCTTTAGAAGATCGATTATTTGCAAATTCTCTTAGCTTTCGCCTATAAAATTCTTCGAGTACTGTGCATACTACATCTATTAGAGCAACCACATTATATGCTTTAACCCGGCATAAAACATTATCTTTAAAAACTCTTATTGACACTTCGCAAAAATTATTAGTGTAATGTCCCTTTGAATCTTCATTTCGCCACGCTAAACACCACTTTTCTTTGATATTCCAGTAAGTTTGAACGTATTTCACCCAATTTTCATATTTTGCTGAATTTTTAATACAAAAAGCATGTTTAGCATGAGCATCAACTGGTGTCCGAGAATACAAAATATTACGAAATCTTTCCATTAATTCCTGGCGGTCGTCTTTAAGAATGCAATGTTTAGAATCCCATAACCATCTCCAAACTGCCTGAAGAACATGAAATATACAAAGTAACGTTACACTATTTGGAAACACAGAATTTAAGGCCGAAATTTCTGCTTCTGAATTGTCCGTTAAAAAAATTTTTGGATGGAAGGAATTTGATAAAATATCTTGGAGAAGTTGAAAACCTTTTGAATACGACTCATATGTCTGGCCCTTCGTAATAATTACGCCCAATGGAACTGCTCCAGCTGCGCATGGAGCCATAACAAAAGACACAGAATGTTGTTCAGGATCACAGGAACTTGTGCTGTCCACAAAGCAAATTTCCTTAGAAAAATCAGATGCATGCCCTCTTGCCATTATTGGTGTGACGATGGCAACCCCAAACGGTTCTTTACAGAAAAGTACTTCTGTGCCCTTTTCTTTATATATGGCTTGTTTTTCTATCAATTTCTGAAAATGTCATGATTTGATACATAGCCACAGTATTGAGCATTACATAATATACTAAACAGATACCCTATGTTAACCTTTTTATAATTAACAGTGAATTGGTTATTAATTTATATTGAAATTATACATTTGAATACATTTCAGTGTGTAGTTCTCCATTAGTAAATAGCAACATATATGTACCTACCTCTAATAGCCCTTCTCCTGTTCTTGGTCCTAAATTTAATTTTCTCCAGGCATGATACCAATTTTGAACAGTTCTGTAAGTAGGATTTTTACTTCCACTAGCTAGAAGCAATTCTTTGTCCTGGTCGTATTCATACAACTGTTCGTGAAATTTTTTTGCTTCTGAAATTGTCATCTTATCATTGAAATATTCGAAGAATAAATTCTTAACGTCTGCTTTTGCCTGCAGAAATCGAACTGTTTCCGCAGTTTTAAGAGAGTGACTATGTTCACTGTCAATCGTAATTATAGCTTGTAGTCCCTTCTAAAATTAAAAAAAATTTAATAAATACTTATTTCCTTAATAAATAAATACCTACCTTAATAAACTTATCCTTTTTTCTTGTATTAATATTGTCTAATTTTACAACTACTAAAATGGAGGCCCGACAACTGGCATTTTTAGAAAGGCCCTTCTTATTATTCTTAGCCGGAATCTTCATGAAGGCACTATGATGACACACAAATTTCTTTCTAAAAACCATGCAATCATTATTTAGGGCTTTTAAATTTAATCATTTCGCATAAAGTGAAATTGTTTTAAATTATTATTAGTTCCAATTTCCAATTTAATAAGATAACAAAACAAAACAATGTTTACATTATTCCTGTTTTTCAAATAATATATACAAGCACTTACGAACAAATAATTTTTTTGCCTTCAGGACAGGAAGACCTTGCATTCCACTGAGTATGCGTCTGTTTTCCAAATAGGGTAACCCAATTATTAATATCCTGCATATTTTTCAAATTACTACGCACTAGAATTTTATTATTTTCACCTTTGGATAATAGTACATTATCAAATTCACTAGGTAAATTTATTTCATTAATTATTTGTACACTCATGGTTTTTTTTTCAAAGGAATGACAAACAACGCAACAATTCACTGCAATTTTCAAAGTGCAGACGAGAATGAATCACCACACCGCACAAGCAACATAAGGTACGACCACGTGTTCTTTACTGCGTAAACGCACCAACAACCAGTAGCAGGCGAGTATTCGCTTATAGTGCCGTAGGTCTGTAAAGGATGTCAAAATGCTTACCGAACTTGTATAGTTTTCCCATGCATAAGCAGGCGCAAGGATTTTCATTATGTGAAGTCCCTGGAGTTCTTTCTTTAACAAGGGTATGTGAAGTCCGACCAGCGTGGTGTGGGGAGACATGATACACTCGACAAGTGGCATGGTGTACAATTGTGTGAGGGATCCTAAGGCTAAAATAAAATCATTTTTAATAAAATCTATTGTTAAATCGCGTAATATTCGTCCTAACTTATCTAAAGGTAAAAAATCTAACGTTAAGCGTTTTAATTGACACATACTGACAAGCATTTGACTGTGCCGATACTGTCATTCAAGGTCTCTACGTACTAAATCTTTAAAATTTGTATCAATGCAAGATACATTATCATCGTTTGCTATCAAATTAGGAAAATTCATCTCTCTGTTACATGATCTCTTTTATTGAACTTATCTACAAGAATTCTTATATCGTAGTCACTCGCAAATATTTTCTTTAAATGATTTCGTGTAGCCAGTTGAAAATCAAACAACTCTCTGTCATTGAAGAGTATATTCTCTTCAATAGCGGATAGGTTATTATGTAAATTTTTAAAATAATCAAACTTTTGTGACAGCGGTTCACACATATGTGGATATTGTTTACAAAAACATTCTCTACAATTTAATTTATCTAATATACTTTGATTTCGCTTTACTCTAAAAATTATTTGTCGGGTTGACTGATAAAAACTAATATTTGGTAGATATTCCAAATATATGCCAGAGGTTATTTCTATCTTTGCAATTATTACCTCGTTTAAGGTGAAACATAAAAACCATAATATACTTAAATTTTTCATCATTAATAAATTTATTCCTCACTTTTTTTTATTTAATCTTTTACTTTACTCAATAAACTCAATTTACTTCTCAATTTATTTACTTTTCTTTACTCTTAATATTTCGTACTAACTCATTAATCTCTTTTGCTCATTTTTTCTCTCAATTAGACTTTAATTCACTACTCTCAATTGCTAATTTCACTTTAATTAGACTTTCAATTTATTACTCTTTATTAATCAATTAATCTTTTGCTAATTATTCTTTTTAATTAGACTTATTTATTCTTTCCTCATTGGTTACTCAAAAGCTAGTTGTTCTACATCGTTCATTTGATAGTCATTGACGAACAAATTACAATCCAATTTAGAGTGATGAGAATGGTTATTTAAAAAAATCAGAATTAATTTGGTCTCTCATAAATTTGTGCACAGAGAGAATTGTATGTCCAAAGATTTGTAGGTCTACCTCTCGGTTATTGGTATGCCTTCATTCATCAATTTATTGATCTTTGATGATTTAATGTAAAAGAACTTTTAGCTGAGTGCGCGTTATATTGCGACTTTACTAATTATACTTTTAATTTTACTTACTTATTTATCTTCCTGTATTACTTACTCTTTTTTAATTAATATCCTCTATTTTATTTCTTCATAAATGTTCCATTCATTTGATCATAAATTTTTTTTGAATCTTGCGCTGATGCGACTTAAACAATAAGGTTAATAGTAGTAATTACTTACGATAACATTCCCCTGGAGTTGAAAAACTGCTTGGAGATTGATGCTATACGTTTTGTCTGTCTACTATGAACACATGCTCGGTTCCTCTAGGTGAACTGAGACTTGGACAGCTCGCTGAAAGGTTTTCAAGTGTGATTCCTTCCAGGTGTGTAACGGGTATGGATTCTTCATGAATCACTGACAACCGTTTGCTCCGGTGAGGGTTATAATTCATGCGATTTGCTATGCGATTATGTCTCTTTTTACAGCGAAAATATAAGGCTACTACTATCAAAAAGATAAAAAATAATATTAAACAACCATTTTGTATAGGTTAATCCTTGTTCGATGAATTCCCTTTCTTCGTTTTCTAATGCTAAGGCTTGGCTATGTATGGTCAATGGTGCTATATTAACTCTAAACATTCTATAATACACGACTAAGACTAGGGTTGTTAGGATAATATTCCATATAAGGTAAGTGGTATCGCCTTGGTAAGCGTATAGATCATTACTCGCTTCTCGAAGAGTGTTTTCTAAATTCTCAATAATATGTACTATTGCTGAGGAAGTTGACAGATTTAAATGGGGTACGGTAGTTGTCCAATTGTTATCAAGACATTCCGTAATATTGTGAAAAATAGTATTGTGTTCACTTGGCTTTATTTCGAACGTTTTGAAATTTGACCAGACTGCTGGTAAAATTTGAATTGATCTGGGTTTAGAAAGTTTCTGTTTAGAACAGGGGTATCGTGACGTAATGATTTCTTCATTATTAACTAACAGAGAACAGTGGCAAGGTAATGAAATCTGGAGTGCCCCCGGTTGTCCGTATGAGCTATTTGGTAACATTGTTTCACTTTTGGGACATTTAATTACTGTTTGATAAACTTGGTGTGTGACAATAAAAACAGCACCTTTGATTTCTGAGATTATCATACTCGTGGAAGCATGACATCTAAAAGAACAATGCTCTTCTAAATCTTGAACTGTCGAACCCAAAAACATTTTATACGCACATTGTGGTCCGTATAGGGTATCGGAATTATGTCGTGGTAAATAGCAAAGTTTATCTAAATATGGTTTACAATGCTGCAATTGCACTCCCGAAATAGATTTTAAAGTGCATTAATAGACAAGTGTGGTTTTTCCACGCAAAAGGGGTTGTTATTAACTCGTATAATTTCCATTGTTTACTTTGAGATGTTATAGGAATTTTAATATGTACTAATAGGTGATTGTCAATTATGGTACAATCGCAAATTTGTAATTTATAATAACGAGAGATTTCGGTTAACTGTAATGCTAAGGTGTAATTATCTAGGATTAATTCTTTTTGTAGGTTTTGTAAATCGTGCAATAATACGTCTGGGTGTACGATTGTTGAAGGTATTTGGTGTGACTTACAGGAAGTCATGATATCTAGGTCATTTAGTATTTGGGTTGCATAGAAAATATTTAAAGTTGTTTGATATAAATCAGAGGTTCTCAAACTTTTTTTTCGCGTACCACTTCTACAGTGTGACTCATTTAGATTGGAAACACACATGTAAAATCTGAAGTTATTTACCGATTTTAACCAATTTTTTTTTTTAATATCAAATAATGAAACATCTACTTCGGGACAAAATTTTAAATGTTTATTCCAATTTTCAGGGCATACTACGATAACTTTTTCGTACTGAAAATGGAGAATTGTTATTAGCGATTTGTTTATAAAAAAAATATCTACGCCACTGGATTCAGAATGCTTCCAAATATCTCTCACCAAAATTTTACAAAAATATATTTATTAATAACAAAGTTATGACAACTTAAAGTTCGAAAACTTTCTACACTAACAGTTACAAAACAACACCCTGTATCAATAGATGGCCATTGAAATTATGTTAATAATTCTTAAATTAAACTATTTAAACCATCAGTGGAGAAAAAATATTTAAAGTAACGTAATATTTAATAAAAATCTATCATAACTGTTAAACAATAACATAATTTCCATGGTAACTAAGATTTAAATGGAAATGTTAGGTCTTATTATTTACTCAATCGCGCGATTCCGTTACTTTTATTAATTAATATTACGTTACTTTAAATATTTTTTTCTCCACTGATGGTTTAAATAGTTTAATTTAAGAATTATTAACATAATTTCAATGGCCATCTATTGATACAGGGTGTTGTTTTGTAACTGTTAGCGTAGAAAGTTTTCGAACTTTAAGTTGTCATAACTTTGTTATTAATAAATATATTTTTGTAAAATTTTGGTGACAGATATTTGGAAGAATTCTGAATCCAGTGGCGTAGATATTTTTTTTATAAACAAATCGCTAATAACAATTCTCCATTTTCAGTACGAAAAAGTTGTCGTAGTATGCCCTGAAAATTGGAATAAACATTTAAAATTTTGTCCCGAAGTAGATGTTTCATTATTTGACATTTTAAAAAAAAATTGGTTAAAATCAGTAAATAACTTCAGATTTTACATGTGTGTTTCCAATCTAAATGAGTCACACTGTATATATTAAGCTTCAGTCACGTACCACTCGCTACCCTAATAAATATTTTAGTTAATTTAGTATATGTTTCGGCAAAAAAAAAAAAAAAATTAGAGGAAAATAACAGAATTCTATATTTATTTCCAGAAAAACGTATACAAAAGAAAAGATAACAGTTGTTAGTGAGATGGATGGTGCTGCAACTTGGAAACAAGCGAGGAGATGTCGGGTTCAGCCGAACATAGTTTTAAGCGCACATTCGGATCCAGATTTATTTTACTGCAAAATTTGTTTTTTATTACCAGCATAGTCACGGATCCATAACCTTGTATTGTCAAAGCACAGAAGACATAATACAGAAGTGACACTCGTTTGATGTTCGTTTGACAAATCCTGGTGACCTTCGCCATTTTGTTGTTAGTTTCTTCACGTGGGAAATTTAAAAACACTTTAGTTTTCAGGAATCAACTTCTCTGGATGGCAACGATATTTCGCAAATGTTAACTTAATTTTTAATAGTTTACATTTGCGAAATATCGTTGCCATCCAGAGAAGTAGATTAATGCTGAAAACTAAAGTGTTTTTGAATTTCCCACGTAAAGAAACTAACAATAAAATGGCGAAGGTCACCAGGATTTGTCAAACGAACATCAAACGAGTGTCGCTTCTGTATTATGTCTTCTGTGGTTAAAGATTACACTTTGATATTGTGTAACGAAAGAACACGAAAAGTATTCGGTATCGGTAACGGCAATATAGCGAATACAATCGTACAATTACAATGCGAATACTCCACTAACTAATGAATACTCGTACTCAAAAGTAATCAAAGTATTCAAAGTAACTATTAATCAGAGATATCAGTAATCGTTACTTAGTATTTTGTAAAGTAACGAGTACTCGAGTAACGAATAGTTACTTTTTCAACATCACTAACGGCCAGTTTTGCTACTGAAGTATAAGTCCTACTCGCGTACCACCTGGAAGGTTTTGGCGTACCACCAGTGGTACGCGTACCACAGTTTGAGAACCCCTGATATAAATGATACAGTATACCTTGCATTTGATTTTCTACTGTAGCTTGGTCTCGACTAATTTTATTATTTAATTGGGTGCTAAAATCATTTAATATATTAACCTTCTTACGTATTTCCTTTAAATTAGACTCGATTTCACTGTGATACTCTTGAAACTTCTGAGAATTGCTACTAATGTCTCGTAAACTCTTTTGTAATCCTATTTCCATCCTTTGCATAAAATCTTTGATTTGACCGGTTTTGACGGTGAGGTCGTTTATTTTTCGTTCCGTAGCTATACCGCAGCAGAACGAAAAAAATTCTCCAATAAAGTCCAATGCTCTTTTACTTGTCGATTTGTTGGCTGAGCCCTCTTCGGTCGGCGCTTCTGTCCATAAGTCGGGTCGTAAAGCTGTCGAGATTCTTTTTAATTCTTTTTTCGTTATTTCGTTCACGTCGTTCACACGTTCTTCAAATGTTACTTTCGTCTTGCGTTCCGAGTATTCTGGCTTTTCTTCTTTGTGAAAAGAAGATATTGTTTCCCATCGAGTTTTATAAATTAAAGGAATGGTCGCACTGTATACTGTTACTTCGGGTAGCGGTTTCCAAGTTGCTCCCATCGTAATCTGCACTGGAACGGCCAGTGTCTGATAGAAATTCAGTAAGATTATTCTATAATGAAAAGGGAAAATTAACGATTGACTAACCTTATTGGAAAAAGTTTTTTTTTTTCTAAAATTGGTTTAATATAATATTTTGTAGATACACTAATCTATTCTAATGTAGTATTCGTAAAATATCCTAAATTTAATTGATTTAATCTAAGTATGTTATTCTAATTTATTGTAATATACTATTTTAATTTATTCTCTACGCCTAGGACCATTCATCGTCCTCTGAATCGGTTTCGTAACCTGCTGGTATCACCTTCCTCTTTAACCTGTCTGGCCCCAGTTCCCGTATGCATTGTTGGCTTAAAGTGATACACGTTTGCATCGCGCAAAAGTGTTCTTTGGTTTTGTGCCATGTGCACACTGTTTGTTTTGCTTTTGGTGGTACTGCGAAGATGGACACCACGTGCAAAATAGGAAAATGGGACGTGAGGAAGGCTCTCTTCTTCTCTCCCACACATAAGACTGGCTCGTCTCGGATAATGTTTATTAGCTGGTTCGGTAGCGTATAGTATGGTACTCCTCCGTCGTACCATTCTAAACCGTGGTACTCGTCGGTTAATCATTTGTTTATATTGAGCTGGTTGGCAGTTAATGTGTTCAACGTATAGGGAGGGTCCACCATGAAGTGATCTATGGTCCCACTCCTCCCCGGCGCCTCCACCATTTGCCACGGTGTGGGTTTGTGATTATAAGATCTGGGGGTTGTTAATACACTTTTGAGCTTGGCATTGCGAAAGGGCATGACTTCCAACGCAGGATCATTTGGGCATTGATTTCACAGGGAAAGATTAACATTATATTTACTAAGCATAGCACAAAATAATAATTACAATAATACTAAATAATTAATGAAAGCTAAGTTAAACAATACTTACCCTAAATTAATAAGGTTCTCAACACTAACCATCATGTAGTTACGCGGTCTTACTCTGAGTCGATCTCCCTGATTTGGTCCCTGCGTCTCTTATTTATAACATCGTATTCTTTACGCCAAGCATCCTGACTACTCCCTATGATACATCAGGGGATCTACATGTCCCAGTTTGGGTACCCACAAGATCCTTCCCGAAGTGTAATCTTTTACGTAAGTATGAGTAGTTAGGAAGCTGATACATACGGTTCTTTCCCGGTAATCTAATCTAATCCAAAGTCTTTGTTCTTATTTCGCATTAATTATGAATAATTGATTTTTATTAATTTTCAATATTTGACAATACAAAAGAGGGATCTCCTCAAAGCACTTTTTAAAAATACTTTGCATTGATCTTTTCTCATTTTATTTTAAAAAAATGTTTTCATAATTACTTTACAAAAATAGGCAATTAAAAAAATATGAATGAATATTGAAATGTTGATTAAAAAGATTAACAAACGAGAATCATCATCGATATCTCAAACAGTTTCTACAAATCATGGTCTTCGTCAGAATCCTTACTATCGCTCAAATGGTTGTTAGACATTTCCTCTTGATCATCAGTTTCGGTTTCTGCCTCATCATTTTGTAAATCAGAGTCTGTAAAAAAATATAGAAATGGTATATACTGAAGGAGCGAGTGAGGAAAAAATATATTATTACTTGCATCATTGATTTTAGTAGAATCCTCGATTACGACTTCGCCGACAGAAGCTTGTTGCCTTCAAACCTTCTTTTCTATTTGTTGCCATCCACAATCAGAAGGAGACAGCAAGGTGGGATGGTGAAAATGTCCGTTGCACCATATACTAGTAATATACGTACATCTCAGAATTTGCTGTCGCAGCTCCAACTTGCATGGTGGCAAAAATCCTTCGTTTCCAACTTGAATTACTCTCCAATGTCGTTGCATTTAAAAGCTTAATTGTTTGCAGCCGCATATGCAGCAAACAAATAATGTTTCCGACGTTTCGAAAATATCTGTCGTTATCTGGATAGTTGTGTAGCTTTGAGAACGCTTCCATGAATTTAGGAGAGTTTTGCAAAATTGTTAATGGTCGCCTCTTGCCTTTTGCAAAACTCCCCTAAATTCATGGAAGTGTTCTCATAACTACACAACTATCCAGATTTCGAAACGTTGGAAACATTTAGCTTTAAGCATTTGTGACATTTACCAATTTTTTTTACATGTTTAACAATCTGCTGATAAGCGTTGTCCCGCTGATGCGCCTGGAGGAGTTGATTTTATGTTAGTAACGCGTTAATACGACACGATAAAAATTAAATTTTTCTTAAGCTTTTCATGAACGCCTAATAGAAGACAATTTGTGTTGTCTAACGCCTAACTGGTGGCGCATAAATCATAAAAATCGTAAATAGCCCGGTAGACGGTAAATTGGTATTGTGAAAACTCTGAAAACCTAACTGTAACAATGGGCTCGCAAAGTTTCAGGAAATTTAACAATCAGCACACCACTGATTGATACATACGTCCGAGGCCAAGGGATTATAAGACGCCAATGGGATAAAATCGTCGTTCACACTCGAAAGTCAAATAAATTTTTTTGTAATCGCCGAAAGTAAGATGTATAAAAAGTAATTTCTTCTTCCTTCTTTCAGCAAAAGAAATAGTACGAAGATCCTGTATATCTCAATATCAGGTGAACTTATTCATGGTCGATAGAGGATGTATGCAGGAAAGGAGTAAAACAGGTCATTTATGCTTTTGTGAAGAAGATTTATGTAATGATTTCAATATATTAGTTCCGAATATGATTCTACTTATTTTCACTATATTGTTATTTTGTATTATTAAATAAAAGATGAAAAAATTATTATTGAGGATGGTGTAGTAATGAATGCATTAACATGTAAGTTATATGTACATAGTTATACCACATAGGAATTTCTTCTGTGATTATACTGTGTTAGAGAAGATTTCTAAGACGTACTAGTACTTTTTCACCGTGTAGCGACCATCGACATATATAAATGGACTGCGCGTGGTTATGCTAAGCCGGGATACTGCAGGTGAGAGAGAGGGTAAACGTGGAGGCCTAGTTCTAGCTTTATCTGTCACGTATCTATTGGTCGCTGCATTCCCCTGGCTTTATCTGTCGCGTATCTATTGGTCGCTGCATTCCCATGAAAATGCAGTAACCAATAGATACGCGACAGATAAAGCTGGAACTAGGCCTCCACGTTTACCCTCTCTCTTACCTGCAGTAATCCCGGCTTAGCATAACCACGCACAGTCCATTTCTATATGTCGATGGCAGCGACTCACCCTTGTCTAATTTCTCTAGCACTTTCAATTTCTCGAAAATACTAACACCCAAATTGCAAAAGCGGGCGGCGCCGGCGGGAAGAGTAGGATTACACGGAGGCTCAGTTCATCAGAGGTTGGATTCGCAGGGTTCCTACTGCATTCATTTTAAGCAGGTTCCATGTCTTTGTTATTTACGCAATTGAATGGAGTTTTAAGGGCATATGTATACGATATAAAACTAAAATATTAAAGCAAGTTTGAAATTGTAACTAGCACACACTGTGTAAAAGGTGATCAGCATCCATCAACTACAATAGTGGTATCATCCTGTATATGTAAAAATTGTACATTATAACTAGAACTGTTAACATTTCCGGAAAATAAAAAATATAACAGTGTGTGTGTGTTGTATAAATTTGATAAATAGGTATTCCTCAAATGTAATTTGTTAATCGCTATGCAATAAGTAAAACAACCAATGAATTTGATAATTTATCAAATGAATGTGTGCTCCTTTATAGATGAAAATCACATGTGCATTTAGCACTAAAATTAATTAACGTGTTTGGTCGCTATAAATTTAAATTAATGCGATAAGAGTAAACTGTTTTAATAATGAAAAAACGAATAAACCAAAAATCTTACCACACTTACCTCATTTACTATTTAAGTATTAATTTTTGTGAGGTTCTAATTATAACATGCATATTCAGCTAGTTTTTGATGTGTTAAAAATCATTCTTTGATTAAAAACGTATGTAATCTCTGCAATAAAAATTTATGTTCAACTCTGCCTAGTATACGTATTCATCTGACGGTGACTTTTATGCTAAATTTACAGTTAGAAATATTGGAGATTTTGTTTCGAAAGCTTAGGACATTTCGGCCCCCGCATTTCGCTTCCCGACAGATCACCCCCTGACGCTTCGCCCCTCAATGTTACCTTGAATTTTTGGCATATTTGTAGTTTCTCTTTGTTATTATATTTTACCTACCGTATTCCATACTGCCCTCATAAGGAAAAACGCGGTATGTTAAAAAAATTGATTTTTGAGATATTTGTGCTAGGGACCTTCAAATACATTTATTTAAATGTATGCTAAGTAAAATAGCTGTATCTTTTTTATAATACATATAAACCACATATTTAAAAACGCCGTATGTTAAAATTTGCCTCTCATCATAAAGATAAATGTCGTTATGTTTACCATAATAAGAAAGAACGCGGTAAAGTTGACTTTACCGCTCAAAAACACCGCGTTCTTCATTAGAAGTCGCAGATACCGCGTTATTTTATAGCTTGCATTTATTTTCATTTCGCTTGTGTCAGCTGGTAGGTAGTCTATTTAACGAGTAAAATCAAGTTCATTAAGTGTAAGATAAATATAAATTCATTTTATTTTGTGTGTTATATCACTGAAGGGTAAGTATCCATTTTAGAATATAGAATGATACGCGGGCTAAGGTGCGGGGGGAAGGGAATCTAAATCAGTAGATTTTCTGTGTTTCGTTTTATAACTCAGTTTTGTTATTTGAACCCATAACATGTTTCAAGTATAAAACAAAACTGTTGTGAATTAGTTTTACATGTTTTTTTCAGAGTGATGAGTAGCAGAACCCGTCTAATGTTAGAGCTTGCTGCAGCACAAGTGCTAAGTGTGAATGTGAACGATAACTTTATGACTAATAATAATGTGGTTACACGTCCAATTTGCCCACTACAAGACGAAACTGCATTTGAGTTACCAACCACAACTGTCTTGTCATCTTTACAACCAGTAAGTGATTTTAATCAATTTGTGTCGATAGAAACATCTTGTACTATTGCAAATGGCGCTGTTGTATCGATAAATACTGACATACCACTACAAACAGAATGTGCCACTAGCATCGATGACGATCATGGGGACAATGAAAGAACAGATGAAGAAAATGTTGTTGGGATTGCCACTGAAACTGAATTAGAAGACAATGAGGCCAACCGTATCCACCACCAAAGGCAACCAGATGATAACTCGAGGAGGTTGACGAATTCGGAAAGTAGTGAAGATAATGTTCCACTTTCAAACTTTGTTAAAGCAGACGTAGGAAAAGGGTACAAGAAAAATGGAGAACCAAGAATAAGAAAACAGAAAAGGAGCAGGAATGAAATAGAAAGTGACAATGATAAAAAACAGAACCTTCTAGTTGAAAAGCATATCGTTCTTCCACCTTGTCAAGCAAACTACTGCAGAAGAAAATGTACATCTTTAATATCTGAAGATCAGAGAAAGGGGATTAATTCAGGTTTTTGGTGTTTATCAAGACAAGAGAGGAGAAATTATATTTTAGCGTCCTGTTCTCGGTTGGGAGTTCAAAAACGACGTGATGCCGACGAAAGCTACCGGAAAAAGAATACGTTCAAATACTATTTCAAAAATGAAAAAGGAGAGCAAAAGGAAGTTTGCAAGTCATTCTACCTCACCACCTTAGGATTTCATAAAAACAACGACAGACTATTGCACGACGTTCTTTCGAAAACACCACGAAATCAAATTCATGCTGTGCCTGATGGACGCGGCAGATCCAAAAATAAACACAAAATTGATGATAATATCATTACTGAGCATATTGAGTCTTTTAATCCAACTGTTGCTCATTATAGACGTGAACATGCTCCCAAGAGGCTATACCTTCCCAGCGACATTTCCATTTCCACGATGTACGAAGATTTTAAGTTAAAATACCCGAATATCAAAATAGCATATGATACGTACAGGGTACGTGTTAGACAAAAAAATATTTCATTTACTAAACTCGGACACGAGGAATGTGAGATGTGTGAAGAGTTTAAACTCCATGGGCATAACAGTACCAATTTTCAAGAAGGATGTGATGTGTGTAGCAAATGGCAAATACATATAAATCATGCTAAGGAATCCAGACGGTTGTACAAAGAGCAAGCAAGTATGAATTTTGATAATGACAATATCTGCGTTTCTGTTGACTTGCAAAAAGTTATAATGTTGCCTCGAATAGACAGTTTTAAAAGAATTATATTTAGCAAAAGGCTCATTGCCTACAATGAAAGTTTTGTCTGTCTTGGCAGCACTGCCAAGCTACCACCTTTTGCAGCTCTTTGGAATGAATCCATATCCGGCCGTAATAAGGAGGATATAATCAGTACTTTTTATGCGTTTTTGTTGTGGAAAAGGGACACAAGAAGTTTCATGTTTTGGTTAGATAACTGCGCTAGCCAAAATAAGAATTGGTGCTTCCTAACATTTTTGGTTAGAATGGTAAATTCATCTGAAATATTAGCAAATAAAATTATAATAAATTATTTTGAACCGGGACATAGTTTCATGGCAGCCGACAGCTTCCATCATCAAATAGAGCTATCGCTGAAAAAACAAGGGAAGACATATGACTTTGAAGACTTTGTATCAGCAGTTCGTAACTGTCGAATGAAAAATAAAGTTGAAGTTAAAAAAATGCAATATACAGATTTTTACTTGTGGAAAGATTTAAAGTCTCAGCAAAAGATGAAACATGGAAGCAATCGACCACTTCTGGCAGATATTAAGCAACTAAAAGCAAATCGTGGCTCTTATGTACTAAAATACAAAATTTCCTTTGACCAAAACGAAGAGTATAAAACTCTAGATTTTCTTTGTAAGAAATCGATGAAAAAATCTGGACTAGTAACTCCATTGACTGCTCTCTCTGGACCTTGTGGGTTTCCAAAAACCAAAAAGAATGCCTTAAACAAATTGTTAGAAGGCATTATTCCAGAGAATAGAAAAGATTTTTGGATACATCTTCCAGAACGCGAGGACGAATAAATTTTTAAAAGAATGTTTACCAAAATTAGATTTTAAAACTTTTGGCACAAAGGTTTTCACGCACTTATTTTTTATGAAATACGTGTTACAATATATAAATAATAAATAAATAATAAAATTGCTTTATTGTTTTTTATTGGGTGCTTTCTTTGTTATTCCTTACATCCATTTTGTAAAATTTGGTTTACGGTTTTCTTTCAGAAAGCATCGCAATTTCTTATTGCACATATTAATATTGAAATGTGTTGTTTCCGTAGTCATTAAATTTGTTCTTAACAGTAATATAAAATTTATTACAAACTCCTAACTTTGGTGTTTCATTATGTCTTATAAAATGCAATTATCCTGCAATCATAAGGTCACTTTATAATAAGAATAAACGCAGTAAAATACGAAATGTCTATTTACCGCGTTTATTTTTAGCAAAGTAAATAAAATTAATAACAAAATTTGCAGTATGTCAGATTTGAGGAGCACACTCGCTAATATAAATAAAATAATATGTTTACTAGTAAGGTACAATATTTTCTCATACATATATATGCAAAAATAGTTTATAAAACAATTACAACGTTAGGGCCAACGAAAAAACTTTAAGATACGTTTTCTTATTTTCGAACTTCTTTTACATACCGCATTTTTCCTTATGAGGGCAGCATAGGTGTGATGATGAATTGTGAGATTAGGTTATTATTATAGCTAATCGAATAATAAACACATGTGACCATTAATTTATAAAAGATTTATTTATTTATTTCAAACAGTTACAAACTAAAATGCAAAATTATTGGCAATTCCTCTTAAATAATCTATAATATTTCTGTTATCGTATACGAGTCAAAATAGTAACGTAGCGCTTATTTGGGCGCGATGGTGGTGCTCCAGTTATAAATTGATTGATTTGGTAGGAATGAATTATTTGCTGCTTTTTCAGAGATTCAATGAACTTAAAAATATTTCATCAACTATCACACACACTTTGAAATCCTCGATGCCAACCAACCTTCAATATGGTTATTAGTTCGATGGCGGTGATCTAAGGTACAGTTCCACATGCGAGAAGTTGCTCGAAAGCGGGAGTGAGAAAGCAAATAGAGAAATAAAAATTCTCAACCTTGTTACGGCAAGAATTGCGAATTGTAACAAAATTTATCGATAGGTATTGCACCAGTAAGCTCAGTTATATGGGCGATGGGCGTGGATCAGAATTGGTGAGAAAAAGTGAGGTATCAGTAGTATAAGCAGAGTGATTAGCGAATACTCAATAGAGAAAATGGGCGCCACGCAAGTTTTGTAGGTAATAGCTAAAATTGAGAGTATGAACTGCGAAGATAATCTCAATTCGGAGAAAAGTAACGTAGTAATCTGTAAGAAAAAGTATGGTAATGGAGTAATAATGCAAATAAAAACAATTTGACGGGAGTATAATAAGGACTCGGTCAATAATATATCTACAAATAATTATAAAGTAATTGTTCAAAATAAAATAAATAAATGGTAGTAATTGGATAGTAATCCACAAAAAAATAATGTTCACTCAAAGGTGATAAGCTAATTAGTGATCCGCTTTACCTTTTCAAGTAGCGTAGCAAAACTACTCGTAATAAATTACGTTAACATAAGAAACAATATTTCAAGTATACGATACAATCGTAGCGAACAAAAGTAAGTAAGTAATAATAAAAATATGTACCTGTGTAACTCTTCGGTGGAGATCCTTTGCAAAGGTCTGCCGAAGCGAAGCAATCTAAATAAAAAGATTAGTACACGTTGGACCAAAAATAACGGTGAGGTCCCAAATACGAGAATACTTAATTACTCACGATTCCCGTGAAGGATCGGATACTGAGTATATATTTTAGCAAAAGAGTTTGACGTTATCAGTAATTAAAGTTAAGGTAAAAGGGAGTAGCTAATCCAATGTAATATACAAGTTAATTAACGCAAACAAAATAGTAATTAAATTTTAAGTAGCAAAAGTATTAAACGAAGAGCAAATTTAGTTAGAATGAGGTAAGTTAAGTATAAAGCAATTTACTGAAGTAAATAATTTCGGTAAGATAACATATCCCTAAATTCAAATATTTAAAGTTACTGAGTTAAAAAAAAAAGGAAATGAAAATACAGTAATTTATAAGGAAGCAGTAAACTAAAGGTCGATGGCAGTTTCTGTCTTCAAAGAAATTGAGATGGCGGCGAGTCGTCAAGGCAGGAATCGGTGTTACCGGCTCAAGATGACGTACCAAGTGATAAAGGAAAGCGAAGGCGTAGAACTATTCTTGAACGCTAGGAAAATTATGAGAAATTAGAGACGAGAAGTTGAAGGAAAGCATGCGATTTTGAAGAGAATAACGAGAATAAGTACATACCCAATGAGTTTAATCACTGACGTTAAGAACACTTTAACCAATTCTTCAATGCGACACCATTAATTTGTATAAAACCGTAAATAATACGTTCGGCGGCGGTTGAAATAAGCAGCTGATTTCTTCCACAACCAATTAGTTAAGAAATTCCACTTAAAACCGTTTAAATAACGAACAGGTAAAGATATTTGTGAAAATTTCTAAGCACAAAAATGGAGCGTCTACATCGTTTAAGAACTAGAAAGCGAGTCCTCTTCTACATCAGAAACGAAACCGAAAGTTCTAGAAGTAAAAAGAGATAGTAGAGAGTGAATGACGTTAAGAGGAGCGAGATAAGTAGCACGCTAGAACAAGTTCGAGGCTAAATCCCTACGAGGCTACGCATCGCCGACCAATCAGAAAATTAGGATTATGTTAGAAAGCGGACGCATTGCGCCACCTAATGGACAACCAAAGTACGGTCGATAATATCGATCATATAGTACTAACCATAGAGTAAATACACATAACAGCCTCCCCTTAGTTATTTGTAATTTATTGGAATGGATAGAATTGTACCGTTATGATACTAACGACATGTTTCGGGAAACGCTGTTTCCATTCTCAAGTTGATTAAATCGATGATGTCAATTATAAGTGCTTACATTTAGATTATAATTAGGACGTTAACAAACTAAAAAAGTGTTAGATTAGCATAATACTACTATAAGTGCAACTCACCTTAAATTAAACAGATGTAGATGAAAAATTATCAAGTTGATAATAACGAACACATTAAAATTGAAGGAGGCCCTCGCATTGAGGGACCCAAAATAACCTGAAGGGCGAAGGAAAGGGGGAATGAATGAATAAAATTATGGAGAACTTAACAACTGCAAGTGAAAATGGACGTAATGGATGACAACATGGCGCGCGCAGGCAACCAATTGTGCTTAGGCAAACAGGGGGAAACTGAAAAAGAACTAGGAACCAGATATACAGAGTGAACTGATAGGGTTATTTTGAAATTCTACAATCTCATTAAGCGAAGCAGGATTTTGAATATTGCGGGTGATTTCATTTCAAGTATTTCTAAGATATTGAGCAGAGCACCTTTCTTACATTTATGAAGAATACGGAAATCAGAGTTCCGATCAAAAGAATGGCCCGTAACCAGCATGTGCACCGCAAAAACGGATTTATGATAACAGTTATTGTTTTTGATAGCATTGGAGTGTTCTTTCAATCTAGTGTCGAAGGATTTCGTTGTCTGTCCGATGTAAATGGAGGAAATGAGTTCGTAAATACCGGAAGAATGGAGTAAATTGTGGTCTTTGTTTCTCACCAAGGAGCTGCGTAAAGTGTGATGATTGGAAAAGGAAATCTGAATTTTGTGGTGTTCGAATATGTTATGTATAGCGTATGAGATATTGGGGTAGAAGGGGAGAGATCTGTAAATGACAGAGTCTTCTAAAGAGGTATGCGAAAGGCGAATTGGGTTCAATTGGGTTTAATTTTATGAGCCAGCTTTTCAATAATGTGGATGGAGTAACCGTTATTAACAGCAATTGGTATAATAATATTGTATTCTTGGGTGAAATGTGATGGGGACATAGGGATTTGGAAAAGTCTATGGAGTAATGAGTTGAAACCAGCTAGTTTGTGTGAGAAGGGGCCGTTGGAGTTAGAAGGGATTAAATTATCTGTAGTAGTGGGTTTGCGGTAGATACTGAAATTAATCTTGTGAGGACTTCTATGAATTAAAAGGTCTAGAAGGGGGAGTTTTTCATTATTTTCTAATTCAACGGTAAATTTGATTTTGAGGTGAATGTTATTTATTTGATGAAGGAAAACATTAATGTCCTGATCATTGGCAGAGTGCAGACAAATGATGTCATCTACATATCTACCCCAGAAAAGAATATGTTGGGAATAAAAAGTTGATTGAAAAATGTGTTTGGATTCTAAGTGGTGCATGAAGATTTCGGAAAGAAAAGGGGAGAGATTAGAGCACATAGCAAGGCCTTCATTTTGAGAGTACAGTTTATTATTGAATTTGAAGAAATTTTGTTTTATACAAAGATGTAGAAGGGAGGTGATGCAAGAAATTGGTTGGTTGGAAAGTGACGTGGAGGAAAGGTGTTCAGAAACCAGTTGGGCGCATTCATTAGGGGGGATACTTGGGAACGGATTTTGGACATCGAAAGAGACCATCGAAAATTTGGAAAGTAGTTGAATGGAGTTAATTTTTTCTGTAAGATGGAGTGAACTCTTAAGAGAAAGATTATGTTGAAATTTGATGTGGAGTTTAAACAAGGAGTTAAGCCAGGTTGTAATTTTTGAAACTGGGGTGTCGATGTAGATATCTTAAAAATAGTCCACTATCGGTTGGGCCTCGAGTGGAAAGTCTTCATACTCAACTAACACATCAAATGCCTCGAGAACTCGATCTGAAGGCACAAACACAATGGCTGAGATCATCTGCACCCATACAGCGGAATCATGATTTGTTTGGTATAACATCTGCCAAAAAGAAAAATAATTAAGGAAAATATAGAATGAAAATTATTGTATTACCTGTAATCCTCAGATTGTCCTCTTCGCCATACCTTTTGGCATAGGAAAGTGGAAAAAACATCACGATGCCACAATGCCCTCAAATTCTTCAGAAAATGCTCCCATTAAGGATAATAATAAAATTCACGAAACCTCCCCTTAAAATATTTAATGATAAAAATGACGATGAAGATTTAAATTTTTTTACAAAATTGCGACATGTTTCAAAACCATACTGGTTTCATCTTCAGGCGAAATTAAAATTACATGAAATTACTTAATATGACATTATGAAGTCTGAAAAAACAGATTGTTAAACAATAAAACGTGCTTCCACAAACCCACTCACCTGAGGGGAAAACAACTCTTAATTAAAGGTGATTAACTACAATTAACATGATAAAATATCACTACGCCCAGATACGGGACAGAAAATTGGCAAAAGGGCCAAATATTAAGATAGATAAATTTTACAAAACATCATTGAAGATTGAATGCAACGTTTAACAGATGTGAGGCAACAAAACTTAAGCTAGATGACGCCAGTACAAATTATAGAATAGCAGTTAGTGAAACATAATTAAAATTAAATGCAAATAGAGCTGATGTAATCGTTGCGAAAATCTGTGATTTCATTTACCAAACCAGGATCATTTTTATGTTTGGAAATTTCCAAGCTTTCCAGAATGTTAAGCAAATAACCTTTCTTACAAAAATGAAAGAACTCAAAATCAATGGAAGGATTGAAAAGATGGCATGTGGTTCAGCAAAGGAGGATTTTTAATCGATGTTATTTTTTTTTATTGAGGAAAAATGTTCGAGAAAACGGGTAGTAAATGATCTGCCTGTTTGGGAAATGTAATAAGAAGAGCAAGAATGACAATTAAGTTTATAAATGCCGGACCTATCCAGATTGTTGATGCGATCTTTGTTTCTGATTAACATAGAACCGAGGGTGTTCTTGTTACAAAAGGAAATAATAACGTTACATCTTTTGAAAATATTGATGATGTTATAAGATATATTAGGATAAAAAGTCAGAGATCTATAAAGACAACTGTCATTGTTGGGATTGCAAGGCGTGAGAGAAGTGGAGTTAAGTGAACGTTTGACTACTAAAAAGTTTCTCCACTAGGTTAATAGGGTAGCCATTGTTGACCCCAATCTGTTTGATGATATTATATTCTTTGAGAAAATTATGTGGGGACATTGGAATAGAGAACATTCTTCTAAGAAGGGCATGTAAAGCAGCAAGTTTGTGTGAAAAGGGATGTTTAGAATCGAAAGGTATGCGTGGTGGAGGGCTTTCATTTTCAAAAGTAAATTTAATATTGCAATGAATTTGATTAAGAAAGGATAAAAAGAGGTTAATATTGTGATCATCACTATTGTGAACACAAATGATGTCATCGACATAACGACCCCAGAAGATAACGTGATCGTAGAGTAGAAGTTGGATTTAATAATAAATTGAGTTTCGAGAAAGTTCATGAAAATATCGGCAAGGACTGGTGACAGGTTACAGTCCATGGCCAAATCCTTAATCTGGGAGTAAAAATTGTTGTTGAATTTAAAGAAATTTTGTTTCATACAAATTTTAAGCAATTCAATAATTAAGAGTGTTTGAGAGTGAAAGTTCTGAAGAGACCAAATGTTCTGAAACAATTTTAATACAATAGTCTGGAGGAATGCTGGGGAAGAGATTCGTAACGTTGAATGAAATCATGGAAAAACTTGTGGGTAAATTAATTGAAGCTAACTCAGTAGCAAGGTCAAGGGAATTTCCTAAAGAAAAATAGGGTTGGGGGTTAAACTGAGTTTTTAGGATGGAATTGAGGCAAGAAGTAACTTTGGAGATAGGGGTATCAATGAACCTGGCAACAGGTCTAATAGGTATCCCAATTTTGTATATTTTGGTAAGCCAATTCATGACAAGGGGAGATTTGTAGTTGATGTTGAAGGAAGTGATCATGGGTCAGAGACTTAAAATTGAGGTTCTACATTTTTTTTGTGAAGGTATTCATAGGATTGTTATTCAATTTAGAAAAACCTGGTGATTCAATGAAATCAATTACTTTAGCCAAATAATCTTGTTCAAGATGACCAAGCAATTACCTTTGTCAGCTTTCGTACACATAATAGACGGATTGGAATTGTTAAACAGTTTGGACAATTTTATATTATCAACAACTCTTTTGCCAAAAACATAGGTTCAACAACGAGCTCCCATTGCTACTGCTTCAAAGTCCAACAGGATCCTAATAGGAAACAACCCTGGTATCAAATTTTTTAACTCTTGAAGTAACTTCCGATAAGATTCCTTGGTTTTGTTTAGTAGACGACGAAAATGGCAGGTATCACGGTTCCATATTGCTCAACATGGGTAGTACATAGTTGGAAAAATAAATTTGGAGCCACAGAAAATGTTTCACCACCATACCAGCTATTGCTTCTGTTTTTTTTTTAATTTTTAATTTAAATTATCATCTGTAGGAAAAACTAATATCCTGTCGGGCCGCAGAAGTGTCATGGGAACTGTTGGTCTACATCTTCCACGTTAATTATTTGATATGGTGGAGGAATATTGAAGTGTTGCAAGTCTGTTGGTAACTCTGGGAGGCCTTGTGCATTGCGTTGTCGGCGAATTGTACGTTTGATGGTGTCCTGCTTTGGCAATTTCGCTATAATATTCCCATGCACAGTCTGCAGATTTGTTGCTAATATTTGCTGCTTAAAACTAATCAGGAAGTTAACGTGCACCCCTCCCCTGTGGATCGTTGACTCAGACACTTTCAAATATTTTCAAATCAACACTCTACGATACTATGTGTGATGTAACAGACACCAGGTTTCGCGCGCTTACCTAAAAGGTACTCCAGCCACATACGAATGTCGTATTCACTGCCATCTTACCCTACGTTGTGTAACTACTATTGCTGTCGCTTATCGAGACCTGTGAAATGGTAGGAAGTAGGGAAACAAACTAACAAAGAAAGTGAACGTTTATATTTAGTGCTCCAAATAAATAAAAGAAAACAACAAGCAAAATAAAACCAAAAACACATTCTAACAATTTGTAGGAGCTCGTTTAAAAATCAAAAGGGAGAGTGCCGAGTTCACCTAGGGCTACCGAGGGAAGAACTCGCAAAGAAACCCTCGGTTACGTCCTCATGCAATTAAAACACAAAATAAAACATGAAATACACAAAATAATCCGATGACGCGAGAGAGACACAAAAACGTTAGCAAGAGCAAACACTGAAACCAAATAAAAACGGCAATTGAATTCAGTTATCTAAGTTAAGGCATAAAAACAAAACAGACAATCGGTAATCAAGGCCACGGGTCACTATGTACAGTCTCTAACACTTCCTCCCTTGCTCTCGACTACTACTACTACATTTGGAAGACAGGCATAAAGCACATATAAATGGTTAGTTATTCGGGCCCCCCCGAAATGTACCGACTGACCTGGTTTCGACCTTAATCGGCTAAAGTTGAATTTCGAGAAGAATGCTGCTAGCTTTGGTTAATACAGCCCACCATCCAACTCTACACGGGAGAAAAAAACATTATTAGTTACATACACAAAAGGCCCTTGTATCCCTGAGGAAGCAACGTAAGATTCTGATAGCTATGCTAAAAGCAAGTAATACTTACTGAAAACCGAATGTCCCATGATAAAATAACAAACAGGTAAATTCAGAAAAAGACTCGAAGCCTCCCTTTATATCATTTAATCTCCAATATTAAGTTACGTAGTAAAAAAGTGTGATGATCTGATGATAGACGATGAGATGAGATGACGTTTTTATGTTTTTTAGATAAGGCGCCGAAGCACCTGACACGTGAGCCAATGCAAAACTCACAAATTGAAATTTTTGAGAAAGGAATACCAGGGTTTATTTAAAAACCATCTGGGACCATTACATCCTTGGGATTGTGGCGATCATCATACAGATGTTAAAACATGAGCCAATGCAAAACTCACAGATTAAAATTTTTGAAAAAGGAATACCAGGGTTTATTTAAAAACCATTAAGCAATTCCAGTTGATTTTTGTGTTTGACAATTTCAAAAGTTTCGAGGGTGTTCATAAGGTGGCCTTTCTTACAATTGTGAAGGATTTTATAATCGGAATTTGGATTAAAGTTATGACCCGTCTTAAGGATATGGTCGGCAAAGGTGGATTTATGATCGAGGTTGTTAGAACGGATGGAAAGGAAATGCTCTTTGAATCTAGTAGCAAAGGAACGACCCGTTTGGCCTATGTAAATGGAATTACAAGATTGACAATTTAATTTATAGATGCCTGATTTATCGAGCTTGTAAATAGGATCCTTATTCCTGACCAAAGAGGTGTGTAAGGTATTGGAATTCGAAAAGGAAATGATAATGTTAAATTTGGTAAAAATGTTTCTGATGTTGTACGAGAGGTCCGGATAAAAGGTTAAAGATCGATAGCAAGGGTTTTTAAGTTCTAGGGGGGCCGGAGTTAGGAGGGTGGGGTTGAGGGAATGTTTGATTCTATAACACATTTTTGTAATGAAGGAAACGGGGTAGCCATTATTTATAGCTATCTGTTTGATAATATTGTATTCTTCGGTAAACAGATGAGGGGGCATGGGAATAGACAACATCCTCCTCAGGACGCAATTAAGACCCGCGCTTTTATGAGAGATGGGGTGAGAAGAATCGTAAGGGATTAGGTTATCCGTGGTGGTAGGTTTTCTGTAAATACTTTTAATGTTTTGATGTTGTTTGTGAAGCATTATGTCTAAGAACGGTAATTTATTGGAAACTTCGCATTCAATAGTGAATTTTATGTGGGGGTGGATTTGGTTAATAAAGGAGAGGAACGAGTTGATATCTTCATGATTAGCAGTGTGTATGCAAATAATGTCATCCATATTTTGAGTCCTGAACCACTACTTCATGATGTATAAAATAACAAACTTGATAAACTAAAATTAAACATAACTGAATTCAAAATATTCACATAGATATAAAGCAATTCCCTCGCCCTAAATAACAGGTGGTTGCAAATATGCATGATACAAACACGTGCACACAAAACATAAAATGGATCCCTAACGGTACAATTTACAGTTACATTCCCCAACAATGAACACATATAATTACATAAAATAAAATAAAAGGGTTGTTTAAAACATAGTACATAATCATCAAATAATACAACTTAAATTCAAGTTATTACCTTTTACAAAAAGTGAACACACCACACAAAATAATTACAAAATTGACAAAAGAATACTGCACGTGTTAATCGTTCGAAGTACGGGATCAGATAAACGGAAAAACACCCCAAAACTACCCTCACAATTGTCTTGCTCTCCCTCCGTTTTTCTACATTTTTCTATCGCTCAAAGTACCGTTAAGGTGTCTCACATCCCGTCATCGGCCTTACTTCAGTTTAAATTCAAATCTGGCCTCTTCATATGTTGTACGTAAATATTTTGGAGAAGTATTAATTTAACAAGGAGAAATGAAAAAGGGTATTTCAGGTAACTTCACATACTAAAAATTACACTAGGACGGGATGACGACATTCGCCCCCCCCCCCCCCCCCCCCCCCCAAAGTTGATTAACATTTTTGCATATTTCTTCTATGTAGGTAGATTAATTTTCGATACCAATTGACTAAAGTAATCAGAAAATGGACCTATATAAGGTAAGTAAGCCAAATATTGCCATGTGATAACATTTTATTATTTATTATAGTTAATTTCAAGTTTATTTATCTGTAACATTACCACATATTATAACTATATAATGTCCACAATCTAAGCCTTTGAAAATATACAAAACGTGATAACTTCAAATTTTAAAAAATATTTTTTGAAATCTCAAATACTGACAATATTAGAACCTAGTGCTCCAAATACTGTCACAGTGTCCCACTTGTTTTTATACACAATGTGGGCACATAAAAATATCTTTATCAGCTTTAGTGAGACCCACGCACTCTTCATGAACATATCGTTTACATAAGGAACACAATCGCATATCAACTTGACGATTTTCGTTGCACACAAAACAGAACCAAGATTCAGAACTTTTTACTTTTGTGCTTACTTCATTTTCCTTGTGGTTTTTTGACTTTTGTACCTGTTTGCCAAGAAGTTTTGTATTTTCCTTTTTGGGCGCTTTTTTCGATGATCCCGAAAATAAGGCTTTTGTCACTTCTTGGGCTCTGCTGTTGAGTGCTGGTTTGCGTTTTGTCGCGGATATCTTTATTTCCGGTGTAACTAAGAACCCCATATCCTTGAAAGACCTATTTGCATTATCTTTATCAGGAGTAGAGTCTGCTATATTCGTATTCTTTTCGGCGCATGGTATCTTTGTACTGTTCGAAGGCTTTGGTGCAAAGTCGTCATCGCTATTTATATTGTCGGATAAAGAATCATGGACACTAAAATCCGACTCTAAAGACGACTCGGTGTCAGAAGATGGTTTTTTTGTTGTATTGATTTTTTTCTTAGGTATACTTTTCAATGAATTCATTCCACTAGTACTTGGCACTTGACTGCATTGCGGATCCTTGATCTTGTTAGTTATAGAAATTGGAGAACTGACATGAGCGTCCTTGTTTTCTGTGTGCTGCATGGTCTTTTCTTCCACATGGGTTACAAGGCTTTGCGCAAAAGCGGATTCAGGTATGACTTCCGAGTCAAACGGGAAAATACCTGTGGCTCTGAATCCAGATAGTATGTTTGAAGGCGTCATTGATTTAAACCACACTTTAGTAAATATTTCACCAAATCTCATTTTGGTTATGGGTTTTCCAGGTTGGGTTACCAACAAATTCAAAACTTCTTGGTCCCAAAACGATTTATAGCTTCTAAACACCGCCTTGTCCATCGGCTGCAGCTCGTGAGTAGTGTTACTCGGTAGACAAAACAAGGTAATCTCATGCTTTTCTGCAGCTTCAGCAATATTGATGTCCAAGTGCGATTTTGCTCCATCGAATATTAAGAGGGCAGGTCCCTTATTCCTGTACTTTTTAAAGTGGTCGAGCCAATGGATAAAGGATTCAGACGTCATGCTTCCTTTCAGTGTCACCATTGCAGATGATCCTGGAGGTAAATGATCGCTCCATTCAGATTTAAACCTCTTCCCTTTAAAGAGAATAAATGGTGGTATTGCCTGCCCCAGAGCATTCCCACAGGCTACAATACTAACGTTTTCCCCGTGCTCTGGAGCAGTCAAGTGCACACGCTTAGCACCTTTTTTTGCTAAAACAGTCTGCTGTTTGTGAATCGTTAGACGACAACCTTTTTCGTCCATATTATACACATTGCCAGGTTTATCGAACAATTCTAATTTTGTTAACACTTCTTTTAATTTTATGAAATAATCATTTACAACCACGCGGTTCATTTTTTGGGCTCGGGCTGGATTCATCTGTTGAGCTTTGCGCCTGGCTACATCGGGATGTCTTGCAAAAAACAATTTAAGCCACTTCCGTCCTGCCATTTCAGATGATTTCGAAAAAGGTGTAGGAAGGTTCAGTGCACACGCATACAAATAAACGCTTTTCTTAACCATTTTGCTTCTTAACGGCATACCTATCTCTGCCAATTTCTGAATCCTTGTTACTAGATCTCTTTCTTGTTCGGGATTCAAAACAGTTTTTCTTCCAAGGCGTTTACGCGAATTTCGAGTTCTATAATGTAGGCCAAGTGTCGTTCGGGGAATTTGATATTGTTTCGAAGCTTGGCTGATGCTCATTCCAGCTATTACAGCTTCTAACGCTTTTTGAAGATTCTCCACTGACCATTCAGCTCTCTTCTTTTTTGCTATTCTGTAGAAAATGAATCTTTTATTAATGGCAAATTATGTTGCAGTCTAAATTGTAGCATGGCAACATTTGGAACTTGTTTACATGACAATATTAGGATCATAGCTACCTAAACGAAAATTCCGATTAATGGCGTTGTTGTTTTCATGTTGAATAAAACACAATATGGATTAAGAAAGTATAGGTTTGTATCTACCTTAAAACGTTTTCGACTTGAAATATAATTGCTTGGAAACACAGTTAAACTTCACTTCACTTATGTACGTTGTTATACTGATATTGCACAAAATGATAAGTACTCTGCTGCGAACTTCGTTACCGACTGAATCGACTTATATCATTTTACAGCGTTCGCTTTGTAGTAACAGCCATACTGACAGCGTCATCTACGACATATATTACAAACTCGCGATTTTAATAGAGGTGGCATTAATAAGAGCATGGCAATAATTGGCTCACCTACCTTAGTTGATAATATTCCAATATTATTACTTATACAATGCCAATTATAAAGTAATTGTGATGTGTAATGTGCAATTATGATAATAATGATAATTAATTTCCAGTATCTAATAATCTACTAATGATATATTATCTATTAATCTAGTATTTAGTAATAATTATCTTAATAAAATAAAATAAAGCTGTGCAATTTATTATAATAATAATAATTATGAAATGATAATAATAGCATCTTAATCATAAATGGAGCTTAAGGACCCATTAATTTCGGTATAGTCGTTCGAAGTCACGCCGGTCATGTCGTTTGTTGCATCAAATAGAGGTCGTCAGAAATTTATTGATGACAATTTTGTGTATGTTTTTTCGAAGAAAATTGCAAATGAAGAACACTCCATATGGGTTTGTGAAAAAAGAGGTCAATGTAAAGGTCGCATCTGGACAATAGGTAAGTTTTATGTTTATCATTCACATTACATGTACTCATTAGTAATACATTGTAGCTAACGGGGTAGAAGTTGTCCGTATAAGTAACACCTCACAACCATGCTTCTGGGGCGACCTGAGTTCCCGTGTTAAATATTCTGAGTCGTATGAAAGAGCGAGAGCGTGATACAGAAGAAACTCTTCATATTCAACACTAGATCGTGCAGGGGGATTTCGGGTTCGTACTATTTTATTTGCTAATTCACGACACTCAAAATTTCTTTTCTTTTCGAATTACGTCTATTATAGCTCTACGATCTTTGGAACCTTAAAAATTAAAATAAGATGTAGTGTCAGAATACAATTTCTTGTACTGAATGTTACATTTGGTAAAATCATAAATTCTTTTACATCATTGTCGTCATTATGAGTATTTTCCAGATGACTTGCAATATTTGCAAAAGAATTTCTACAAAACAGACAACAATTTTTTCCCTCTCTTGACGTGATCTATAAATTTGTACAAAAATATCTAATAAAGTAATAAGAAATTATTCCAGTTGTGTAAGATCTATTCACGTTCTATGGGTTCATTTGTTAATGTAATAGTGGGTCATATTATCAAACTTGAATAAAATTATAATGGTTAACGAACTGCTTATAAGTCATATAAACTTGTCGACCAAGCGAGATATTAAAGTGGCATGAAGTCAGAACAAGAAGTTATATGGATCCCTGAACTGTTGCCAGTGGTACGCAGAAGAAGCGGAGCGGGACCTAGTTCGAGGGAAAATTGCTAAAACCGATGTTGGAATTTAGCAGGTGGAAATTGATTTTGTTAGCTGTATTTACGTGATGGTCGATGTGGGAGTATACAGAAAGAATAGGAAACATAAAGAAAGAGAGGGCTGGAAGCGAGGAAACAATAATGAAAAACAAAGAAAAATAGAGGCAGCGATAGACATAAAAAAAGTAAAGAGGGCAAGAAAAAATACATATAGAAAGTGAAATATAGGAACAAATTTATAAAAAATATAATAGCCGTCATAATATTATTGTTTAGTATACCTTATTCGCCGAATAGAAATAGTTAAGCCATTCCCTGCATGTTTTGAATGTAATCAATGAGAACAAGGCTTCCCGTATAATGCGGGTAGATCACACACGGTATATAGAACAAAAAATGTATATTAAAATTTTGTGCATGCTTTTTTAAGTCTGTTTAATTAACGTTTGTGCACAACAACTGTTTAGTGGTGTTCGGAAAGTAATGTTTTATTGGTTTTTATACGTCATGCTTACACTACTACTACCGTGCCCCCAGAAACACAAAAAAAAAACGTTGGTCGCTATCCGTATTCAATACATCAGAGTCAGTATGGACTTTAATGCAAACCGATGTAGCCATATTTCAGCACAAAACTGGTTGTAAATTATTAGTTTACAACTGTCAATCATAAATAAATCCTGCTTTTGTATTCCTAAGCGCTTAACAGGTAGTAATCACTTACTAATGCCTTTTCCTTGACTAACCGCATTTTTGTCAGCGGTATTCAAATAAATTATTGAAAGATAGTGCTCATCATACTTATTAGCTTAAATTTGTTTCTACCCTTTTAAAAAGCATTATCCTCGCTGTTGGGTGCTCTTTTATTTTTTTCTTAATTGTAATAATATCAACTTAAAAAAATATCTACATGTATTTATAATAAAAAGACAACGAATATTTTTGATTACACATATAATTATTTACACTAAGGGCTTAATACAAATTTTGTGTTACATATACAGGGCATTCCTTAAAGTCTGTAATGAAACACTTATTATTTATTAATTGGGATAACTAAATAAATAAATACGCATGAGATATTTTTGATATAATTGCGACAATATTACTCCGAAAATTTACAATTTATTATAGATGTCTTACAACAAACCTCCGATTTCACTAAAATACATAAACTTAGAACATCGCTTGTTGCCGAGAACTGGCAACGTCGACAAGAAATCTCTCGTAATGATTGCACAGCCCTATCATAGCCATACTGACTCTGATGTATAGAATTGTGCACGTAATCTATAATCTATAATGCTTACTTTCTTAAGAGAAGAAAACAAATTAAAAGTGAAACATGAATTGGAAATACAAATTAATATTGGAAAACAATCAATACTACCCAATGTGATTATTTGAAGCAAATTTTAGGTGCGTAAAGTTAGCAACGATAATTCCCAGCAACGAACCAGTATGCTTTAACGAAACTGGACTTCAGAATTTACATAGGGAAAATCTTATTCCCTCTATTATTAAAAAAGTATAGGGTACCGAAAGGTTTTGAAAGCGGGAACTGTCAGAACGTGCCTTCTGTTATCTCTATGCAAATTTTTGTAAGAATCAACTGATAAATAAAAAATTCCACGCGATTTTAATTACCCCGTGCTTTTAGATAGGGAAATCGTATTTCGTCGATTATTAAAAAAGTATAGGGTACCGAACGGTTTTGAAAGCGGCAACTATTAGAACGTTTGTTACGTGTTGAATCAGGTTCTCAGTAGCAAAATAATAAAACAATGTCCCGATAGCTCTGTCAAGGTGAACGGTTTGGGTCGTGAGCTAAATTATACAAAAAGACTGAAAATATTTAAATAAATTTTTGGGCGCCACTATATTTGAAAGACAATTGTTTACGATGTTACACTAGTAAAACAAAGATAGAAAGTAGTACCAAATTTAATAAATGAACACTGTTTTAATATCGTGTCTCTCCACTATAAATGTCTGTCGATGCAGAATGAAATGTTTTGAAAAAATTTCAGAAGAAAATAGAATTGAACTTCACAAATCTTTCTGGACTAACTTTGAATCATGGGAATAGAGAAGTCAATACGTTGTGGATTGTATTTCTGTAAAACCAGCAGAAAGACAAAGATGTAGAAACGAAGAAAGAAAAAAAAAATTAAGGAAACTAGAATTTACACATTTGTAATAAATAATCAAAATATTAGAGTTTACCAGTTGATGTTTCTTAACACTTTTTCTATATCCGAAAGATATGTGTCTGCTATACTCAATACAATTCAACCAAACTGTGCAATCGTAGACGCTGACTCCCGAGGTAAACATGTCCCAAGTAATAAAACTTCAGGCACAAATATAGATTCGGTGAAAGGTCACATTGAAGCTATATATCAATCGCATTATTCAAGAGAAAGAACAAAGAAAAAATATTTGGGTTCAGAGTTGAATTTATCAATCATGTATAAACGCTATACTGAAGAATGTGTAAACAACAATGAAACCGCAGCATCTCAATGAATCTATAAGAAAGTTTTTAATGAACAGTATAATTTAGGTTTTCATCCTCCCACAAATTACACATGTGATGAGTGTGATCTATTAAAAGTTTCATTACAAGCAACGAAAGGTGAAGAACAAAACTTGATCGAGGAAAAGAAAATGTGTCATTTACAAGATGCTCAAAATAGATACAATATTAAAGTAGAAGACAAACGTCAAGCTAAAGAATAGTTCTTATGTTTGATATTCCTACACCAAGTTTGACAAATAATCAATCATTTTATTTAAAAAAATTATGGGTGTTAAACGAATCAATATACAATAGCACTAACGATAGTTAAAAACTGACCAAGCAAAGAAACCTGGGAAGCACGTTCGCAGCGAAGCTGGCTTTCATAATTTAAGTTTAAAATTTTTCTCGAAAAGAAATGTCAATATTCAATTACCTGTCAGTTAAACTTAAAAATTTCACCAACAACCACGTAACAATAATGAGCTATAATTTACTGTATTTTCAATTTTTCTTAATTTCAAAATGTTCTTTCGTGGAGTTTCACACGTTGTAAAAAACCAACGTACACTAAATTACAATTCTTTATATTATAAAAAAATCCACGAGGCGTAAATATGCGAAGATATGTAACTTTTATCAAAATATGCAACAAACGTCCAAATATGCAATATGAAAATAGTGTCAATTGATTCGTAATTGTGCAAATCGTAGATATTTAAAGACATAAAAATTAGAAATGCTAAAAATAAAAGCATTTAGAATGATAAAGCTCACATTTTACTTTTTATAGCATTTAATACGAAAGGAATGGTGTTATAAATTACACTAACGATTACAATTTAAAATTAAAATCTTCATCACCACTGTCATCGTCACTTTCGAGATTGATCACTAACTTAATTTTACGAGAGTCCGGATGCAGATATTGATTTTCAATTGAAATGACGTGCTGAACACTTTTGGCCCACGCTTCCGGTGTTACTTTAGAAATTTGATCCTTTATGACCTTTATTACTATTTTATTTATGGGGCTGAAAATTATAACACCTCACATTAGCGTTTAATTGCCCCCAAATTAGCTCAATAGGGTTAAAGATACAACAATAAGGGGGCAATCGTAAAACATTATGTCCATGCCACCTTTGTTAGCCGTGATGTCTCTTTGAAAGCTACTTCTGTCTCCAATTAACGATTTGTAAACATTTTTTAATAATGCACGCGTGTGCGTACGTTTTTTTGTTGTACGATTTTTTTCCGAATTGGAAGGAGGTACTCCTCACTTCCGAACACGTCCTCCCAAGGCCTGCACTTAACTGTTGCTCGTTATAGATTATAATATGAACTGACTGAAGTATAAATTCATTATCATCAGGCTAATTGATTTATAATTGAGGGGTTCACAAGTGAAGTGGATCAAGTCCTAAAAGCTAATTATGGAGAAACTGAAGATTACAGTTTTTACATGTTTATTAATTAAAAAATACCAAATCTAAAAAAAAAAGAAACAAAATGCTTTACTTACTTTATATTTTACAGCTGTAAACTTAAATAACTTGACAACTTTATACTATAGTAATTTTTAACGTCGATTAATTAGAATTTTTTGGACTTAATCCATTTTATAACTGAACATATTTTAAACTATTCATAAAAAGGTTCATCAGTAGATTCTTCTTCGTCACCAAGGGATTTATTACCTTCGCTTTGCCTAGTGTTTCCTTCAATAGGTAAATTTTTATAAAAGTTATGATATATGGGCGGGATAAATCGAAGAAGGTCTTTCATATGTTGTTTTTTCGATTCCGTTACATTACGTCTGTATGGATATAATTGACTCTGTTGGATGGTTAATGATGTAATTTTTTATCCCCGTGCGGTTTTATTTAAATCAACTGTTTCGAACGCAATGTCTTCATTCAGAGTTTCTTTAAACTTGAATGATATTGGCGATGCCCTTTCAAAGCGCAACCATCTTATTTTTAACCATGAAAAATTACGGCCTGTTACAGTTTTCTTTCTATTTTGTATTGCCGATTCTAAGTTTTTGGTTGATAGAAATTCTTCCCTTTTCATTTCAGTTATTCTAAATCTTGGTTCCTTTTTCTTTGCTTCCCGTGCTATTTTTATCCAGTCTTGTACAGAAAAAATATGGGGGCATTTACGACTACACTTTTCAATTACCCCGAAATCGGCATCGTTTGGCAAAAACGAATGACCTGACACTAAAAATTTAAGGTCTATAGTGTCCACGACCATACTAGAATCTTGTACTAACTTTAGCAGAGAGAGGGACATTTTTATATTCCTATTCTGACCTGTGCATGAGTCAGAATACATTATACTTAATGTGTTTATGAGTTGCTGCAAAATCTTTTAAGTGTTTCACCACACACGATGCAACATCTTGAGAGCCGCGGCCTCCTTCTATCTCATCATACAAATATTAAATTATTTTTATTTTGAAGAGGGATACCAGTTATTTCTTGCTGTTTTTTATGGGGAGTTGAGGAAAATTCCCACTTGTCGGGTGTAATAAAACGCATAATTCAATTACGTTTCGCAGATCTTTGTCTGCTTCTTCAGATTTTATTAGAAGATGAAAAATTACAAGTATGTAGGTACTGTGGTGTGAACATCGTAAAGATGAGATTACCAAGTTATCTTTTTATATCTATTTCAAGCACTCCGGCTGCGCCGTCGTGCTTGAAAACTCACGCCTGTTTTAAAAACCTGTTTATCCACTTATACTTTAATATACTAGATATTAACGTTAAAATACAAAACTCTCATAGCAGTGCGCGAAGTAAGTATTTCGCGCACGGCGTCGTCATTTCGCGCGCTGTGTCATGGTATGGTAGTGAAAAAAAGGGTCACGTCGCTTATTGTTATCAATGCGCAAACCTTGTCATTTTTTGACGTGTGTAGAAACGAAATTGGCAAATAACGGATTTTTGCTCAACTGTAAAGGCCTACTTGATTTTAACAAATCGAAAGTAAACTAAAATAACACCAAGTCCGCCACGCCGTCGCGTCGACGGAAGCGGCCATGCAGGGCAAAGTTGCGAGAGGGGATGCAAAATATATATCGCCGATCAGGGTGTCAAAATAGTGCTCTCGGCTAGGGATATATACACGTGGGTAGAACGGGAACCCGTAGCACAATTATGATCGTAACACGGACAATTTTTTATGGGCGCCAGGAACTGACTGAGGTTAATGTCAAATAAGCCTTCTGGGGATGTTAATGTCATTAATCAAAAATAATGAACTCCCTAATTAGCGGAAAATGGGTATCTTAAAACAAATATAAAGCTTGCATAACTTCGTAGAAGTATATACGCTCCTAAATATCTGTGTCTATGATCTGACGATGGAAGCCCAAACATGTATGGATTATTCGATCCAGCTTCATCTCGTTTCTGTATTATAAGATTTAAGAATGCCTTTATTTCAAAATTTACGAACACAAGAACAGTTCGGTAAAGCTTGCCACGAATTTCAAACCGTTTATACCTTCTGGCCAAGCGTATATTTTCTTCTCCCTTTAAATTTCCTATACTTTCAGATAAATGTTCTGCAGATCGCAGCTTAGAATAATCTGCAATAAGTAATACGTTCTAGTTCACCTTGGCGACGTCGATTGAAAACTATAGTCGATACCTGCCAATGTGAACGATGCTAATTGTCTCCATGCTTCGGAGAAATGTCGGCAAATTGCACTGCTTACCTGTTGAAACCACTTTCTACGGGACAGTCTTAAATATGCAACTAATTTTTCCATAGGGTGTTCCGGTACGAATGGGAAAAAAAGTCAGGAGCGTGTAGTCGGGGCCAAAATAATGTTAGTACTTCATATAACCTTTTTCTATGCAGACCCTCGTTTGAATTTGTTTTTTATTCTTAATTTATTTTTGTACTGGTTATTTGATCTTTATAAAATTTTCCGCATAACTATAACGTACGTGTATGTTTATTTTCGAAAGGTACCTTGAAGCCAGGGACAGATTACTCGCAATGGTTAGTGATCCAAAAATTTTGCAGGGATGGCACACTGTATGAAATTATGGAAAATGACTTCTCCGCGCATTAAGCAAAGGTACTCTTGTTGGAATTCGATAAAGTAAGCCGTTTGGCTAATATTTGCTTTTAACGTGTCATCATTCGTGGCGTTCGCTACTGACTCATCTTTTTAAACTTCTCACATTATTTTTTCTCGTAAGTATTGTTTGGTTTTCCTAACCTATAATAACATTTGGCTATTACTTTCTGCATGGTGCTAAGTCACACTTGACCTTTATTAATTGTTGTACCGGTAAGTCCCCCCCCCCCCCCCCACGTTCCCTTACTTTAGTTTTCAATGGCCTTGCCTCTATCATTGGTTTACTTGCTTTATTACATTTTACATTTACCAACACCCAATGATTTTGTAATTTTTACATAATATTGTAAGTATTCAATTTGTGAATGTTTAAACTTAAATGAATTTTTTAGCTTAAGATAGCCTGATGATGATATTTCTTATATATCGAAACATGTCGCTAATAATAATATGTGTAAAATGCCATCATCTTTAAATTTTACTAATGAAAACATAATTGGCATAAATGGTTAAACGGTTCAAACGGTAGGATTGGTTTTTGAATAAAAAATTATTGCAGCTCCCATAAGTCGCCAAATTTACAATATAATTAAACAAAATTAATGGAGCTAGTGAGAAATGTAAAAATACATTACTGTGGTGGAGTATTTCATATATTACTGGAAACACAACGACCAAATAAAAATAGGTATATGTGAACTTAGCAACACCACAACTTTAGTTCTCGATAATTCTGATTAGAGTTTCGACTTCCTTTTGAAGAGTATAAGACTTGTTTTGTATTCATAAAGTGTTTTGGCGATTAACATGCCTAAAATAACAATTAAAAAATGTAGTGCTAACTTCACACTCAACTTCAAATAAAATAGTTCTGAGTAGGTCGTTCGATGTCCGCGCTAATATTCTTATTGGTCAAGCTTTTCTCAGCCTTGTGTCAAAATCTGGCAAGACTATACAGGGTGTTTTTTTGGGAGCTTTAGTTAGACGTTTCTGGGGAAGTTTTATAGGTAGATTTTTGAAAATTTGTACTTAGGGGTTACTCAAAAAGCCGAATCGATGTAAAATATTTTCAAAATGGCAGCACTTCCGGAAATGCCGGAAGTAGCTACCAATTTCGTTATTTTAAATAGCAACCCCTATTTTTTATTGCATTTTTGGATTCTACGTGAAATTTCATAAATTTTGATATCAAATGTCAATATCTACAAGTTATGGTTTTTAAGTTATTTTCATTTATTTAAAAAAAATGGCGGATGCAGACAGTACTTTAAGAATTCATTACTTGAAAACGGTTGTAGCTATGGCAATCGAGTTTTCACCAGCGCATAGAGGAAGAAAAGGGCTTTCTTTTGGTGTACTTAAAAAAAAGTTATGTTGCGTACGACGTCACCTATGAGGCTTCAAATTTAAGAAAATTCAAAGACTGAAAACTCAGTTTTTTTAAATGAAATGACCATTTTCTTACTATTGCGTTTGATAGAGAATCAAAATGGGCATATTTTGGTATTACATGTTCCTATCCCTATCTTTAATAGTTTCTGACTTATTCTCATTTCATTGCAATGATACAATTTTTTGCGGATTTTTTAGTAGTTGGCCATGCATGACCTTATGGCAAACAAATTTTAAACCAATCAATCCGTCACCTGTTAGTTTCAAATCAATTTAAAACCTTGTCTTCTTCAACACATGCTCAAAATGAGCGCCTTCATGTTCCAAACACAAACTCTTTTTGGTAAATGTTCTCGTGTGGAGTATTGTATGATTTGTGATTCAGTATTGAGCATATTCTTGCAGAGGCAGCTCTTCTGTTGCAGGAACAACAATATTTTACTAAATTTGGCCTCGTCTGACCAAGTAATGTTCCCCAAAAAATATTCCTGGTTCCTTAACATTAGCTATTCGTAAAACTCTTACTGTAGGTAAGGTGGTACAAAGCTTCTAAAATTCAAACAATTTCATTCCAGTGTTCGGATGGTATACGTTCACTAGGACGCGGTCTTTCTGGATATCTCTCAATGAATGTATGACAAGCATGTGACGCGATTCTGTCCATTTCACCATAAATAACAATTAGATTCCAAAAACCATTGCGCGCCATTTTTTTCCATTAATGAAAAACTTATGTTAACCTATAACAGGTGACGGTTTAGTATCACTTGATTTGTTCAAAATTCGTTTGCCATAAGGTCGTACATTCATGGCCAACTACTAAAAAATCCGAAAAACATGGTATCATTGCAATGAAATGAGAATAAGTCAGAAACTATTAAAGATAGGGATAGGAACATGTAATACCAAAATATGCCCATTTTGATTCTCTATCAAACGCAATAGTAAGAAAATGGTCATTTCATTTAAAAAAACTGAGTTTTCAGTCTTTGAATTTTCTTAAATTTGAAGCCTCATAGGTGACGTCGTACGCAACATAACTTTTTTTTAAGTACACCAAAAGAAAGCCCTTTTCTTCTTCTATGCGCTGGTGAAAACTCGATTGCCATAGCTACAACCGTTTTCAAGTAATGAATTCTTAAAGTACTATCTGCATCCGCCATTTTTTTTAAATAAATGAAAATAACTTAAAAACCATAACTTGTAGATATTGACATGTTGATATCAAAATTTATGAAATTTCACGTAGAATCCAAAAATGCAATAAAAAATAGGGGTTGCTATTTAAAATAACGAAGTTGGCAGCTACTTCCGGCATTTCCGGAAGTGCTGCCATTTTGAAAATATTTTACATCGATTCGGCTTTTTGAGTAACCCCTAAGTACAAATTTTCAAAAATCTACCTATAAAACTTTCCCAGAAACGTCTAACTAAAGCTCCCAAAAAAACACCCTGTATAGTGTCGTCTTAGTCAGTGCAGCAGTTAATCACGCAGCTACCAATTCACCGCGCAGACTAGTGGATGATACGTCTTTAACGTCTGGGTAAGTTAGAATAATCCCGTTTGTATTAGAATAATTCCCTTCAATGATACACCAAAAGGAAGCATTTTTGATGCACTTTCCACAAGGTATATTGATATGGGGTTATATTATATTAAACTATAATAAATTGGTTGTTTAGTGTGACTACACTTACTCCAGGAAAATGTATAAGGGTAAGTGCAGTCACAAGAAATCTTGAAAATGGATCCTGAAACATTTTCGGACGTAGATGAAATAGACCAGGACATTAGAATTATTTATTTATTTATTAAAAGCAAGTGTTTAGATATTGATGCCATAAATCCTGAAATACTTTAATAATATTTAGAAATAATATCCTAGGATAATGTCGATGAAGCGTATTCGACTGATTATTTATTTTTACTTTGAATTTTTCAGAAAGCAAATATATAGGCAAATAAAAATTTCCACTTTCTCAAAAATTGGTGGTGCCTCGAAATTGTTGACAGGTATTAATTTAATAAATAAATAAAATAACTTCATTTAATATGTCTGAATCTTGCTTCAACGACGCTCAAATTAGATAAAATACACTACAACACACTACAATGATCCTCATTGACAAACAACTATTGTTTTTACGTCAACATTTCCATGGCACCACTATTTTTTGCCAAAGTATCACTATTAATTTTCAATTTTTCTTCATGCTATATTAATAAGTAAAATAAAAACAAATAACATGTACCGATGTAGATTTTTTTAATCTACAAAAAAGTTAAATAGCCTTTTTGTCTAAAATAATTAGGGAAGCAAGTAATCGAATATTAAGATTTTTACATCGAAATCCTTATGGTGCATTCGCTACTTCTACACCCTGTATATGCTAAAAAGATCATCCAAGACCATCTTATATGAAATGCAGCGTGAAGCTGACTCACTAGTGTCTCCAAAGGTTGCATTCATTTCAATTTTCCATGCTGTGAAATGCTGTGAAAAAAAATCTCCACTGGATAGAAATAGATAAAACAACTTACCTTCTTTTAGGTCCGTAAAGTTAACAACGAAAAATCCCTGCGACGAACCAGTATGCGTATAACGAAAGATGACTCATAATTTACATAGGGAAAATCTAATTTATTCGATTAATAAAAAAGTATTGGGTACCGAAAGGTTTTGAAAACGGGAACTATTAGAACTTTCCTTCTATTATCTCTACGTAAATTTTTATAACAATATACCTATAAATAAACAATTACGCGCCATTTTAATTTCTCCGTGCTTTTAGATAGGGCAATCTTATTTATTCGATTAATAAAAAACAATAATTATAGATAATAGTAATATTTATTGTGTATCATGTTGGTACATTTACACTAGTCAGTTACTTATCACCAAAATATTCCATCACCCAAATATTCCACCACCGAACACATACATAAACAAAAAATTACATAAACCAAAAAATACATAAACAAAAAAAACAAACAAAAAATATATAAACAAAAAATACATAAACAAAAATTATATAAACCAAAAAAAAACAAAAAATTATATAAACCAAAAAATACATAAACAAAAAAATTATATAAACCAAAAATTATATAAACAAACAAATACATCAACATAAAACACTACATCTACTCCAACCACAGAATGCGTAGCCGCTCAAGGCCGCTGCTGTTCAGATGTATTCCATCTCTGCAACCAAATGATACAATTTTAATTACCATACATATAATAGTAATTGATATAATACCTTGAAAAGTAGCTCTCAACCTGCAGAAAGGCTTTCACGTCTACCCACCACCACGCGACCTGTAACATATTTCGTATTACATAAAGACAAGGAAGAATTGCCGGAAACTTACGGTTCTTAAAGCAGCGAATGAAATCGTTAAAGAGCTGCAAAGTGGCCGCTGGCTCCCTGGTTGCTCTCAGGAATGGAGGAATGGTACACAGCTTCAGCATCTGAACCCCTTGGCCTTTCACCGTCGCAACGAGTCTCACAAGCCCGGTCCTCATGCTGCTGTACGAGTGGTTCTAAAAGAAATGCATACATTCAAATGGTGATAAAATAGGAAAAAACCGTACTTACTTTCAACACATCATTACTTCCGATCATTATATGAACAACCGGCGCAACGGAAGATGAATCGATGTAGTGCGGCAAGAAATGAATCTGCTGACAAACAAAACTACATATGTGTAGGCCTTTTGAGTTTTAGATCCACGACGACGTGACAAAAGAATAGGGAAAGGTCCACCATATAGTCGTAGCGGTACATCTAAATGTCTGTCAAATTGTGCGGGAAGTGTGAAATTAGGCACACTTATTAATTAGATCAAAATAAACGATTTGACCCGCAGCACCCCTATTTTCAACCCTTAGTTTTCAAAAGTGCCCCGTATTTAGTTTTTTCCATCCCCTAACGATAACTCCTTTGTTTACAACAGTTATTATGAAAGCGAAAACAATACGCTAGAATGCGTTGAATTTTACGAAGCGAAGAAAATCGCTCGAGAATCGAATCGATAATAGGGAGGTCTCATGATTTTTGTTGAGGTGATATTTCGATACAATATGTATACAAGGTTATCGTATCATCCACTAAAAAATTAGAAACCAAAATTAACCCTTATAATACGCAATACAAATTTGTTTTGCGAGCGAGGCTAGAAAACGTACCTTTCGGCGAGACTAGCGTCTGTGACGTCACCTACTCGCTCGGAGTTCAGCGTATATTAAGCTACATATGCGCGCTTAGTAGTTTGTGAGACCTTTGACGGCAAGTGGATTAAATTAATTAAACATTCCTGCACGTAAGTGTTGCTTTGTACCAAATTGTAAAAATACAACCTACACAAGACCGGATAAGACGTTTCTAACGGTCTCCAGAAATGCAAAAAGGAGACAAAAGTGGTTTGAGGCAGTACGACGAGATATCGTGGAAGTGTCGGAGAAATGTACATTGTGTTGTTACGAAGACCACTTTACGCCGAAGACGCAAAATCGATAGCTAACATCACCTCTTGTCGTCGGTCTGGAAGAAGGGTGATCAGGGTAAGGGAAAGGGTTTTAATGAACAGACACGCTAAGGGGCTGGTCTGGTTCTGGTTCTAGGGTTAGGGAGAATTGGGATTGGGGTATATTGGTTTTGGCGGGACAGCTTCAGAGGGAACGGAAGGGGGTTCGCGCAAGACTGTGATTTTTATTGTAAAATTAGGGGGTGCAAATATTGCGATCACCATGATAGTAAGGAGGGTTGTTAGTGCTTGTTTATTGGATGTTTAGTATGCGGTAGGTAGTGAGTTAGAAGAGAAAAACTGAATTTCCTAACTGGTAGAACCCTCGTAGACCGCGATCTACGGCAAGCACGGCCCGGCTGTATGTTTCTCAGGGACGGCTCCGCTTGGCTGCTGGTGGATTCAAGTAGTGCATTCAATGGTGTTTCCAGGCAACTGGATTGGGGGGGGGGGGGGGGTAATTTTTAAAAAAGTATCGGGCATTTGTTGTTTCCAAGACTCCAGCAGTTTTGGAGAAATTCAGTCATAGATCGCCGACTACATTTACCATAACTTAACTTGTTTGTTTGAAATGTTGGTAATTTTTTAAGAATAAAAATAAATAAGCGAACGAAAAATTCTTAGGGGGGGGGGGGGGGGTAATTTCCCTTGAAACCGCCACTGAATGCATTCAAGTGATGATTAATAATTCACCGCAACAACAGTCCGAATAGTAACCATGCTGTTTATACGGAAAGCGAAGAAGGTGGAGCGTCAACAGTCCTGACTTCGAACGAAAGTGTGTCGAGATTATAACACCATTGGAGGCCTAGAATTTTGACAATTGAATCACTATCTAAACTCTGAGGGTTTGACTGAATATGTTGTGCTGGAATTCCTTCCAAGATTGTACTGTTATTAGCCGCCCACTTGCGTAATTCAAAACAGCCTAACTGTAACAAATTAATAAGCTGATTTCGTAATTCTAAGACTTCGGGGAGGTCTTGACCACAAAAGACTAGGTCATCGACATACAAATCTGATTCAAGTGCTTGCGAAGCGAGTGGAAATTCATGTCTACCTTCTTTAGCTAATTGAAGAAGGCAGCGAATGGCAATAAAAGGGCTCAACATTTTGCTGGACTAAGTACAAGGTTGCTTTAACTCCAGTGTGAAAATTGTCCTCATGGATTTGTCGAACCAAAAGTTCAGTGAAGCGATAAATTTTAGGCAAAATTGCAGAATGTTTAGTCTCAAACGGCAATGTAGAATTTTCAAGACGACCGCCCACGCGAATAAGATTATCCCCGCCCACCATGGGAAACAATTTTAAAACCCACTTAGGGACGACCTTATTTGATCAAAGTTTTTCAAAAAGATCACGAAAACAGTCATTCTGAACTGAGCGAACGATAACCAACAAAGCCTTACATCATTCCTGCTGTGACAAAGGATTAGTATATTTCTTATTCGATTGTCCTACATTATGGCAAAGTAGGACATAAACCACGACTGCTTGGATTTAGGACAACGACATGTCTTGTAGCAAGGTAAAAATGAACGAAGGCTGATCTTTACCACCAAGATTAACGTACGAAAGCACACACTGGGTAGACGAAACTAAATGATTTTGTTTAATTTCCTCGACCAGAAGAAGAGGATTGCTATACGAATCTTTCGGGCAATTAGTTTGAGGTAACAACAAAAACGAAGGACCTGTCCACCAAAGGGGGGTGAGATAAAATCTGTGTGGGAAGCAACCCTCGAGAAGCAGGATCGGCAGGGTTATCACGGGAAGGAACATAACGCCAACATCCTGGAGGGACTCTATCATGAATGTAAGATATTTGCGTGGGTGGGAGCGAATCGAAGTTAACACAACACTAGAATCTGACCAAAAAATGTCGTTAGCACAGTTTATTACACGTAGATGAACGTACAAATCACAAAACACCAAAAAACGCTTTAATGTACGAAATATAATTTTTATGAACTATCAAAAACACACACACAATAATTGATTAACGCTACTTGGCAACTACAACTTGCTACTACCTACTAAATTTTAAATTGATAAAATGTTATATTTCAACAGCGACGATGTCACTAACAGGAGTGATATTCCAAAAAGAACTCGATTAAAATTTTATTAATTTAGCGAGAAGAGCCGCACCACACAACTCTAGGGGCGGAATGGATTGCTGTTTGATTGGAGCTACCTTTGATTTTGCGATATCGAAGGCAGTACGAAAACTACCGTCATTCAAGGTGAATCGAAAATATACAACAGTCGCATAGCCTGCCTCAGAGGCATCACAAAACCCTTGCAACTGAAACGATTCAGCGTTTGCAGAAAATATCAAACGAGGTAATTGAATCGACGAAAGAGTAGACAACTCAGATTTAAATTTAAACCACTGGTCGGTATCTCAATCCAAACCCAATAACCAAATTTGTTGAATTGGACAGTTAGCGAAAAAACTAATTGGGGCGAATAACCCGAGGGGATCATAAATACGAGCTAATTCAGATAGTAAAGAACGTTTTGTGCAAAGCACATTGCGGGGATTAACCACAAAAGAAAAAGTGTCGAGGTCGAGTGCCAACGAAGACCAAGAATTTTGATCGTAGTGGAGGACTCGCTATCGAAGGATAGAGCCTGTGATTGGATAAATTCCAGTGGAATAGAATCTAGTGCTTCTGAATGGTTAGACACCCATTTACGAAGGTCAAAGGATCCCGAAGAAAACCTTTGGGCTTCATTAACGGAAGATGCGCCACAAATAAGATCATCAACATAGAGACTAGAGCGAATAGCTTGAGCGCCCAAAGGGCATGTGCTCTCACCCTTCTTACCATAAGTAGCAGTCGAAAACAATTGTCCCTACTTGAACTATGCGAGGATATGAGAGTAGATGCAATGCAGCGTCGTTAAAATTCGTTATTAAACGTTTTGTAATTCCAATTAAAAATACAGTTACTAAAATGTACTAGGTTTAGACATCACACAATGCTTTATTAGAGTAGGGGAAAGTGGGGGAATATCGACCGGCGGGTAATATCGATCACATTCAAATCTCTAATAATTGGCGCCACAGAGCGAGTTCCCTGTAATACATGTTTAAACAGTCGCTGATAGAGGGCAGTCGTAACAAAAGTTCCACGCCACATCGAGCAACAACCGGACAATATAAAAAATTGTGTTTTTAGAGCAATTCTTATTACTTTTCTAAGTGGAATATTAAGGTAAGCAGCGTCTTTTTCAATTGTTTTAACGATTTTGCTTGTTGTACACGTACAACTACGTCTCTAAAAGATAGTTACCGCAAGCATTTAAATTTAAGGTTATCTGTTTTGGCGGCATGCGTTCGCAAATGAAATATGCAGTGTTGGGTAATATCGACCACGTGTGGTCGATATTACCCCGAAATGATCGATATTTCCCTTATCTAATATTATCGTTATTTCTTAGATGCCACGAAATTATCAACGCACCACTACCCGATCTTCGTGGTCTGAAGCGGCAATAAAAAAAGCTTTGCAAGAAATCGCGGATAAAAAGATCTCAATCATAAAAGCTTCCAAATTGTACGAAATTCCATATGGAACTTTGCAAGATCGCCTAGGTGGACGTTTCGAAGCTAGGAAAATCACATTAGGAAGAAAACCAGTGTTCACTCAAGAACAAGAATCCGAATTTGCGAAACGTATCTTAGAAATGTCAAATGCATTCTATGGACTTACACCACTTAATGTACGTCAGTTGGTTTTCGAGTATGCCGAAATAAATAATATTTCACATCCATTCAAAAAAGAAGCTGGAAAATGTGGTAAGGATTGGCTCTACTCATTTATGCGTCGTCAACCAGAACTTAGTTTACGCAAGCCTGAGGCGACAAGTATCAACAGAGTGACAGCCTTTAATCGGGAAGAACTCTTTATATTTTTCAATAATTTATCATCCCTCCTTGATCGCTTTCAATTTGAAAGCCATCAAATTTTCAACGTAGATGAGACAGGTGTAAGCAATGTCCACATTCCTAGCAAGATTTTGACTGCAAAGGGCAGGAAACAAGTCGGCGCAATTACAAGTGGCGAGAGAGGGCAAACAATAACCTTAGTATACGCTCTCAGTGCATCTGGCCAATACATCCCGCCTATGTTCATTTTCAAGAGAAACAGAATGAAGGAAGGTCTTGATAGGAACGGTCCTGTTGGAGGCATATACCGGTGCTCAAAGTCTGGGTGGATCGCAGAGGAACTATTTCTTGAGTGGCTGAAACACTTTCAGAAAAATGTAAATTCTTCTAAGGATCGTCCAGTACTTCTTGTGTTAGATAACCACTCCACCCACTCAAGCCTAGCTTCTTATAATTTTTGTAGAGAATCGGGAATTCACCTTTTATCGCTGCCGCCACACACATCTCATCGTCTTCAACCCTTAGACGTCACTTTTTTTGGGCCCTTCAAATCAGCATATTACCAAGAATGTGAAAAATACATGAAACATAAGAAATTTGAGAAAATAAATGCAACGGATATTGCAGAACTTGTCAAGAATGCTTTCAACAGGACGGCGGCTATCGAGAAAGCCGTAAAAGGTTTCCAAACAACAGGTATATTTCCATTTAATCCTGATGTGTTTAACGAGGAAGAGCTAACTGCTTTGCCAGAAGTTGATGGTCGTGGAGATGAAACACTTGATTTATCTGAGAGGCATCAAACACCACCTCCAATACCGGACATAGAAAGACCAGGTCCTAGTGGAGTACAAACTAAAAAAAGGAAAACCAGATCATCGTCAACATCTGAATCTCCTTCATCCGAATCGGAATTAGAAGAAGTCTCAGATCTTGAGTTGACCGACCATGAAGATAAACTTTTGAAACCCAAAAATAAAACATCGTTGAAAACATCTTTTACGGAGTTATGTCCATTGCCATCTTATGGTTTCCCAAAAACGACACGCAGGCGAACTCAGCATTCAACGATCATGACTTCAACTCCTTTGAAAGACGAACTGGAAAATAAAGAACAGAAGAAACAAAAGAAAATGGAAAAAGAAGCCGAAAAGGTGAAAAGAAATATTGGAGTGTTAACAAAGAAGAAAGTTGTGAAGAAAAGCAGTGGAAGTGCTAGAGGTGAAAAATCAGCGACCAGCGATGTATGCGCCGTGTGCTCGCAATATGGAACAAATGAATTGTGGTGGAGATGTCGCATCTGTGGCGTGTGGTCTCATGCTGATTGCACAGAAGTAGACAGTGCTGATAAATATATTTGTGTTAATTGTTTTACATAAACCAAATATTAAATATATGTTCCTTACGCAAATTTTATGTTTTATTACCATACCCATGCCTGATCGATATAACCCACCATGATCGATATTACCCCACTGATCGATATTACCCCACTGATCGATTTTGCCCGACTTTGTCATAAGTTTTTTATTTTTTTTTTCAAATAATTCCATTGATTTTAAAAATAATTTTAAACCGGAAATCAAAAAAGGAATAATTGACGTGCTTTGAGAAAAAATTAGAAACACATTAAAGCTATAACAAAAGATTTATGATCAATTCTCCTTAAGGGGTCGATATTCCCCCACTTTCCCCTAGACAAATGAAACATAAATATTAATGATAAAAAAATAGGGAAATTTTTTATTAGATGAAATATTGCACAAAATACAAAAGAAGCAAATTAAATACTATTTGAAGGACTCAAAAATTATATAATTTATCAACAGAATTAAAAGGAACAAAAACAAAGCACCTATGTATGTACGTAACACTATCAAATCAAAATAAGTAAAAGCAAATTATTTGAAATTACTGTTAAAATTTGAAATTGTAATAAATTCGCAAATGTACCTAACTTACGTAATATAACAACTAAAATATCAGACAAGCAATATAAACTTAACTATTTACATAACATTAAACAAACTTAAAAAAACAACATTCTGCTATAATTTATAAATTGTGATAATTTACAAATTCAACTATGTCATACATGTATATAACGATGCAAATAACAATTTATCGTGAATTTTGAAACCATACATTACCGTAATAAAAGTTTAAATTCTCTTGCATACGTTGCAGTTGATTAGCAACTGCGGTCTTTATAGCCGCCACAGTTAAATGCTGAAAATGGGGGAAATTATCCTTCGCAGCTGCACATTCACCATTTGATCGTAATTTTCAACAAATACTCATTTCAATTCAGACATCATACTTGGGACCCAACATGTCCGTACTGCCCATAAAAAGAAATATTAGTTTTTAAAATTTAAGTACAACTTGCAAATTACCTATTTGAGCAGTTGAATTTCCACTGCTTTGAGGGGTTTTGGTAAGGTACTGTTTAACCATCTCCTTGTGGAGAAATGTCTTAACTGAAGTAGGAGAGCGTTGCTTTAGTGTAGTAATAAAAGGAAGTTTTTGACATTCATTTACATTTTAATTAATCGTTAATGACTTATTAATTATAATCATGATGCTTCCTAACTGCCTATGAAAAATTGAATTACATATTTGGGTAAATAAACAACCCTTCTCAAAATGCGTGCAATGGCCGGATGTATCGCGATACTTTTGCAGTATCGACTATAGTATCGCGATATATTTAAAAAAAAGTTATGATTACACTGGTCAACAGTGGTTTTGTTGCCCTTGATATAAGAGTGGTTTCGAAAAATTTTATGCCAACAATTCACGAAACTATCAATGGTTTTGTAATATTGGCTCTTGTTTTTTTTGAATATTCATTTTTATATTACACTAAAAAAGCAGTAAGTATAAGAAAGAAATAACACGCAGATATTTTTTAATATCAAATTTTTATTGAAAAATATTATTAATTGTTTCGTTGTAGTGTTTAATTAATGTAGTACATAGAAGTGAAAAGAAAGAAAAATGTGTAAAACGTATGTTATACTTTAGAGAAACACCTCTTATAAGCTTTTCTTTTATAATTTTTTTGGGGACAATCTCTTTTTAAAGACCAGCAATAATCTGCCATCATGTGACGGTCCCATCTACCCTGATACCTTTCCTCCATCACTTTTAGGTCCTGGTGGAAGCGCTCTCCCTGTTCCTCACTATAATTTCCCAGATTATCAGGAAATCTATCGAGGTGATTGTGCAGAAAGTGTAATTTTATGCTCATATAGTTTTGTAGGAAGACCATATTTTTTGCAAATAGGGCACTCGTAAAACGAAAGTGCATCTACACGAAGGGAGGAAATCTAATCTTTACAGATGAGATGGGACAGTTCATTCTGTAAGTGTAGCCTCGGATCAATAATGCACTGCATCGTTTGCAAACAGGAAGACCTAAAAGAATTAAAAGTATTAAAAACTGTATTTAAAAATGATATCGATCAAAAACAAATTTAAAAGATAATCGTAGATGAGAGGAATCTCAACTCTAAACATGTTTCGATAATTTTTCATAATAAATTATCATCTTCAGACTAATAGCTAAAATAAATTATATGATACAAAACTGATAGCACTAATTAACAGGTACTTACTGATATAGGTGACAAACAATTGGTTTTGTTGATGAATGGAGGCGAATGAAGATGGAAAGCGAGTAAAATGTAATATTGCTTTACATATTTCACGTTTTATAACATAATTCAGTCTTCGTCACCATCAAAGCAAAAGCCAGTGAAACAAATTAAGAGCAAAATGGCCACAAAATTTAAATTAAAACCACAAGCTGAAAAGGTAAATAGGTTAAATAAGGTAGCGGTAAAAGAAGTAACTTATTTAACCTACCTACCTTATTTAACCTATTTACCTTTTCAGCTTGTGGTTTTAATTTAAATTTTGTGGCCATTTTGCTCTTAATTTGTTTCACTGGCTTTTGCTTTGATGATGACGAAGACTGAATTATGTTATAAAACGTGAAATATGTAAAGCAATATTACATTTTACTCGCTTTCCATCTTGATTCGCCTCCATTCATCAACAAAACCAATTGTTTGTCACCTATACCAATAAGTACCTGTTAATTAGTGCTATCAGTTTTGTATCATATAATTTATTTTAGCTATTAGCCTGAAGATGATAATTATGAAAAATTATCGAAACATGTCGCAATTTTAATCTTTAAAACTAATTTAATATATTATACATGGGGAAGGTTTAGAGTTATTTGAGATTCCTCTCATCTACGATTATTGTTTCCACAAGAAAATTACTACGATGTGTACATATTATACTAACTCCGTTTATCGGAAATCATGCAAGACATCGATACTAAATTAGAATAAGACCTACCTTGTTGAAGGTAACACCTAAGGCATTGGAACTCGGTACATTGGCCCCTGTTAAAACGGCGGAGCAAAATTCTTTGCCGGCATCCTCCTTCAAATAAACCCAAGACACCTATTTAGTTCTTCCTGTATTATTTGCGGAAGTGGTCTTTTGTTGATTAACAGGTCCCCGAATAGATTTCCAGTTAAATGAAAAAATTTACAGGTGTTTGCACCGCACTGATTAGGACACTGCATGAATTTGTGGTGGTATCTGCAGTCAGATTGCTTTCTGCAAACGCTAAACAAAAAATGGTTACACATTGATATGTTGAAATATTCAAAATAAATGCGACTGATGTTTACTAAAAGCCGAACTATAATGGAAAATGAAATGATTTATCTAGTGGAACATGCGTACAGAAATAACCCGTAACCGACTTTATCTAAAAACAACCCCTTTCGTAAATTATGGTAACTCTTGCTATTTCAAATAAAAAACATTTCCAAATTATGAGTTACTTATACAATAATTTTAAATGAATGTTGGAATTTAATGACACTACGTTAACGGTTCTTAGACAAATCGCATTTTTAATTAGATTAAAGATTAAAATAGGTAACTTACCATGTTTGCTACTCAAAATAAACGGGTATGAAGAGATTCCTTTCTACAAACTGGGCACGCTTTAATATGCTCCCCTCTCATTAGCTCCTATAAATTGAAGTAGTTCGATGCACTGGACACATGACAACGGAGGCCGAACCGACGTCCTGGACATCGCCATCGCTCAGGACGTTCGCGGAACATCTTACTCTACCACACTCCACGAGCTGGACTTGGACCAATATCCGGTGCAAGTCACCATTATACTAGCTAAGCGGTACCAGCAGCTGGGTAGTCAGCGGTGAGCTGGTTCAATAATAATTTTCGCTGTTCAGTAAACAAAACTATAATTTCCCTAAATATGTACAAAATCATAAGTTAATTAACAAAATAAGAATTAAATAAACAAAATAAAAGCATTAAATAAACAAAATAAAAGTATTAATTGTATTTTAAAATTCCCACGTCCGTGGCGTCACCTTGTGCTTCGAAATCGAACCCTGTAACAATAAAGGATCTTAAGAACGCGAATCGTGCGCAATGTGAACTCGTTTCAAACCAGTAACGTACAAGATGGAAGCCGGTCAGCTGGAAAATACTACCGTCTTTTTAAAGTCAATTGCAGGTTCAATAATGGTTACAGGTACGTATAATTAATACCTAAGTTTTCTATTGTTAACCCTTATTCCCTGTTTCAGAAGAAAAACACCCTCCAGGCGGGTTAATGACAAGGTGATTTACTTTATAATTATCAATACAATCAATTATCTGTTATCACTGGAATTTTGACAATCGCTACTACCTTAGTAACAGGAGCCCTTTTCTGGTGGATTACCTTCTGAATTCCAGAATGGTTCCAAGGCATGTTACGCAGCAATCTCCTGAAAGAGAAACCCAGGTATTCCAAAACCTACGGCCCCAGCTGCTCACGGTGAGAAGGGGGAGTTCGCTAATCTCAAATAAAAGATGGAAGATAGGCGCCACTAATTTTTGTTTGCTTTGGGCCGTACTTAAAAAAAAACTAGAAAAAAGTCCTCGTTGTTCCGGGAAGTTACGGGTTACCTGGGGATTAATAAAAAATCGCATAGGATTGACTAACGGTTGATTTAATGGTTGTAACTAAATAGATATATCATAACTACTAACAATAAATAAGGTGATGGTAATTAACATAAGGTGGTCGGGTGTAAATAATGTAAATATGTGTGCTAATGGGTATGAATGGGTATTGTAAATATGGTATGAATTGATGGAATGAATGGTGATAATACACAAAAAAAAATTATAGCAAATATCTTGCGAGATCTCACAGTACATAATATATCAATTTCATTTTAAAAAAAAAATATGGGATGCCAATGAATTCCTGTTTTCTTTTGGTTTTGTTTATGTTTCAATGCATATATACATATATAAAAAAAAATATAATAATGTTTGTAGTTACGATTTTTGTTGCTGTCTTCTAGCTGTATTAACTGTGCTGGTGGCGTTGTGTTTTTTTTTGTCTTGAGAGAATTCAGGATAGGGGATAACCTCAAGGGATCGATGAGGGTGAGGATGAAGGGAACGAATCAGTAGGAGGATAAGTAGATGTATGAGGTAATGATGTTGTTGTCCGGCGACGTAAAGAAGAAATGATGATGAACTGTACGTAGAAAGACGATCGACAATCGATGAATGTAAAATTTAACTAACGACGACAAAGAAAAAGGCCCTAAAAGGAAAATAATACAATGGGGAATTCTCACTCAACTCGACTACTTACAAGGTGGTAACGGCCTTTCAGAAGAGGCAATATATAGAAGCTGGTGAGATATGGTGACGACGAATACTGGAGGACGATGATGATGCTAAAAGAAATTAACGACTAAATACAGAAGAACGGTTACTCAACCTACTCACATACAACGATGGTTTTCCCAGCTTGAAATATATTGATTGTAAACTGTTAAATGATCTGTTTTCTAATAAAATTTTTGAACGGCGGCGTGTCCCTTTTCTATATCGAAAATCCCAAAAATAAGGGTTACTGCAGAAATTTCAAATCTTCTGGCGGCCAAATTGATATAGAAACTCGAGGTACAATCCCAAATTTACTTGGATTAAGTCGGAAAACTAAACATACACCTCACAAGACACACGACCGATTTCTACCAAATTCGGAAAATGGATGAACTCAAAACTGGAAAAATGCCGGAAGTCTCTAACATCAAAAATGATACCAATTTTTGGGGAAAAATGTAAAAGTGGAGGATAAGGTCGGAACTTAAAAAAAACGGCGGGAAAATAAACTACACGAAACCATCGAGAGAGGACGCTCACAACAAGAAAATGGTCATAGACGTTACCAATCCTGAAAATGAAATAAGAACACGGAAGTGATTACGAACGATAAAGAAGATTGGAAATGATCGAGCTGACAAGAACTAAATGATCTGAAAAAGCCTGCATGCGATAAAATCATGGAATGCATGAAATAAATGACCTGCAGAAAAAAAAATTGTGAATGAAGGATGTTGCAAATGAAAGGAAAGAAATTTACGTACGGCACTGACCAACCAAATAAAATTGTAAACAAACTTAACTCTAACCTCAAAACAAAACATTTTTATAAAGGTTAAATAAAATGTTAACAAGGAAAAAGCCAAAGAAATGAATTTAACTATTTAATAAAAAGTAAACAAATAAATTACTACAAAACAAATACGGTACGTAACAGGCAGGTTAATCGGATGAATTAATTACGGAAGCTACTTAAACTACTTAAACTGTTCGCACTCAACCGTTTAAGAACAAGCCCCTACAAATGTCACAGTTTAATTATTCTTATGGTTGTCGCCCATGAGTAATAATTTCTCTGATCAATCAATAGGTGCCTAATTAAGTGACACGTAACTAGCAGTGGAAGTCCCTGTCTAATTACCTAACAATATACCGGGTTGATCGCCAAGCTCCGGTGATACTTAACAACAACGAGGTGTAGCTATGAACCCTTTTTCCTAACCTGTTACTCGGGAATTGTAGATTCCACGATAACAGACTACGTTTATTAGAATCCTAATTTACTAACAACTGTTTGTAAACTGTAATAGGCGTAACACTATTTTCAGTTGTTAATTATAACTAATTACAGGTGAATAAAGAAAAACAAAATTAACAAAAGAAAACTTACGGTAAGTTCCCCAAAACTAAAAGAAACTTCTAACGGTGTTATCCTCCAACTAACTGAACTAAAACGGTACTTCCTAAAACGAATGGTATTAACGGAAAGGAAAGGAATTTTACAGGAGGATTCAGGTATACAGGTAATAATGCAGGAACGGTAAACTAAAGAAAAATTCAAAGAGCTTTTCAGCAAAACGGTTAAATCACAAGCGCACTGAAAGGTCGGAATGATTAAATCAAAAATTACTCGAAACAGAGCGATCGAAATACAGATCCCCTCTCATGGCCCTCTTCTGCTTTTAAAACTTTTCCCCCATTGTACAGTGAGTGGGAATGTCGCATCAAGTGTATGGAAGGAGAGATCCCCCTACAATTTTTGGTCACTAAAACTACTAAAGGGGTACTTACTCCTTCCATCTCACTGCACTATCAGCGAGCACCCTCCAGACTGCGATGGGCAACCTAGAAGAATCACCATCGCGCGAGTATGCGACAAGTTCGCACCACTAACTCGAATTTCTTCAATAACACCCAAAAACCACCAATACAAATATGATACAGAAGCTTAACAGCATCCGGCATACGAAGGACCAGAAATGTAGCATAAGGCTACGCGTTGATGGTCTGTAGGTGTTGCGAGAGAAGAAAACGAGTCTTGTAATTAAATAAACGTATAATTGATACAGGTTGAAATGAATTAATAATCATAAAAATTGACAAAATGTAATCAAGTAACTGATGCATCTGTTTGGCGGGCAGCCGTTAGCTATAAAGATATTCAGGATGAAACAAACAAATGAATAGATGCGGTAAGGTACTTACAATTGTGGTGGTAGCGCAAAAAACAAACTTAAGTATGCTTCTATGCTCGATCGGTATCACCAGAAGACACCAAACAAAATACGTAGAGCTTCTTCTTCTGCGTACTCTCCAAAAAAAGTAAAAGTATTCGATGCAAGCTGTATAATTGTGTACACAAGCAGGTTAAGTATGTTGCAACTTACATGAAACACGAAGTCATCCAGCTTCTCAAATATCACTCTTCGAATTTTAAGCGTACCAAAATGCACTTTATGTGGTGAAATGCCAGCACGAAGTGTCCTCTTCTACTTAACAAAACGTTCGCGTTTGCGCGGGATAGGTACAAAAAATGGAACAAAACGGGAATCGGTAATCGTTATTAATTTGGGAAATATTTATATAGGGACCAATATGAACGTAACACCATGTAACACAACAAAGTAACATTATTTTTCATATTTTATGTGTTATATACAACTATAGTTAGGAAAATAATAAAATATTTATAATTACATATGGTTTTCATAAAAAGTGCACTTTGCCCCATTCTGCCCCGTACCTGAGCCGTATTGGAGAATCACTTTTGTTTCCTACTTTTTCTTACAAAAAGCACTTCATCTTCGTCATCATCACTATATGCCCGCACAAGAATGTTGAGTCCATTTCTTGCATTGTTTATATACAGGGTGTCCCAGGTTTAATGATCAGGACTTTGACATTTTGTAGAAAAACAGATTTTAAGGTGGGTTGCTCCTATAAACGTAGGTCCTAAAATTCTTTGTTTCTGAGATACAGGGCGTTAAAGTTTTCTAAAAAATAAAGTTTTTATTTATTTATTTCCAAACTGTGGCAAATGTTCAAACCAAAATTGGCACACAAGATTCAAGGACAGAGGGCCACAAGATTGAAGAATATGAATTTTTTTAATCAACCAGTGGCGGAGATAGGGTAATCCGTTCTGCTGATTTGATAAATAATAAGAGATCTCTTCTACAAAGTAGAAGATTTGTTTATTGTGAACATTAAATACAATATTACTGCAATGCGAAACATTCCGGCAGATGTTGAAGCTACACAATAGTTTCGGTGGAGTTATCGTTATTTAGATTAACAATATTTTCATTTCTGCCAATTATTTTAGATGCTATTAAATTAAGAAAAAAGAGAACTTTGCGATTATTATTGAGAGATGACAGATGAAAAATATGGCTACTATGTGCTTACCTACTTTTGTTTTCATATCATATTATTTCCAAATTATTTACCAATTTCTTTCGATCGACAATATTTTATGAATAGTAGATAAACCGTTGTGCGATATTCGTACGTGCGGCCTCGTTTGATAAGCCGTCGAGTATCGTTAACAATTATTTCTCACCGTCTATTCCAAGGAATCTTAAAAAATTGTTTTATGTTTATAAATCAAATGTGACAGTAGAAACTTAACTTAATTGAAACTGTCAATTATTTTAAAATGAATGCAAAAGAACGTATTTTTTTAGTGGAAGAGTGTAAGAAAATGAGGCCATCGCTAAGAGATAGTTATCGAAGAACAGTTCAGGTCGGAAAACGAGAAGCGGACAAGCTTCAGTTCCCATAAAAAAATGGAAGAATGATGACACAATTTCTTTCATTCTTCCTTACTATTCCGAACGAGAACAAATCTCTAACTTAATAGGCAGCGAATCAGTAATATTGGAGGATTGAAGAATCAGGTTTGGAGCAGATTACACTAGCACCAATTTCAAGTATAAAAATGTTGGTCTGGGAATCTCTGTTGCTTTGCTTTTTACTTCGGGCCGCATTTTTCTTTCTACGTTAGACTTCTGCTCCAGTATTTCAATGTTTAAATGCCGCGCATATGTCGCATTCATCTTTCTTTGGGCGAAATATAGGTTGTTTGTATTAAATACTTGCTTAAATTTTGGTCTTACTAATAGGGTTTATTTTTTTCTGTAGACACCAGTCATTTTTATAAAACTCATATAAAGAAGTTTTTGATAACCATAAAGGTTGTAAGTATAGTTTTTGTGCTGATGCTCTGCAATAATGAGATTCCAACTTAAGTAATGTGCTTCAAATTAGATGTCTCTAGATTTTAACATAGTATGTAGGTATTTGTTTCATCAGCAAAATCATTATGTTCGTCATTTTCTTTCTCTTGGATAGAATTCTGACTTGCTTTGGACAAGGTATGTCTACTGCAAGAGTATTTAAAAACATGTCTTACATACACGTATAAAGTCATGTCCAATTTTTATGTTCAATGGAGGTCTTTCCTGTCCCTTTGCCTTTCCGGATTTTTAACATTTGTTAGCAATTGTACAAAAAGACGTTTTTCGTCCAGAATTTTGTGAAAATCTCTTTTCTCTAGCCTTCGTTTACTGCACGACACTTAATTTTCTTTAAAAGATGTCTTACAGCTGCGTCTAGGTTTTACTTGTTTAGGTCTTCTAATTCCAGGTGTAAGTTTCTTTCTTTTTTCCATAATATTCAGCACCTTTTTGTCGCTTTATTTCATTATTAGCTGTAGCTTCCCATAAGTCAGTATTTCGTTTTCTCATTTCATTGGTTTCCTCTTCCACATAATCACTAACCTATTCAGTTGTAGAACTTTCTTGAGTTGCAATGTGTTCAACTTGTATGGTGTTGCTGATGTTCGTCTGTTCCCTGTTGGACAGTATCTAATAAGTCTTCAGATGTCTTTTCACGATTTTGAATTTCGCTGAAAACATTATTATAAACTTCATAAGACCTAGGAACTGCTCGCTTTTTCATCATTGTTAAAACATATAACTTTAGTGGATAGTTGCGTGGAGACTATAGCTATGTCATTTTTTGGAAAAAGCATTTCTTTTCCGTTTTCATCTATTAAAATGGGAGGCATGTCACTTATGGAACAAATCACTTCATTTCGTCCCTTTGATGATCACCAGTTCAAAAATGGCGGAGTTACAATGTTTTATGAGGCATTTCGGAATATATCGAAGATACGAGAATTTCTTGAACTGAAATATTTATTTAGAATAATTTTTTGGAGTTGCAAGGTTTTGTAGATTTGTAAATTTAAGAGTTCTGCTATCTGATCGTACAAAAATATAATTTTGGATATTTTTGGAATTACAAGGTTTTACTGTGTGGCGGGCGGTTAATTAATCTTCGCCTAATCGCCTAATCCTTTAGTAGCTGTTTATTTTGACGGCCTAGATCTTGAATCCCTCTATTAGGTCTCGTGCTGAGGATTATACCCTTTTTAATGTTCATTTCCTCAACCAACAAAACACAATGCCTCTCTTGCACTGCCATGGTCTTCATTTTAACAGTTTCAGTAGTTAACTGTGTTATTCGTAGCCATGAAGTCATCGCGGATTTTGATGGCAATGTAAATTTTAAAGATTCTCTCATAAACATATACAGTGTGTCTAGTTAAGTTGGCAACATATGGGAAACTTTTTTATTATTAATTTTACGAAAAAAAGTTATTCTTTATAAAAAGCTCTGCATGTTCTAAAATCTACAATACAATCATCAGATATTAAATTTTTTCAGTCGTGTACGCGATATGTCAAAAAATATGAATTTTGCTCAAGAGTAAAGTATGTACCTTTATTTTTGACAATATTAAAAATTGTTATTAAAAAAAGTTAATCAGAACTAAAAACTACGTTCAAATATGCAATTAAATCTTGCTAGTAAAAAATGTTTTTTACAAGTTTTTCTCCGGTAGGTAGGTAATTTGAGAGAAAGTTGTAAAAAAACATTTTTTACTAGCAGGATTTAATTGCATATTTGAACGTAGTTTTTAGTTCTGATTAACTTTTTTTAAAACGTACATGCGCTATATAATAGAAGTGTTTTCTTAACATCCATTACCGTGTGGTTTATAGCCGCCGCCACTGAACTGAATGCATTCGGGATTTCATTCTTGCAATCGCGCATGTACGTTTTTCATTTATCGTATGATAGAAAGTTTCAAACAAAAATTATAAAGTAGATAGTTAAAAAATGATTTAAGAGTTCTAGCCCCCCCCCCCCCCCCCCCGAAGAATTCTAGGGTTCTCAATCAGTTTTAAAATAGTTCTGGCGTTTTATACAGTCAAAAAAGCAATTGAAAAAAGGAGGGGTCAACATCACAAACTCGTCCACTTCAGCGAACTAGAACTCTCATTTCCGCTCGAATTGATTCAAGTCATAAGCAAAATCAGTAGGACGCTGGAGGGGGGGGGGGGGGATAATATTATATATATATTTTATAATAATGATACCAGGAAGTAACGGTCGTTGCTTGTTGATAATTAAGATTTCACAATGTTTCAGGGGAATTACGACTCTGGATAATTAAATAAAGTTTACTCTTTACTTGCTTGCCAAGCTTTCGGCATATATTATCTGATGCCTTCTTCAGGGCTAACAATATGTGAGGTTATATTTAAGAAATCTTTCACTAATATTGATCATCACATTGATTTGCTAATTTTATTGGTATTGGCTTTCTTATTATTAATTAAAATTTACAGATTATGGTGGATGAAATGATTTTATATTTTGTCACATTTTAAAATTAATTGGCAAGCAAGTAAAGAGTAAACTTTATTTAATTATCCAGAGTCGTAATTCCCCTGAAACATTGTGAAATCTTAATTATATTTTATAATATGTAGGGGCTTGTTTAGAGCCAAAAAGATACTTACCTGCGTCGGTATATATATATACGAAACAGTGTTATTTATATATAGGAACAGAACATTAATCGAAGAACATCGGATTAACCACCAACACAACACGAGGAGTAACTTAACCACGTATAACCTGCCAATACACAAATTAACGTACACAGAAAAGGGATGCAAATATGCGGGGCTGAAGCTGTACAACAAACTCCCGCACGACTTCAAAAACCTGCAGCCGCCACAATTCAAAAAAGCGGTTAAGGACTTTCTACTGAAAATCGAACCGTACAACATCGAAGAGTTCATGACCTTTCGTGAACGATAGGTACACTCCCTGAAGATGAACATGACAATAGTTGCTTCATGTGTTTGTATGTATGATTGTATAGATACATATTGCAAATAAATAAATATTATTATTATTATTATTATTATATAACATACATACGAGTATACAATATGATCTGCACAAGAACAATGAAATATTTATACTTAAATAGACTTCAAAATGTAATATTATTATTGGACTGGATCACCGTTAACCCATTAGTGCCCAGAATTTATTTATTGTTGAATTTCGCTGAAACTTTATATACAGTGTTTTCAGAACATAACCCCCATAAAGTTTCTACAAAATTGATTACTTCCTATATATAAAAAAATGACCCATATAATTAACAATAAGTTGTCCCCATCTTTAATTGGTTCTTGAACCTCATGAACTTTTCTTCTCCAACGCCTGTTCATCTTACAATCCACACTAAAACGATTTCGGTTATGACAATTCAAACACTTCTTACCAATTGCAGGACAATCCCTTGCAACATGTCTTGTGTTGCATTATTTACACAGATACTTCATATTAATGCCTGATCCACATGTACAGTTACGCCATTCTTAGCACCCACTATCAGTTTGTACCCCATCTCTTACCTCCTTAATTTGACATCGACGGATTTCTGATGCTCTGCATGTATTTAACAGTTTCATTAATTTGTAGGTTTGTTATACTTAAAAGCCTTCCTTGACCACTTCTGTCACGGAGTATTTTCTCTTCAATAGTAATTTTCGTATAAAAATGATCAAATTCTTTATTTAATTTATTGAAATATAACCTTGTAAAGAATTGCCTCCAATTCCCTGTCAAATTTTCATTCACTAAATGGCGGCTTAAATGCCATTTTTATTATTTTAAGGCACGTGCTTAACCTCACTTTCTCTTCTTAATAACAATATTTAAAAACAATCTTATTCCTTTCTTACAATCAATTATTATTATTACTATCTATTGGGATTTATTTACAAAATATACAATTAGGTGCAGTCAGGTACATGACTTTTCATACACCATCTTCTAACTAACTAAAGCCCCTTTTACACTTCTTAATATATGGCAAGTCTGGTTTGCACAATGCAACAATTAGTACTTTTCGCGTTTTGCATTGTGGCATCACTAGTACCATATGAAAGTCGTCGAGGTTGTGAGCGCTTGCGTTGGTTAGGCTGCAAATTCTCTACATCTGTATGAATATCAGAACTTGACTCTTGACCACCCGTTTGATTTTGGTTTTCCCAAAGGTCTCCCGTTCAACAGATGTGAAGTTTTCCCAATATAATTATGTATGGCTGATAATAATGTTATCATTGATCCTGAGGGGTTATTTTTTTATATAAATGAACGCCGTCCGAAAAATCCAGTAGAGCCTTTTTAAACTGGTCTAAGTAAGTTTTTAATTACCTACGTAATACGTAATAACTAATAAGCTATAATAGAGTACTGTATTAGAGTTTTAGTATAATTGTATAAGTTTAAAACAAATCTTACCAGATGGTCGCTTTTTTCTTCAATGGCAGACTTTTTTTTATCCCACAAATGTGGATCAATTGCCAATCTTATTAATACAAATCTAACTTTCATTTTAGCAATTCTTTAATTATAAATTAGTGGTAAGGATCCAGTTTAACTGGTTTCTAACTAATAAATTTACCAACTAATTTTTAGTACTGCACTCAACAATGAAGAGAATAAAAGTGAATCTTTTACATTTTGAAAAATGATAGCAAATTTAAATTCCTGGATTTCCCGACAACGCTCTAACTTGATTTTACCAAAGAGTATTTCCCTCCATATATGCAACCCTGCGTACTCGTAATATACTTATTTAAAACTGTACCAACTTCGGGTAATTTGATTTCCGATCGAGCTTTATCATATTCGTCTTTAATATTAGTTGTGTTAATCGCTGTACTTAATAATTACCACATGAAAAAAACGTGATATAGGTTACAATTTGCAACTGTCGTCTGCAAGGGTATGATTTTCGATGGGTCTTTCAAATTGAGCAGCTGGTTTAAATGGTGGCCAAAACAGTTCCTTCAAGGTGCGGCGAATCCAAACGTACAGGCAAACGCACAAAATGTTTTGGTTCGTCACTTTAAAATAAATGTATACTTGTGAAACAAAGTGTTCCTTCACTTTCTCTATCAGTTTGTGACATGCTAAATCAACCTTAGTGTGTGTTGGGTTACCCAATAAATTACAACTGACTTTACTTTCACTTGGTTTTATTTTGTTTTTCTTTGAGTGGACTGTATAATGTATTAACCCTAGAAATCCGGGCAGCGTCCCTTTTATAGTCGCCCCCACCCTTTTCAGTTAAAGAGACACAACAGTGTGTAAAGGTACAAAGTCACAAAACTTCCCGCCTAACTCAGTCTCGGTATAGCATTGGGTAATGGGCCGGATTGGTTGAATCACACGAACAAGAATAACATATGCAGACCTAGGGCGCCATAAGTTTTAGTTAACCAAATCATTAATTCTATAAAGAGGCCCAAAGACCTGAAAAGGGACTGACTAATCGAGATGATAATAAATAAAAAAAGATAGGTACACAATAGTTAAATAATCAACTAAATACGCAATATTTGTTATCAGTTATTTTTAGATAAAGTAAATGGTTGGATTGAGGGTGACTGTGAAAATGGAAATGAGTGGCTTAACAAGAGTGACACAAGGGAGACGTCTTACATTTAGGGACATGATCAAAATGAATTTAACTCAAGGCCAGTGAGATAAATAAAGCGCTTTCTTTACCGCTAACCGTAAGGTGATTACCTAACCTTGGGCAACTTGAATAAAAGTTAGGTTTTGGTTGTGTATCTACTTGTTTCGCCTCACAGTAATAGCTATAGTTTACCCCCGTAGTGCAAATGATCTTTCAGATCTCCCGCTAACTTAACCCCACAAATATAACGATTAGTTCTAATGTATATAAGTATGAAATAAAGGGTATGATGTACTTATTTATAATATCAAACAGTGACAAATCTGAAGGAATTGTATATGTATCTGCAGCATACGAACTTCAAGGTAGTTATAGTTCACTCTAAACGTTAATGTAGTTGAGTGGATGGGCCTTCACTTACATCTTCCATATAATTCGACATAGGCGTATAACATCGGACAACACAAACAGTAATAATTAATAAGTTGTTAATCCGTTATAGTAGACTCCGTTACAGTATTCAAATTTATCCAACTGTTTAATAATTTATTTGATCGTTTAAATGCACGATCGAAACGTTTTGTTGTGCGGATTTAGTATTTCAAACACAACTGTAGAAGATTTCATGAAAACAGCTGCGTTGCATCGTTTGCCGGGTCATAAAAATTCTGCAAAGAGAACAACAAACAAATTATGTTAAGTGCATAGAAGAGTTTCAGTGGGCAGTTCCATACATCACTTCTTCTTTGGGAAGATTTCAAACGCCAACATAAATAGAAATTTTTTTTTCTATATTTCGTCAAAGAGTTGGCTACAATCCTCGACCAACTACAAAATATTTTAGATGTGCATAATATGAATATCAGGCTACAATCAACATCAGCAATTGTGAACCCGATGATGGTGAACTAGTATTATTGACAGAACTTACATCGCAGAAATGCGAATTAATTTTCTCACACAACATTAAAGAGATCAATTCACCGAATCGTCGACAAGCAGTACCTATTTATAGATGAAACTTGGAAAACCAGGAAAATCATGGCAGGATGAAGACATTATGATTGTACGAAAACCTCATGGGTACGATGGCAAGAGATTTATTGTTATCCGCCAGACGATTTGTACAAGGTGCTGCTCGCATCAAGATCGTTAAAAGAAGATTATCACGTTGAAACCAAATGATGAACACCCTTGAATATCCAAATGCACTTAACCCAGTCGACAACCCTGAGCAGTAATATGTTGCAACCGGTCGAACAGAGGTCATAGGAAAATTCGAAAACGTGACTTCAGTTCCATGTCATTTAGAAACTGGCTCGAGTCCAGATCCTGCTCAGTGTTGGGGAGAAGTAGGTGTAGGAAGTTACGTTTATAAAGATAAAGGTAACATTAAAGATTTTGAGAAGTATAACCTATTGAAGCACGCATTTGTTCCTACCTTAGAATCTGGTTCCTACCGTTCAGTTCAAATTTCCATATTCGGTGCATTGTAAAAACCAAGACGTAAAATGTCTTTATCTTGAAAACATTTTAACTCTTTTTTTATGGCTGACACATTCTAATAGTTTGGGTGGTTTATTTTGCTAATTTTGCCTATTATTTGCAAAATTGGGTGGTAGACATAAATTAATTGAATTGAAATTATATGAAATTAAATTGAATAATTTCGTACCTAATCCCATTCGAAAATATTCTAAACTCTTGGGTAAAGAAGGTGACTTAAGAACCCATTATTCCACCAAATATCGCCGTGAGGTAGTATTATTTGGGACAGATCTTGTGAAAACTTATGAAAATCCTCAAAAAGAATTTGGGAACCTATTCGACACTAAACGTTTGGAGCAGGTTAGAAACAATAGGGAGAAATTAAAATTCGTTATTAATACGATACATTTTTTGTGAAGACAGAGCATTTCATTGCGGGGTCATAGAGTTAATTCTGAAGTTACAGAAGCCACTGAAATAAATGAAGGAAACTTACGTGAATTTATACGGCATCGTATTAAAACATGCTCTAATATTTCTACCGCATCGAGTAGTAAATACATAAGCTCATCCATTCAAAATGAAATAATTAATTGGCGTGGGGATGAAATTTAAAACTTCAACTATGTTGAAAAAGTCAAAGCAGGTAAATAAATAATAATAATTTTTGACACAACTGACATTAGTAAAATTTCACATAAATGTCATTACTTGTTCGCTATTTAGATGAACACTGCAATATTCATATCATGAGGATTTTCTTGGTTTTCTCTATTGTCACCAAGAGAATTACTGGGGAAATACTTGGACAAACAGGTGTTGCTAAGTTAAATAAATGTGACTACCATTGGACACCTGTGCAGGAATAGGCACGGATACAGAGTTCTCGCAAATAACTTGGTTGTTGCCAACAACGTCGTTCCACAAGCAGATCCATCTAAGCCTAAAAAGACTGCTCACAAACTGGTGAAACCCACAGGACCAGGTGGAAAAAAAACGTAAAATTTGCAAGGGGTGTTATAACCAACTGAGAAAAACTTATAGCAGCAAAGAAGGAAATAAAAAGGTGTCGAAAGTTACATCTTACTGTCCTGGGAACCCTGGCATGTGCCTCGCTTGCTTTAACAAAGAACACGTGCAAATATTAGAGTTAACTGGAAATAAAATACTTCTTTTTCCCATTCAAATGCGCAATAATTGGTAGTAAGTTACTACAACCTCCATCAACAAAATAAAATACTCCGTTTGCTAATAAAACAAAACACTACTGAAATTTTGACAAAATAAGTATTGGTGCGTTATCCGTCCCCGGCGACCTTTACCGCACGGGTGGAAAATTTGGTATCGGTCTCCGGGCACCGATATCGCAGTGATTGAAAGTTAGTAATTTCAGGCTAAGCAGTGAACGTGTCAAATCATTAACGTCATCCAATATTAAATCTTTAATCAAATCACTACCACTATATCTACTTCGACTTCGAAGGCTTCGACAACCCAAAATCTTTTCTCTCGACGTTTTGGGATTAGCGCATTAACTGTAATTGCAGCTGCAATTGCGACAATTTCGTCATCGACTTCGCTCATTTTTCATAGGCTTCGTCTCGCGTACTCACTACAACTGCAGTAAAGACGTGAAGCCATACGGCCTTTGCTGATCGGTAAAGCCGGTCGGCATAGTGCGATGCACCGTATGAGCTTATTTTAACATCCTGGACATGTCTTGAAAATATCTCCATTTCCTCCCTAATCACTCTGTATATTTGAAAAATGTATACTTATTTATCGGTGTGAGTTGCTTTTGAGATCAATTGGTTTATTAGCCTTAAAGCTATTATTTAAAAAACGACATCTTTTGTAACTGAGTACCTGAAAGTTCGATATTAATATTGACAGTAACATAAAAAGTTAAACCAATTATGTTGTGGTCTGACAGGATTCAAAAAATAGTGTCATGTAAATATGCTAGTAAAACAAATTTGGACAAAATGATGGATGCTTCGGTTCGCGCGGAGAAGCTGTTGTCCTACGGCCTACACCATTGTTATGAAGCACATGGTTTTGTACATTGTTGTAGTTTGTCGCTAGCTGTGTACGATGTGGTAGATTACCTCTCGCAACAATATGTGCGTCTTTCTCTCGCGGTAATCATAGCATTTATTTTGAATTACAAGAAAACAAATTTTGTTTTCAATAAACGAATAATGCAGCTTGATTTCAATACTACAAATGTAGCATCCAAAACAAGAATTTTTTCTTTAGTTTCCAAATGAAATTTTCGGTTATAGCTCATAAAACCAGTGAATTACATCAATAATCAACATTAATGGGCATTTCACCCCCAGTTTTTCCCATGACTACTCAAAGTCAGGGGCCTTGCATTTTTATTCCGATAGTAGGTGTTCATCAACGCATAAGTGATGACTTGGGTTGAGTGCACGTTTACAGTTTGAGACGAGTTTTTCAAAAATATCCCTCACAGGGATCAATTTATCAGTAAGTCTTTTTCTTTCCTTGTCTCAAAATTATTAAAACACAAGAATTTTGTTAGAAATTTTTATCTATTTTTAGAAAGATTTGCGGGAATAATGAGCAGACAATAAGCTGATTCGCTAGTGAAAAGCATTTCAATACGTTCACTACTATCGTGCAATTACCCCATCGTTACCAATAACCCTATGTAAGCTTCTATTTCTGTGGTACTCGTGATTACATCTCTCTTGATGCGGATTCTCAGCATTCCATTAATCAAAGAAATTGTTTAGCTTTACGGATGGTTTCCCTCGCAATTGTTTCGAGTATATCTGGAGTAAAAAATAAAAATAATGATTCTTTGATGCTGGATATTGAAGAATTTGGACCTGGACAACCGTAAGTACATTTGCTTTTGAACGTCTTGAAATCCTACTTACTGGTAACTGAGACCATTTTGTACCATCTTTAGCAAAGTAAAAAGATTCAGGCGAGTTCGATTGGAAAGCAACTTCTTCTTTATCAGATACGTGGTCCCTATCACGCAGAAAAAGTTGGCACCCCCACTTCTTGTAATTTGCATAAAAAGTACTCTACAATTTAGGACTAATTGGTACCCAAAAAAGTAGAATTTGTACCCACGCCGTTTAGCCGGTATACCGCTATGAAAAGTGGGGGTGCTAACTTTAGTAAGGACAGCACCTCCACTGTCACTAATCAAGTTGAATTATGGACAACTGGCTAGAACTAATTTAAGTAATTTGTACCAATCGTCATTTTTTATAAACATTTTTGTTTATTGCAAAATTACAATAATTAAAATTAAGCCAATGAGATTCCACCGTTCGTTCACACTATTTCTCAGGAATAACTTGAATTAACAGTATTGTTTATAAACAAATCGATGTTTTTTTAAATTTTGGACAGGCGATTTTCGCTGTAATAAAAAACATTTCTTTACTGCCAAAGAAACATAAAACCACTTGCAAAAAAGACTAATTTGTAACCCAACTTAGGTAGTTTTACACAAAAATCAATTTGTTATAAACAAATTACTGCTTTTGGAAACTGCGCCACGTGGTTAAAGAAAATGAAAAATGAAGAGTCGTTCATGAGCACCCTAGCACGATTTTTGTAAGTCTTCGAGGTTATTCCCTTTTTGTTTACGTCCATTACTATTCTCAGAAATATGTCGCGACCTACTTTGGGTAAAAACGGCTCCTCTTTGTCTGCTATAAATGTGACTTGAAATAAAGAATCAAAAGCGCTTGTATAGCTGACTGTATACTTTTTCCCAGCAATCGCGACAGTCCCAGCAGATTTCCACTTTGAACGGATGGCAAGTTTATTAATTGGCTGTGGAGAACGATATTCTGCTCGTTGAACCGACCCTTCACGTAACGAGCACGCTTTTATTGAGGTTCGACAGGTGAATCCTGTAATGATTCGTTAGTTGCATTTCTCGCTGCTTCTTCGGTCGAAGCGGTTCCTTATACTGTGACCGGTTCCCCGGTGGACTCGTCGGCTCGAACTGTATCGGACTCCTTGTTCGACTCGTTGGCTTGAACTGCAGCTGGATGTACATTAAACACCTCGTCGAATTCGGGAGAGGATCATCTGGCTGTGATGAGGGCTGGAGTGAATGAAATTACTGACTTTGGTAACAATTAAGTGCCAAGTTCACCTAACCTTTTCACTCACCCTGTAAATTAATTTTCATTTTTATTTTTGTCAAGGCGACTGCTGTTGTTCACCTAGTGGCGCCATCTCGTTATAATTATAATTCAATCATTGTGGTTAGACCGCATGTTCAGTCTTTATGGCACATTTATTAGTTATTAACCCTATGGATTATTAGTATGTAACGTGTAAATGGTGCTTTAGAAAAGATTGTATATTTGAGTTGGTAACATTTGTTTCATTTGGTTTGACTGGGATGTGCGCAAGTTACAAAAATCCTATAAGTATGAGTGAAAGGAATAACTCGCTCTCTTTTGAATAAAGTTTGATTAGTAACACGTGAAATCAGTGAATCGTATTTTAACGCTACATTTTGAAATTTTCATCGCAAATTATTAAGCGGATCGTAGTAGTGTTTTAATAAATTTGGTATTCCATCGTATGGTTGGATAATGTGAAACGTACGGATGGTGATATTTTGTCTTCGAAGGAAGGATTTAAGGATTTGACTGAAAACGTGGTGCAGGAATTTTGTTTGAAAGAGGTAAGGGTTTTCAAATTCATTTGTTGTGGATAATTGTGAGAAATGTAGAGTGTAATTAGGGTTATTTGTCATAGCGGGATTGATTGGTTGGATATTTTACGAATCGGGATTTTATGGGATTTTTATGCTGGATTGTATGGATGTTTAATTGATGGATCGTTGTTCCTGTAAATACATGGGTCTATAAGTTTTATATTGGGAGAAATTAATGGTAAATTAAGAAGTTTTGGTCTAATTGAAGAATTTTTCATCCGTTTGTGACAAACCACCTGTTGAAGATAAAATACCGGATGTCGGCCATCTTGTGGTGAAGACTGTCATCTCAATTTATAGATGTCGTGCTGAGTGAACTTGTTTAACTATTTATCAACTCAATATTACTTGCCTTTTTGAATCTTTAAGTATTATTACCTTTTATTTTAAATCAATTCATATAAATTAAATTAGTTTCAATGACCTTCGATTAAATAACTTTGTTTTCAGTAATTCAGATATTATGATAGTTGTGAAGTGATATTTCCAAAGTGTTTTGATTGATTTCAGCTTTTGAAGAATCGGACAACCTTCGGAGAGCTCTTCGTCGGATGTAATTGTAGTAGAGTAAGGGTAAGCTGTATTACTTGATTATTAGTTTTCTATCCTTGGATTTATCAGATGTTTTGTATTCATTAGATTTTGATACGATTTTGTACTCGTACCACTTATTTGCTATTTAACCGAAGTAATTTTGGTTAATTGATATTTCATGTTTTGTATTTACTGAATTGATTATTATCTCATATTGTATTATTGAATTTTTGAATTTATTTATGTTCGATTTAAACTGGAGAGATGCGATATTTAAACAGTGGAATTTAATTAAATTTGGTAATAATTTCTATGTTTGTTTTACTGAGTGCAACATCATAAACAATTGTCTTTGAAATATAGTGGCGCCCAAAATTTTAGTTAACTTTTGTCAATCTGTTTATATAATTTTGCTCACGACCTAATCCGTTCACCGTGACAGAGCTATCGGGACTTTGTTTATTATGTTGCTACTGAGAACCTGGTTCAACACGTAACAAGTATTTTTATTTAAGATGTTTTACTTTTATTGAGTTGTTCAAATCATCATGTTTTTTCCCTAAGGTGAGTGTAATTAGTTACTTAAGGTTAGTTTTAATTAATACTTGTATTGTAGCCTTCATTCATCTCTTTTGTCAAATTTTATGCTTGAAAATGAAACCTGTAACGGTTTCGAAACATGTCGCCAGTACTCCCCCCATGTAAAATCTTCAATTTTTCAATTTCATTATTTTAATTACACTTAACGATTGAGGTCATCCGTCACAGTAGGCTATATCAATGGATAAGCTGTTACGGAACCCACCAAATTTCAACATTTTATACCTGTTTTTTGCATCGGAGCAGTTTCAGTACTTTGTACTTAACCAAAAAAACATAACAACTCATCGTCATCATTAAATCATCAGTAAGGGGAGGTTGAGAGTTTTATTTACTATTCCTTCTACCCCCTTTGAGAGTCAACCACAATGTCTTCCTATTATTTATTTTCGTACCAAGTCGAGATCCGAATAAATTTAGGACTATTCGAGATCCACCGTAATAAAAAGGATTAGGGGAGTATATTTCCTATGGATAGACCTATAATTAACACTTTTACCCTTACCCCATTAGAGGGGAAAAGTTTTCGCAATTTTAATTTTTTACACAATCCATAACGAAGCGAGATCTGCAGTCAAATCGAGATCCAAGTTTGTATATAGCGCAATATGTGTATTAACGTGAGATCCAGCAACGTTGCCATAGTATTCGCCTGGGACTCAGGGTAAATTACCGAATGTCAGCAATTTCCAATACAATTAAACACTCACGACTAGCTTGTGTGATATGTGATAAAGTTTGTTAAAAGTTTGTTGCCCCTTTCTTCAGGGTATTGGAATTGAAAACAGTCTTATTGAGATAGAGTTTTCCGAACCCAAATGCTGAGTGGAAAAGTATGTTTCGTTCAATTTGAACTTGAACCCGAATTTGATAAAATTTTGTTCAAATGATGATGCTATCGTCTTTAAACGAGATTTGAAAGACGGCTGAGTTAATTCGGAGTTAGGAATGAGTAGAACGACTCTCAAGTCGTCCCCATTAACCATCAAGAAGTGGTCATATTGGGTCATATGAGCCACTCGCGATGCGACTGACTCATAGACCCGAGTCCAAAACTTCTGAAAGAGTCCTTCGATGCCCCCATATTGGCCGGACCAGGAATAATCAAGGACATTATCAGATCCGGTGATGAGAGAATGTTCAAACGTGTTCATGATGTGGGTATAGTCGGTGACACCGAACAACTGGTTAAAAAACTCCCTTCCGACGGGCTCACACACCGACCGCCGGAAGTTGTTGTTCCATGCCTCGACATCCACACTCATGAACACGGGAGTGACCTTCGGGGATAAGACACCGATGCGAGCTAGCGTATACATTTTTTTGAGCTTTTGCAATTCAGAAAGAGTCATGGCCTGATTTTTGTTATAGCGATCCATCAGCCTAGAAACATTCTTTTCCAGAATGCAGCGACGTGCTCGTTCTTCATAAGGCGAAGCTCCAAAAAAACGACCCTCCATTTTGAGCTCACGCTCTTTTTGTGTCAACTTAATAACTAAGTACTCCAAAGCAAGAGGGTTAGCATCGCGAATGTTCTGAAAGTACTTACGCACTTCCGAGGCTGGATCATCTTTGAGAAGAAAGTAGACTAATGTTCGTTGGAGGCGACGGTCAGAAGTTCTGAGTAAAGCGGGATTTAATAGTACTGATCTTACTTGGGCTAAAGCGGTATCCTTCAGTATATCGAACTGCGAGTCAACACTATCAAATTCCATTACCTTAGACAATTTAAGGGGCGTGAAGTCTATGAGTGAGACTGGTTTCAGATGAGGAGGAAGTCGTTTGTCGGTTATCCACAGATTGTGGAACCTACATAGTGTCGGATTTATTCCGGGCTCCATTTCAATGAGGGGCCAGCGACGGTATCGTAATAAAAAAATCGTGGATAAAGTTACTTTTCATGTTACATATGAGTAAATTTACATCTTGGTGAGATACCGGATTGTTTTGAAAAGTTCTGTTACGCAGTTTATCAATCCCGAGTGTGGTGTTTATGTCAGGATGACCACAAAGTTTTGCCATTGCGCTCAGCTCGAGTGATTCGTGTGGATTACGGTCGAACAATCGAGTGAGGATCCTTAAATCCGCCCGTGAAAGAAGATGATCATGTGTCAACTCTGAGAATATATCATTGATGGCATCTGTGTTGTCAAAAAATTGTTCTTTGGACAGAATGAGGCCGCTACTGATGCCATCAAAAGACTTAAATATAGTATATGCGTCATTACCTAAGTCTAAGATCTTATCCAGCATAAAATCAAGAAGGATCAGTTGATCCCTAAGGAATGTGGAGGACCAAATTCCATGACTAGAAAAAAGCCATCCAATTAATAACACATTGAACAATTCATGAACTTTATTCTGAATCATAAGAAATTGATCATGATTCAGTAAATATTGTAGGCCTGAATGAGTAATAGCAATAAATGACCGTGTCGAGATGTAAGTGATCCCCAACTTGTCATTACTTCGAATAGGGGTTTTTCCTGCTATATACCTGTCAGCAGTGATCTAGGATAAAATTGCATCAACTTCTGTTATGGCGCAGTATAGGGATTCAATGGTCTCAGGAATTCGAAGAATTTTCCTTTTGGATTCTTGGGCAAGATCGTCAAATCGTAATTTGTAATCCGTTGACGCCTGTTGAATTAGATGCTCTTCTTGCATAACAAGGTGCTCCCAAGATGCTTCAATAAATGGTTGGAGGGTATGGATCACTGGAGTCGGCTTCATATTTAAACACTTACTTAATAATTTTGCAGTAATCTTGACACCAACACTATGATCACCAAGATTCTCAGAATATAGATTGAATTTTCTTTTATCAGGGTCCGTAGGTAGTATATTATCAAAGTTCTCAATAAAAAACCGACAGGGATTTAAACGTAACGCAGTGTCGAATTTTATATTCTCTAGACCTACCTGAGACGGAAGCACTTTATGTTGAGTGAGTAGTGTATAAATAAAATGTCGCCACGGGGAAATAAATTAGTGAAATTAGCATTAATAAATGAATCTGGTGTTACTGTAGCGAAGAAAGTAGAAGGTACAGTTGGGCCAATGGATCTTTACCGATTCGGCCGCCATGATATCTGTATGACTTAAGATTAAATTTCAAAGTCAAATCAACTACTTCTTTAATAAATAACTTTTTACCAATAAACGATTAATAATGAGTAAAACTGTGTTAATTTATTTATTAAATTTATCTCGCATTTTAGAAATGAAAGAATTAGAAAAAAACACAAGAGGTGAGAGAAATTTCAAAAACACAAAAGTATATAACAAACAAGCATTACACCGAAGTCAAATGAACTACTTTGACGTACACAATCAACGACAAGCATATGTTGTGTCCTTTTCTGCATCATTTTGCTTTATGAAACGTATATCGACGCTTAAATGACATGAGATTTGCAGTTTGTCTTTGTTTGTTTTTAGTAATAAAGCAGTCGAATGACGGATACGCACGTCGTTGTATGTGAACATACATCGGTAAAGATCCAGCGGCCGTACTGTAAGTTTTAACGCAAATACTGTTAAGTTTGTGTTTAGGGTAATTATGTAGACAACAAAACTATAAATTCAGTAAGCAATTTAAAAGTAATTGTGATAAATACGACAATAAATTCAAAATATTTGCTAAATCGCAATTAAACGATAAAGTGTGATACATGCTTGAATGCAGAATAAAAAGCTCTTCTCATATTATGCATAAAAAAATCAGGACCGTATTTAAAAAAGTAAAGTTGATGATGTTTACTCGAAAACGAAACATCGGATTCCAATTTGCTGTATGCCATGTTAAAGTACGTTAAAAAGTGCCTGTAGAAGCTTCTTTTACTTTTTAGTTAACATCAACGACAAAGTAACAATTTGTCAAAAACGAAATCCTGAAAATTCGCTTTTTGTCGCATAACTTCGGAACGGAACAGAATATCATCGACGTATCGAGTGTTTTTATTTGTTGATAATGGCTTAACCATTTTTAGATTTCATGGCATCCAAGTAGCGCAGCTTATATATCAGAAACTGAATCAAGCAATAGTGCAGACGTACAACTGGCCAAGGTAAATCTAAATTTCTAAATATTTTCATTAAGGATTGTTCCTAAAATGGAAACATAAGTTATAAAAATATTGATGATATCCAAAACAAACCTATAATTCGTTTTAGGCAAATATTCCGATCGAAGGCGCTATAAAAAAGGAGACAAACGATCATGGTAAAATACAAAGTCAAAACGCTATTATTATTTTAGACAACATACTTATTTCAAAGGAAATTACATCAGAAGAGGTATAACAAAAGTTATTAATAGCATTGATGGCGTTATACCAGGTGACCCAGAGTAAATTTCCTTTTTTAATCGTACCGTATTAAGTTGTAAACAGAGTGGGAGGGGCAAGACGTATGACATCAGGTAGTCGAGACGTGCGGATTTGTTAGTCGCCATGGAACAGTGGTCAGGCGAACAACATGCGTTTATAATCGAAGCGTAGCTGAAACAACGGATTCGCGATGAAATCAACAATATTCCAATTGCTTTATGCCAACGTGTGTTCCAACACTGTTTGGAAGAGTGCTATGAGCAAGACGGGCGTCATATGGATAACATTAGTTTGGCAAGGGTAGAATAGCACTTGAGGTTCGCATTAAATTGCGATACAGAAATTACTTTGATTATTTTTTAACTATTTAAATTTACACAGCAACTACTACTAACGACAAATTTTCACAAGTTTTTGAACTTAAAGCCCAGACGCCATTCTATTGTCAAATTGTACATAGTTTTAACAAAACAGATTAAAGAGATTTTCTTTTCACCTCGTTTAAAATATTTCAATAATATTTAAATAACTTAGCTCAGGCAATATTTTTTGCTGATAATATCTGAAAATCTCTTACCCTGAAGTTCTGACAAAAAATTGCATTTTCAATATTACTCGTATATTTTTTTATTGAAAATATGCTACTATACTTACATTCATTTTCTATAAGAGAAACTTGTTAGAAACTTGTTAATTTAAAAAAGATAGAGGTGTGCAAACGTTATATATAGGTTTATTTACTACAATACAATTGGTTTCAGAACCTTTAGCTACTGTTTACTGCAGCAGATAGAGATATCAGTTTTAGAGTTTTGTGTCATCAATGTACTGTCCACATATGCCAAGTGAGCAGTAGTTGAAGATAAATTGTTTTGCATGCATGAAAGTTATTCGCTATGATCTTTCAATTCTGTAGCGTAAGATGCCAAAAGAAAAAATAATTGAATATAGCTTACGGAAAGGAAGGGCGTGGGACAAAAATAACCACTGCGTATATTGCAACTCAGGCATTACAAACTTTTCAAGGCACCTTTTACGAAGACACAAAGATGAAGAAAGTATTCAAAAAATTACAATGTTACAAAAAGGGGATCGCAACAGAAAACACATGATTGATCTTTTAAGGAAACAGGACAATTTCCCTGCAAATTTGTATTTAGTACCTGCGGTACTACCTAAATTTAAATATTTGGTTTGCAGGGGTAATTAAAAATTTCGATTTCAGCCGTTCATTGGCTGGACTAATAGGTGAAAATAACTTCATAACGTGTTTTAATCTTGCTGCAACGACGTTCTTAGATAAAATGCACTACAATGCTGTTAATTGATAGACAAACACCTATTGTTTTTACGTCAACCAGTGTATATATGCGTACTACGAGAAGCTATATAATAATAATATAGACTTTCTTCTCCTTACTTAAAATTTACTGATTATGGTGGATGAAATGATTTTATATAATTTGTCACATTTTAAAATTAATTGAAAATATTTTCCTTATTATTCCTTGAAAAGGATAATAATAATATATATTGGCCAACAGAATAAACATTTCAATTACAGGACAAACATAATAGAGGAAAAACACATTGTGGAGTAATAAGCTAGGCCAAACGTCGAATAACAAAACAAAAGAAAAATTAATGAAATTAAAATCTACTTAACAGAACTAAAATATACCTAAACTACTCATATTTTAAGTCATTACCATGCACATTATGTTAGTTTACACTAGGGCTATCATGAGGTCGCTCAGATTACAGACAAAGATATCCAGACACTGCTGGTTACAAATTTTACAAGCATGGATAATTGAAGACACCTAAGACATTTGAGCGAGGTGTGGGCAAATAAAACGCGACGTTATGTCGAGTGTAATGCTTCGGAGTGTAAAAACTAATTAAAGAATATGGGCAAATACAGAAAATCACAGTCAACGTAATGAGGCCTTTCTTCCGACGTGAATATCTCGAGATGAGACGTTTTTCACGGTTTGTACCCATGGAGACTTTTTATCTATTCATCGAATACTATCTATCTATTCCCAAAGTTACAATAATTTTGACCGAGAGCCAATTTCGATAAGGATCTTTCGGGATCCTTTGTTAAGGATGAGGTATCTTACAATTAACTGGTGAGTGTGTTCGAGCTGACACATTCCAAGTTCGTCATAGAGCCTGATTGCAAGCACTCACCTCAGAGGTTACCCTTACTATATTTAAACCAAAGCTTCTGCTTTTTCAAAAATCACATGAATGATGTTCTTGAAAACAGAACCATTTGTGGAATGACCTGTGAAGTAGTAGGGCCACAACTTGTTTCCATCGTGTTGATATGCCTCTTATCCATAATAACAAGGACATGCGTACCCATTCCAGTGTGTTTTGGTAGGGTTACTTCACCAAAATATTTGTTTAATGAACAATCGAATATTTTACCTAGAGAAATGGCCATTTTATTCAAAACCAGAACGCAATCTTTCTCATATAGTAGGTACGTATTTGAACCTTTATTTCGAAATATTGAAAAGCTTCATGCAGAACTCCAGAATCAACTTTTAAATCTTGAAGTCTTCTTTTTAGAAACCTAGTTTCAATAATTCTTTATTATCATTATTCCCACAACTAAAGTCCAATTTTAATGAATTTGTTACTGTTTTATTAACTTTCATTTTTTGTTTTGTTTTTTTTTCAGTACCATTAGTTGATCATTATTAGACAAACTTATTAAGCTTTGTTGGGTTCAATCTTAGACGATTGTTCATGCTTGTTAAGTTTTTATCTGATTTTCCGTAACAAGGTTTTATAGTTTTTGACTCAGGACATTTCTTTACAGGATAACTTCTCATATACCCTTAATTTGGTTAAGAAATTGTCTGTAGTTGATGAAGAAGGTTTTATTGAGACAATATTAGGAATGTTGGTTGATTCCTTGACTTGTTATTATTCTACTGGCTCCGAGTATATTCAAAACCTAAATTACTTACTTTAAATTTCTGTCTCACTTGCTTTAATCTCATGAACTTTTCTTTATCAAATCTGCATACAAATCTAATAATAATTCTTACTAGTTACTTGATTAGGACGACTTACATTTTTTCGCAGGCGATGAAAGGCGCCAATCATGCATTCTTTTACCTTAAACCATAATAAGCTTATTTATTTATTATTTATCGCAAACTTCTTGGAAATCTACATGCAACGTAGTTGAAAATGAAAACTATACCTAAAATAAACAATCGTAAATTTAAAGAATATGCTACAAATACCTACGTATAATAATATTAATCATCGTATATAATATACATACATGTTTTACCTTAAATTCGAAATTTCCGACAATAAAAGCCTTTATAATTGTGCAAGAATATTTAGCCTTATCAACACCCCTAATGCTACCAATTAATAAATTAATTACAGGCATTTGAAATTCGAAATTTTGAAGGTTTTTCGCGCATGCGATTCAGATCGGCTATCTTCGGTTTTTAAAGCAATATGGATGCTAAAAGTAAATTGTAGCCGAAAATAGCCGATCTGAATCGCATGCGCGAAAAACCTTCAAAATTTCGAATTTCAAATGCCTGTAATTAATTTATTAATTATCAAATTGTAATCAAAAAATTGTTTTTAGAAACGTTTTAAGTGCCACTTTAAATCTGCGTCAAAATTTTTGCGATTTTTTAATTTGGGAAGCAGGAAAAAGATAATTTCAATTTTCCCATGTTAAATCCCATGGGGTACCCCTAGCGTGGGACACAAGGTATACAGGGTGTAGAATTGGTTTACGCACCATAGGGATTTCAATGTTAAATTTTTAATATGCTTGTATTATCTCCCCTAATTATTTTGGAGCAAAAGTGTAAATATATTTCTTGTAGAGAAAAAAATACTCTTTACAGCCACATCATTACTTATTGTTTTATTTTTCATACAAGGGTGAAAATATGGAAATTAGAAATTCAATTTTATCAAAATTAGATGGTGCTTTGGAATTATTGAAACAAAAAACCGTTAATGGGTAGTTGTCATGTTAATGTTTTAATCACAAATTTAAACGCATTTTAAGTTTTTTACGTTTAGACAATGCATTCTAGTGCCAAAAGCTTCTTTTTCTTTTTCATTTACAATAATTATTGTTAAGACGCTAATATGACAGCTAACTAACATTGTTTTTTGTTTCAATAATTCCAAATGTGTAAATCAATTCTACACCCTGTATATTTTTTTTGTATTTACAACACATGAAATAAAAATAAATAAATAAAAAATAAAATAAATATAGTTCTTCCAAAAGCGTCCTTTGGTTGTGGAAGTATTGTTTGAGATCTTAGATTAATCTCCGTATCTTCGAAGGACCAGGTTAATTTCGTTACCACCGAATTTATTCTTTTGAATTTTTAATAATAAGATTTAAACTACAGAATTACAATTTAACTTAATATTAATCGATTCAGTTTCAGTGAATGAGTTGCCAACCGCCAAGTTATACATTTAGATTTTTAGATTGAGTGATTGTTATAATTGGCTGACTACTACAAACTTCAACAAGCAAATAGCAACTGACTTCCTAGTGGATACGGAAGCCCTTTTATTAATTATGAAGGGGTTAGTGTACCTTGTCGGTACTGCAGTATAAAGATTTGCAGGCGTAGGCGGCTCTTTAGGATGCTCACTTAAAACCATAAATCTATAAATAAGGTGACAAGTATAATCCTTTAGACCCAGCTTAATTCTTGTCGTCAGTCTGGGGTCCGGAAGCTGTCAATAACATGTTGAACGGTGCATTGTTGCTAATTTTGGAATGTTAATGTAATGGTCTAACAAGTATAATTATGTCGATCTCGTTGAAAAGTTCCTCAACGCTCTTCAGTTGTGGGCAGAGATAGTTCCTTACCTAGAACACTAAGGAAAGTCAACTCCTTCTACTATGGGTTGACCTGTTAGTTTTACGGTTGCTTCCTGAGTATACCGGGTGCCCCATTTTAATCTCCCACCTGCGATAATTCTACAACACTGCGACGGATCAAAAAATGTTCCGAATAAAAAGTTAACGGTGTTGAGGGGGACATTTGATGCTGTCAACCTAGCCGCCGCCGGGCCCCCAGGGGGGGGGGGGCTTACAAATTTTAAATTGAAACCCCTATTTTTTTATTGCATATTCGGGTAGAACGTTGGAAAGTAATTGAATTTTATTCGGAGACTTTTATAGATGGCTGCAACGTCAAAAAAAATTTTTTTTTAAATAATTGAGTCACAAAAATTGTTTCATTAATACCTTAAAATTACTTAAAAATTACTCACACACATGACACACTTTTGCATCGTACTACGAGATGGGCATCGACAATTCGTAATTTTGTTGTATTAGAGATAGTTGGCTAGTAGAACAAGTTAGTTGTTATAATAATTGTGTGTAGTTACATTCGTGTAATATAAAAATATATGTGAGATTCTTAAAAAAGAAGTATTATTATTACAACAATATCAGAAGTGGGATAAAGATAAGTAAATATTTATATGTATACGACTGATGGTTATGAAAATTGTTGAAAAATTTGTGACTAAATTGAAATTTTGAGAGATTGACAATTCTGATTGACAATTTAATTTAGAAAGAAATTGAGAAAGATATTTATGATATGAAGAAGTTTAAGTGTAGTGAAGAATTGATGAATGATTCAGAAGATAATGAAGAGATTGAAGATGGAGAAGACAGTGTAGGTGAATATGATGATGAAAACAGAGAAAAGAAAGAAGATGGGCATGGAAATGGAAACAGAAATGAAAAAAAATGTCAACAACGTCAACAAAATCGAGCCCGTTTCACGATGAGCTTCAAAGATTTGGAGGATTCGATTAGACCGTTCACAGGTACTAATTCATATCCAATTAAAAATTGGATTGCGGATTTTGAAGAGCTTGCTAAGGTAATGCAATTAAGTGATTTGCATATGCTAGTTTTTGGAAAGAAAGCTGTAAAAGGGTTAGCTAAACATTTTTTGCAAGGTGAAAAAGGTATTACGTCATGGAAAATACTTAAAAATCGATTATTAAAAGAGTTTGATATGAAAGTTACTAGTATTGATATACATAGTGAACTTGCAAAGAGAAAGATTAAGAAAGGTGAATCTATGTTGGAATATTTATTTACCATGAAAGAAATTGCTGCAAAAGGAACAGTTGAACAAGAAGCTGTTATCCAATACACAGTTGATGGTATTACTGATGATTTGACCAATAAGTTATTTTTGTATGAAGCTAAAACATACACAGAATTGAAAAATAAATTAGAAATATATGAAAGGGTGCGTATGAAACAAGAGGTGAGAGGACAAATTTATAAAGGAGCAACGAATTCGACTAATTATGGAAGTTCGGGAAATTTTACGAGTAAAGTTAATGGAGAAAAATCTTTAGAGAATAAACCATACCAGCCGAAATGTTATAACTGTGGTGAAAAGGGGCACATTGTGATGAATTGCACTAAACCAAAGGTGGAACCTCAATGTTATTACTGCAGAAACACAGGACATTTTATTAGTGAATGTCAAAAATTGAAGGAGAAAAACGGACAATTAAAATCACAATCATCTTCGATGGGTACTCATATGGTGAATTCAAGTTATTGTTGTAATAATAATACTTCTTTTTTAAGAATCTCACATATATTTTTATATTACACGAATGTAACTACACACAATTATTATAACAACTAACTTGTTCTACTAGCCAAATATCTCTAATACAACAATTTTAAGTTATTAATAATGTAACAATTTTAAAAAAAATTGTTTACGTTTGCAAAGCTGGTTGGTATTGTTTTGCATAGTTGACAACAATGTCACTATCCACTGCTTCTTTGGCAACAAATGCTAATTTTCCCATCCTCATTGAACCCAAATCTCCCTTCTCCTTACTTTCCTTCATTTCCTTTGGGATGCAGGACTTATTTTGCTTCCGGTTTCCTACCATGGAAAGGTTCCAGGAGTGTAACAAGTGAGCCAAAGGTAACGCTATAAAAAGGAGCCCATTGTTACGTTCCTTCATGGTCCCAAAATTGGTAGCACAAATCCCTGACAACTCATTGTCCTTGGTCCTTTTCCGGTATTTTGTCCAGTGATTGAATAAGAGGTTTGTGCATCACACCTTGATATCGTACTTCACAGGTTTGGATGGAATATATTGCGTAGCTCTAGTCCTACCTCTAAAAGGAAAAAGCTGCTACTACAGTAACACAAACATGTTTTCATGACAAATTCGCATTCAACATCAACCAGATATTTGTAATAGCTGATACAAATATAAAAAAACCTAAAAACAAGTAGCTCACTATGCAAAACGTATGTTGGTACAGCATGACGCAGAGTATCTGTTTCAATAATATCAAATATGTCGCCTGGAATTTGAGCGTTGAGCATTTGATTCGCTCAATCGTGTCTTCACGAGTTGTAGGCGCTCGTAGCTAGTGAGTAATGTGCCGGGCAAACGTCGTGACTCGTGCTGAAATCACATGTTTCGTCGAACATCCAGGCTAACCACGATATAAATACTAAAGATAGGATGTTGCGCATGGTGGGCGGTCCGCCAATATGACGCGTGACGTCACTTGTAGAGTGAATTACATTTGAGGAATACTCATTTGATGTGTTTTTCGTCTGTACCGAGTTTATTTTTCGAGATACAAAAAATTTCATAAGAACAAATATGCTCCTTATGATGTCTTTTATATGTTAAAAATAATAGGGTAACTCAATCTCTCTCAGTTAACCTGAAAAATACTTGTATTAAGTAGCATAATTACATCTGATGGTGTTTGCGCCGCGACGACACAAAAACGGTGCTAGATAGAGGAAAATTGCATATGAACAAATTTGTAGAGCACAAAATTTACTAATGAAAAGTCCGCGGTAGGGTGTCACGATCTTCGATAGTTAAAGAGTTACAGGCGTCCAAAATGATGCAAACATTATTCGCGCATCTGTCCACACCGCTTTTTCCCAAACTAATGGAGATAATTACACCCTCCCGCGGACTTTTCTTTAGTAAATTTTGTGCTCTATAAATTTGTTCATATGCAATTTTCCTCTATCTGCATCAATAGTATCCGCTTTCGCAATATTGAAATACTCTGTAACAATTGCTTCTTACTCACGGATGCTTAGTGGTCTCGTATAAGTATAATATAATTAGACATATTTAAATCGTACTATAAATTTCCTAGGTCGTACAAATAAATATCACTTTAGTATAATGTATGTATAAACAGCGTTTATTTCCAATGAGAGATTGAGAATAAATGAACAGGGAGTGTGGGACACAACGTGTTTAAAAGCATGTTGGCGCCGTTGATACGTAATCGCATCATTAACTTTGCACTATAGAAACACAATTGCAACAAAGCTTAAAATACTTTTATCGCCAACCGGCAATAGATCCATGCATTACCATAGCGATTTTCGGAAGTAAACAAACACTTTATCGTACTGTAAAAATCATACCTATTTTACCTGCCGCTAATAGGTATCAATATACCCATGACTGTATGACAGACATCGTTTGTCGCTGTCACGGCTCCAACAGTAAAAGTTTTGTCGCGAATTATTTATAAAAAAGTATTTTTACGGTTGGCGATAAAAGTTTGTATGCACCACGTCAGTAAAGTGTCTTTATCGAACTCGCCTGTTACTCGCCTCGCTCGCTTCACTCGCTCGGCTCATAATCTCAGGCGCGTTCGATAAAGACTCACTTTACTGACTTGGTACATAAATAACTATTATCAATGTCATTAGAAACCTTAATAACTTGCAATTGTTATGTCAATATCATTTTTTTATTTCTAAAATGAAAAAGAATTATAATAGCGATAAGATTATGTGATGTGCAACATTAAAATTGAGCATATTTGACTACTTATCTTTTTAGATAATAACAGTAAATTCGTTAAATATCCATTATACGCTTTTTTATACATATGTTTAGTCACATTCACACAAACAATAGAATAATAAATATCAAAAGAATCACACCCAAAAAAAATTAAGAAATGAATCGTATACGCATCAATGGCCGGTAATGAGTTAAGATGGTTGTAAAAAAATGATAATTTAGAACAGGAGATGGATTGGTTGGACGAAGAAGATGAAACATTAGCTGCAATTGAAGACACCGGTGCAAAAAGGGGACAACTCCAACATTTGACGATTTTTCGTTTTATAGCAGAATATGGAAAGTAAACGACGCTCGATCGACTGGTGCAAAAACGGGACAGATCCGTGAATTTATTACGAAATGATATGGGTTACATTCTTATACCCAACTTTCAGTCGGTGCAAAAAGAAGGCAGCTCCGGAGCTACCTCCTTTTTGCAGCGAGTGAAGTTCCCGATTTTTATCCTGATGACCCTGAAACCAATGGTAAACGTATTTCTGTGTTTAATTGTGCTGAAATGTCAGCTTTGGTTGAGAGTGACAGTGAAAGTGATAAATAACTTGCAAGAACTAAATAAAAAGAAAGAAAGTAGGAAGAAAACGAATTAGAGACGAAAGTAAATGGAAGCGCAACATTGCTAAAAACAGAAAAGCTGAAGGGAAGTCTTATATTGGGATAAAAAATAAAAATAAGTGTGTTAAAGAAGCAAGAAAAACTGGCAATAACTGTAACTGCAAATTCAAATGTTTTGAAAAGTTTAACGATCTTAGCAAAGTGAAAATTTTAACAACTTTGAACAATATTGGCAGTAAAGAAAAACAAGTTGATATTTTTATTGGGGGCCAAATACACGTAAAAGAAGTTGAAAGACGCAGACCTAAGTCGAATAAAGGACAGACGCGTTCCTGTTCTTGCATGTGCTATATAAAAATTGGCACCACTGAAACTAGAGTGTGCAAAAAAGCTTTTTGTTCATTGTATGGCGTGGGTAAGAAAAGAGTGGAGTTGATTATTAAACAACTGCAAGAATGTATCCCTGCTCCCAAAGACAAGCGTGACACTGTGACGTGCACAAATGAATAAATATACGAAATTAAAAAGGAACTTTATGGACGTCACGAAATAATACCTACTAACTCAGCTTTTGATGAGAGCATTGGGCAATGGGCCTTAACGTCGGTCGGTAATAAAACTAAAAAACAATTTGTGATAAAATAGAGGGCGCCACAAGTTTTTATTTACTCAGTTACTGAACTATTCAATTGTTCATACAATATCTTAAAAACTTGAAAAAAATTATCGCTAAGGTGTTAATATTTAAATATGAAAGATGATTATCAATACTGTAATGATATCGCAAATAACCTAGCACAAGATGAGAACTCGCTGTACCTATATACGAGTTATCTGAAAATAAACTTTACTTCAGGGTTAATAACGAAGGCCTTTGTATATTAACTTCCTACTCATTTACCTTACATCGGGTATCTATTTACCATGATCAACGCAAAATCTTGTGAACAGTTGCACAATTGCTAATATTGTGTAATTAATTGAAATCTGAATGTTAATACAAAATGATGTAAAATACTTCGATATGTGTAAAACAACCTATCTTTAAATTTATGAACTTTTAAAATAAATGTGCAAATGAGTGTTGTAATAATTATTGAAAGGTGATAATAAATTTAAACTGTATTGACTTTAACAAGTGAGTTGAAAACAAATGTTGTCGACTTCATCATTTGATTTGGATACTTTTCATCCACACAGGGGTTTGACGGAATTAAGAAAATATAGCTCTGACCTTATTGTATGTTGTAGGTTCACGTTCAATGATGAATATTAATCGATGTTTAACAAGAAGTTTCCCCCGTCCTTGTTTTAACCATTTATACGATGAAAATGAAGTTTCCAATTATGCTTACACGAAGATCGACAGGAAGATGGTGACCAAATTTCTAATCTCACCAATACGAAGCTCGACTTCTTCAAAAGAAAAAAAAAACCCAAATCTAACCAACAAGCTGAAATGTTTCTCAATGTTAATGATCTTAACTACTCGAAATTATACAGGGTGAGTTTTTTTTTCATTATTTGTATGGGGATCTCGGAAACCATAAGAGTTACACATTTGCTTAAATGGGGAAAGATTTGCTTCTTTGGAAGAGTAATCCAGATACGCTTTTGTTGATTTAAGAAAATGCATGGCTTACTAGATATTTGTAAAAAAGTAAAATTCTCCAAAATTGTTTCAGCCCTTTAATTCGTTTATTTCTAAAGATAGACAAAAATTGTTCAAATACAATTTGTTGATAATTTTGTGCCGAATAACGTCGCCGTACTAGTTTTTTAATTTTGCTAAGCATTTTGAGGTTATGAAGCAAAGTTGAATTTTTTTAAATGGAAACAATAGTTGGCTATGACGTATTTTAATAGTGCATTTTTTTCTGATTGTAATGATGTAAGGGTTGTATCACTTATTTTGATAAATAAAGGCACAATACACGTTTTCCTATTATTAGGTTTACAAAAAATCATATCCTGCCATGGAAAACAAAAGAAATTATTATCGACACACATTGTGACACCTTTTCAACACGGAGTTAACAGCTTTCCCAATTTTACGCCCATTTACATCTAATCTGCTAAACGCATTAATAACAACTTCCTGCAGCTCCTGCGTCTTTTATTCCTCCAAATACAAAAAAGTCTAAAGGTGTGTCGATAATAATTGTGTACATTTCGAACACTTACTGTAAATTTCTTATTTGGAAAAGCGCTTATCTCCACCTCTATTTTCAATAATTTTATGTCCATTTTTAATTTTCATACAAATAGTATTTAACCTTCTTTGTGATACACTATGGATACCTCTGAATAGTTTTTGGCACACTTGATATTTCTGTTTGTTAACCCCTTCGCTACCAGACAGTTTTTGCGCCGCGCCCGCCGTGTACCAGATTATCGACTGACTGGCGCGTACATTGTAAGTAGGTATCGGTACTCGGAAAACTTGCTCGCTTTCATTTCTTCTGAATCTGAAAATTCTTCATCAGAATCTGATATGTCGCTTTCAAATTCCTGATCGGGAATATAATCACTTTCATCTGAATCGGACATATTTAGTTACCACTATCACGTTCTATGCAGTAATAAATATAATAAACAGTAATTGCCACTATCACGTTCTGTACAGGACTAAATATATACACAACAGTTACTGTTATAACGTTATCTGCAATACTAAGGATAATACACATAAACCAACAGTACTAGCCCGTCTGGCAAGAATAACAACTCTTGAACAGCAATAACCAATACAAAGGAAATGTAGGCGAGTCTAAATCCCACCACAAAAATATTCATCGGGAAAACCAGATTTTAAAAACCCATTTAAAATACGTTGGACGAGATGCAAACGTGTGATTCATGGTAATAGTTCATGATGCAACCGTTTGCATCATGGTACGTTGATGCGTACATAGCATGATGCAACCCTATGATTCATGGTACCGAAGGGTAAATACCTGTAAATAAACAAAAACATTTTATATATATAAAAAAAAATTCGAGTAACTTACAAAATATTGAACAGAAAATTCATGAGATTTTCCATCAACCTTACGACTTCGTTTGCGTTTAGGAGTACATAATATTTCCATCAAATTTGCAAGCATATTATCTTGAGTAATTTTGTTAGGATTCTCAAAAAACTTTTCACGAATCGTCAATATATCGGTTCTAGTTACTTTTTCACACTGTGTATGTGCTTTTTTGTGATTACATTCAACATTAGCATTGTCTAAATTTATGTCTAAGTTGGAATATCTTAAAGAATATAAACGAAAGTTAGAATGAAATAAATCTAACCAAAGAAAATTAATTTACCTTATTTGTTTTTTCCTTTCCCGACTTGTTACATTTTTTCCTCGTTTTCGACTGCCACGCTCTTCTACACTATCACCAACAACGTGTTCTCCTTCTAAATCATCCATTATTCACAACAAAAGTCTGAATACTGTTGAAACACAAGAACAATTTACTGCAATAATTTTACAGGTCTAACAAAACGCATTATGTCCAATGTTTATGGACAAAATGCATTTTGTAAGTCTATTACTACCGGACAAAATTCATTTTGATTGTCTAGGTGATTTTGCCTATTTATTTTCAGTGGAATGAAATGCTTTTTGACTGTCTAGAAGATAAGAATACGCTATAAGACTACTTTAAGAAGGCAACGCCACCTTTAGTTCAATAACAGTAATTTTGGACATAATGCATTTTGCAAGTCTGCTCCTCATTGTGGGCGTGGAATTTCTGTGCTTTTCATTTCGGTTTGAAACACTATGGTGCTAATGTCCATTTTCAAGCGAATTTGTTCACGTTTGGGCAGATTGACACCTTCACCTTCGTATTGTACGAGTATATTTGTTTCTACAGTGTGTCTACTTAAGTTGGCAACATATGGGAAACTTTTTTATTATTAATTTTACGAAAAAAAGTTATTCTTTATAAAAAGCTCTGCATGTTCTAAAATCTACAATACAATAATCAGATATTAAATTTTTTCAGTCGTGTACGCGATATGTCAAAAAATATGAATTTTGCTCAAGAGTCACGTAGGTACTTTTATTTTTGACAATATCGAAAATTGTTATTAAATAAAGTTAATCAGAACTAAAAACTACGTTCAAATAATTACATCCTGCTAGTTAAAAATTTTTTTTTACAACTTTCTCTCAAATTACTACCTACCGATATTAACTTCACGTCAGCTGCTATAATTGCTACCGCAGTAGTATCTCGGCGATCCAACCTTGAACCACTTGCTGGTAAAATCGAAGTACATTTTGGCAAAGAGGATGAAACAAGCGATAAGGAACTTCGAGGGAGCAGGGGCAAAAAGAAGAAAGTGCCAACTTGAGGAGCCAAGTGTGAACAAAGGGTTATGGCAATATCGATAAGCCATCTACGACGGACTAGAACGACCTAGAAAATGTTGCTCCTGTTTTTGTTTTTTTGAAAAATTATATTCATCAATGACATACATATATGATTATGTTGCACAGCAAACTAATTTGTATTCTTCACAAAAAAATAAGCACATTTTTTTGTTTCTCGTGAAGATATAAAGATTTTTGTTTGATGTCTTTTACTGACAGGACTACCAAGCGAGAGAAATTATTGAAGTTTAGACGAAGACTTGAAGGTCTCTACCATTGCTTGGAAATGCTATGTCTCGGAACAGATTCATGGAGATAATGATTATCTTGATAACAATGATAAAATGTCGTAAGGCATTCACTAATGTTGAAACTAAATCAAAATTTTCAACAATATTTCACGGACATCTTTCGATTGACGAAGCAATAGGCAAGTTTTTTGGGGGTCATACTAGTAAACAATATATTCGAGGGAAGTCTGTGCGTTTCGGCTATAAAAACTGGATGTTATGCAGCTCAACGGGATATACATATCAATTTGACACATATTGTGGTGCAAAGAGTACATCTAAAGCTCATACTACTCTTCCTTTAGGCTCACAAACTGTTCTCGATCTCTTGAAGATTGTCTCTCTTCCATCGGATCACGTAGTATTTTTCGACAATTATTTTAGTAGCCACAAGCTCCTAAAGATGCTGAAAGAACGTGAACAACGGGAACAGTTAAGAAGAATCGAACAAAAAAGTGTCCTTTCTCTGATGTAAAGCAATTTAAAAAAAGGAAACGGGATATTTTGAATACGTCTACGATGGTAATTCGGGTATTTTCTTTGTAAGGTGGCAAGATAACAGCCCGGTAACAACGACGTTCTCGAAGCTACAACTCGTGTGAAACGTTGGTCAAGTAGTGCAAAATGCAAAAACGACGTTCCCCAACCAGCACTTTTTAAAAACTATAATAAATCAATGGGTGGAGTGGACCTACACGACCAATCTGTTAATAATTACCGCATCGCAGTTAGAGGAAAAAAATGGTGGTGGGTATTCTTTACGAATATGGTAAATACACACTTTTCAACTCCTGGATAGTACATCAGCCAAGAATCCATTGACCTGTTAGAATTCCAAAGAATAGTAACGGTTAGTTCAATGGTTATAAATATAAAACGTGCAACAAAATTGTGCACAACAAAAACAAACTGAGATACATACAGGAACGAGATAACAGTAAAAATTAATTTTAAAACAAGTTTAAAGACACCTACTGAGCTAGAAGAAGGAGTTAACAATTTAATTTCTACTTTACAAGCTACACAAAATCTACATTCACAAAGAATCGTCGATAATATGGCGCTTGAAATTAAAATGATCCTATAAAAAGAAAAGACAGAAAGGCATGGCAAAGAAGTCATGCTCCAGCAGATAAATCACTAAGCTTAGCAGATATGACAATAGTATCCGGAAACCAATTAAAACCTCAAGAAAACCAATAAAAGCAATACCACCAATACGTATTGTATCCCCATTTGTCGGGCCATGGCCCAAATCCAATCAAGTTTTACTCGAAATAACGATTACATCAGTAAATGACATCGCCCTAGATGCATGCGCACAGTATACCTCTCTTCATCCCTAAAGAAATATAGAAAAATCCGGAAATATCTTAAACAGTACAAAAGCTTCAGAAATAGACCAAGTTACCCCCAGGACGCTCAAAGAACTTGACTATTGGCGAAAGGACTGAAATTATCAGAGACAATTTTAATACCAAAACCCGGAAAAGACACGAACAGTAGTGTAACCTCGCACAGACCGATAAGTTTGCTATCTTTATTTTTTCCTATCTGGGGTCACCATAGAACCCAACTCTTATTTTTCTGGCCGAGGGCTACGGGACCCTTTCCTTAAAAAAAGTCTCGGAAACGATAACGACATGGGTACCACACACGCTAGGAGCTATTGATGATAAACACGTAGCTAGTCAGTGTCCGCAAAACTCTGGCAGCGCATTTTTTAATTATAAAAAGCACTTTAGTATTGTTCTGCTTGCTGTGTGTGATGCACACTAACACTACATTTTAATGTATGTGGATATAGGCGCATTTGGTGCACGAAGTGATGGAGGGGTACTGGCACATTCTGCTTTTGGAAAATCATTAGCCAACTTCGAATTAGAATTGCCGAAAGAACCAATATTAAGATGCCATATTTTTTTGTTGGCCACGATGCATTTCCACATGGTACCCAAACAATGAAGCCATATAAAGGGCCAAACCTTACCATAGAAAAAAACCATTTTTAATTCAGAAGGATAATAGAAAATGCTTTTGGAATTCTTGTTTCAAGATGGAGGAGTTTACAAGAACGATCCCAACTGCGTGTCTTCACAATTTTATAAAACAAAAAGAATATAATTTGCTAGATAATAAAAAGAAGTATTGCCCACAATCACTATGTGATAAAGAAACTGACGATGGAGCTCGTTCTGCAGAAAGTGAAAATAAGGATCACCAGTTAATGTAGGGTTGAAAAATTGTTGAACCAATGATGCCGCACCATTCATTATATCTATTAAATATGCCGCAGTTTGTAAATCGTGTTTCATCCGTCCATAAAACTTTAAATTTATACCGCAGATCACCTTCACACATGTTAATAAACCATGTACAATATTCAATACGCTTATTGTAATCATCAAGACGTAGTGTTTATGCAACTGATATCGATGGAGTTTGCATTACACGTGCCAATACGTTTATCTCTACTTCTTGATTAATGGCCTTTGCAGGATTATTTCGAGTATGGAAAAACCATACTCTCCCCAAATTACCATACAATCTTTTACAGGTCGGTAGAGAAGGCTAGCGACGATCAAAATAGCGTTCGAAATATTGTTGCGACATGTAACAATCATATCAAGTTAAGAATTTTTAATAACCGAGTAAAATTTTGATACTAAACGCGATGCGCCAATTGTTTCCATAGCCTACGGCTTAAACAATGCGGCATCAAAAAACAAAAAATGGCCACAATTTCTATATTTATGAAAATAAGTATGTCAACTGATATATTTTTAGGATCGTTGAAAAAGGCCTTCTCTATAAAGTCATGGCCAACTATGCTTTCCATTAGAAAAAAAACAAGTCGCATGTGCAAAATTTCAAATTTATAGCTTTTACCGTTCTTGATATACTTCTAACCGGCGGTCACCGTGAGACACCCTGTATATTTTACAAGTCGACTGGCTAATAATAATATTGTCTCTAGATCTCAGGAATTGAGAAACACAAAACAATCTTCAGTGCATCGACAACACTATTTCCACAATATTTAAAAAACAAAGCGTGATACGAAAAAAAGTTATCGATCCTTTTTGTAGATGATTCGATTCACTACAAAAAATGTGTCTGCATATTTACTACTCGAATATTTCATATTTTTAGAGACATAGTTAAAATAGGCTACGCATGTATATGAAGCGCTTTCATGCGAAGAGAGTAGGTTATTGAGGTCTGGCAATGGGTCCGTGCGCACTAAAATGTCTGGGATTGTCATTTCCTACCATAGTACGTGACCACGAATTAAATAAGACCAAAATCGACCATCTTGCTATTGGATAAAGTAGGCCATCTTCCATTTTACTTCAAACGCCCACCACCTCCCAAATCCGGCCGGTCCAAGATGCCAGGCTTACCTTCGGTATCTTAGAATAGTGTATCGAATGTGAAAAAAAAACAATTTTTCATCTGGAATGACTTGACCAAATCGGTCGCTAGCTCTTAGTCTAATAGTCCTCACGTACAATTTGCCACTGACTTTTATTTGTTTTCTTCAAATAAACAATACCTTAGAAGTTTTTATTTTATTACATTATTACTTGCAAGTTAACTTACCAGTTTGTGCCGGTAAATGGGTGTTATGGAATGACTTGGACGAGAATGATCATATACTTAGGTATGTCGTTAATTCTTTTCCGTTTTTTTCGCTAATAGTCGTAGCGGTACATCGAGAAAATCGCAAATGTCTGTCAAATTGTGCGGGAAGTGTGAAATTAGGTACACTTATTAATTAGAACAAAATAAACGATTTGACCCGCAGCACCCCTATTTTCAACCCTTAGTTTTCAAAAGTGCCCCGTATTTAGTTTTTTCCATCCCCTAACGATAACTCCTTTGTTTACAACTTTTAGAAAAAATTATATTGATAAAAGTTTTAGGAATTCTTATAAGGAACATTTTATATAAGGATAAAATTTTCACAAATATCAACCCTTATCGAGATATGTGGAAAAAAATGATTTTTGCAGTTTCATTACAAAATCGGTCATAGTTTTCTTGTTTATCGTTTCTCAGAAAAATTATTCAAGTAAAAGATGTAGATATTCATATGATCAATATTTTAGGTATATATAATATTTTCACATAAAGCAACCCTTAACAAGTTATTGCGATATTTCTGAAAGTAAGCAACCCTTAAGTATGAAATCGCTCATATCTTTTTTATTTGTAATTTATGAGGAAAAACATGTGGATAAATATTATAGAAAATTATCTTTTGAGCATTTTATATCGGTATGAAAATTTCTCAAAAGTCAACCCTTAACGTGATATATCGAAAAAACCAGAAACTGTCAATTTTCATATAAAATCGAGCATAACTTTTCTATATTTCACTACAATGACATTATTGTTATATAATTCGGTAGGTATATGGATGTAGAAAATGTAAGTAAGGGATAATTTTTTTACAAAAACTCACCCTTAGCGAGATAATTTGACAAAAACAAACTTTCGGCACTTTTTAGAAAAGTTTTCGTAACTTTTTCAATTACGATGGTTAATATTATTTCTTCGCGATTAATAGCCAATTACAGTGTATTTCATGAAATCATAGTGATTTTGCACCATATCACACTGGTGCGGGAATTTTCAACGTACAAAGTGTAGGGTTTATTCGCGGTAATATAATTAAAAAGAAACAATCTAATTGTACCCAAAATGCAAACATAGGTCGATTTTTATATCAAGGAAGACATATTTTGATGCTATTTTCTTGGGGGTGGTTCTCACCTCCAGCGCTTCACAGGGGGGGACATTGAAATTTCAAATAGTAATGAAACTGCAAAAATCAGTTTTTTCCACATATCTCGATAAGGGTTGATATTTGTGAAAATTTTATCCTTATATAAAATGTTCCTTATAAGAATTCCTAAAACTTTTATCAATATAATTTTTTCTAAAAGTTGTAAACAAAGGAGTTATCGTTAGGGGATGGAAAAAACTAAATACGGGGCACTTTTGAAAACTAAGGGTTGAAAATAGGGGTGCTGCGGGTCAAATCGTTTATTTTGATCTAATTAATAAGTGTACCTAATTTCACACTTCCCGCACAATTTGACAGACATTTAGATGTACCGCTACGACTATAAAGAAAATACGTTACTTACAATGGATAGTTAAAATTTATTTATTCAAAGTATTAAGTAGCCATTTGATTCTATACATTTTGCCCATCTCTCAGGCAATTTATGGATACCATTCCAAAAGAGCAGTTTCTTCTTTGAGCTAAACCATTCATCGAGCCATTTTTTAACTTCTTCGAAATCCGCGAAGTGCTGCTCTGTAAGCGCGTGCACCGTCGATGCGAAAAGGTGGTAGTCGGATGGAACCAGCTCTGGAGAGTACGGTGGGTGCGATAAAACTCCCCATTCAAGTGATTTCAGCACTTCTTTGACTGCTTTTGCTTTATGACATGGCGCGTTGTCATGCTGCAAAATTACCTTATTATGTCTTTGAGCGTAATGTGGACGTTTTTCGATCAATGCACAGTGCAGATTGATCAGTTGGTAGCGATCAATATTAACTGTTTCTCCCGATTTCAACAGTTCATAATCCCACCAGACACAGAGCATGGTCTTGCGACCAAAGCGATTTGGCCTTGTAGTCGATGGGCTGGCTTCGCCAGGTGATAATCATAATTTTTTTCGATTGGGATTTTCGAAATAAATCCATTTTTCATCACCCCGTTACTATTCGATGCAGAAATTATTTTTTTTTTTTTATATAATTTCCTATAACAATACGATCTATTCGAGAGTATTTAGTATTTTTTATGGCCATTATTATTGGAATGAGGGAGTATGGCCATTGCCCTATCTCCCGTTACAAGTTATGTTGGTAGGTCTATTGGTATTTCTTAAAGCTAGAACCTTGTTGTCAAGTCTACAGTATTGAATCTCTTTAACCTACGGCCGGGATGATCTTCGAAGAGATTTGCTACCAATTGGTTTGGGTGCACACTTAGTCGCTCTCTATATCTAACACTATAGTTTTTAATTTCATTTCTTACACTTAGCACTTTTAGGTCCCGATGAATTACTTCGTTAGGCACGTACCATGGGGCATTCACTACTAACCGAAGCATTTTTGATTGGGATCTTTCTAGAATGTGTATATTAGAATTTGAGGCCGTTCCCCATAGTTGCACTCCGTACGTCCACACTGGTTTTATTATTGTTTTGTAGAGTAGCAATTTGTTTTCCATTGATAATTGGGATTTTCTACCAATTATCCAGTAGAGGTTTCGGAGTTTAAGACTCAGCTGTTGCCTTTTTGTGAAAATGTGCTTTTGCCATGTTAAGCGTCGGTCAAGATGGATGCCCAGGTACTTTGCTTCTTCGGCTTGGGGTATGTTTAGGTCGTTCAATTGGATTGGAGGACAACTTCCTCTGCGCAGTGTAAAGGTCACCTGAACCGACTTTGTCTCATTGGCCTTAATTCGCCATTTCTTCATCCATTTTTGGATCTCATTCATATTGTCTTGCAGGATGTTAGATGCAATTTTTGGGTCTTTATGTGTGACTAGTACGGCAGTGTCGTCAGCAAATGTTGCGGTCATACAGTTGTCGTTGGTAGGCAGGTCGGCCGTATGCAATAAATATAGCACAGGCCCCAATATGCTCCCTTGCGGCACGCCCGACTGTATTGGTCGAAGTTTTGTGTAGGCTTCTCGGAATTTCACTCGGAAATGCCTATTTTCCAAATAGGATTTAAGAATTTGGTAGATGTTGTCAGGAAGAGTTTTTCTAATCTTATATAGCAGTGCGCTGTGCCAGATTTTATCAAAGGCCTGGCTTATGTCAAGAAAGGCCGTTGTACAATATTTTTTCTCTTCTAGTGCCCTACTGATCTTAGACGTTATGCGGTGGACTTGCTCTATTGTTGCATGCTCTTGCCTGAATCCGAATTGGTGGCTAGGGATTATATGTTTCTCTTCCAGGATTGGTTTGATTCTCCTTAGGAGCAGCTTTTCAAATAACTTGGACAATAGTGGTAGTAGGCTAATTGGCCGATAGGATTTTGGGTCTTCATTAGGTTTTCCCGGTTTTGGTATCATTATAATTTCGGCCACCTTCCATTTGGCTTGGGAAATGTTGTGTTCTTAATATAGCGTTAAACAGTTGCGTGATAAATTTTATGCCAACATCTGGAAGTTCTTTGAGGACTCTTCCTGTAATCAGGTCAAACCCCGGAGCTTTTTTAGGGTTGAGATTTTTGATGGAGGAGCGTATCTCAGAACTTTTGAATTTTTTAACAGACGAGTCCAGTTGTACGGGAGCCTCTAATATTAACTTAATCTCATTTTCTACTTCGATTGGTTCTGTGGACTCGAAGGGTCTAAAGACATTAACAAGGTGGTCTGCGAATACTTCTGCCTTTTGATCGTCATTTTTTGCCCACTCTCCGTTTCCAGTTCGTAGGGGGGGAAAAGCAACTTGAGGTCTTGTAAGTTTGCTGGTGGCTTTCCACAAGGAGTATTCCGTAGCCTCAGTAGCGGTGAGATTTTCTAGGTATTTTTGGACGTTCTCGTTTTTCTCCGCATTTAATGCCTGTCTTAAGTGCTTTTACCGCTTTATTAAGATTAGCTTTGTCCTCAGGTGATCTTGTTGTTTGCCACCTTTTTCTCAATTTTCTCTTTTGCGTTATTTTTAGTCTTATGGCTCTTGAGCTGTTTCTCACTGTCGAGTTTTCTTTTGGGTCGGGAGTCGAGTTCCAAGCTGCTTGTTGCAGGGTGTTAGTTAGGTATTCTGTGGACATTTCTATGTCCAGATTGGTTTTCAGAGGGACATCCAGTGATAAATTGTTTTCAATTTTGTTCCGGAAACTTGCCCAGTTCGTGTGCTTTGAGGTGAGTGAAGGTGCTTTGTCTTTTAGTACTATTTTTGTACTAAGTGTTATAATTACCGGGGAATGATCCGATGAGAGCTCGAGACATGATTCAGCCTTAGCGCAGTTTGTGGGAATTCCCTTGACTATACAGAAGTCAATAACATCGGGTATCTTTCTTCTATCAGTTGGCCAATAGGTTGGTTCTCCAGTGGACAGGTGGTGCATGTTTTTGGATTGCATAGTTTTGTAAAGTTCTGTACCTTTTGGGGTTATTAATCTTGATCCCCAGTGGGTATGCTTGGCATTATAATCGCCCCCCGCAATGAACCGATGTCGCAGCGAGTCATAGAATTGCTCAAATTGTTTCAGTTTGATTATGTGTTTTGGAGGGCAGTACACAGATGCGATTACTAGTGGGCCTGCCCAGTCCTCGATGCTTATACTGGTTGCTTGAATATGTTCCTGTTTGTAATGACTATGTAGGTGGTGTTTAATGGTATTTTTTATTATTATCGCAGTACCTCCATGTGCTTTGCCATCAGATGCAGAAATGACTTCCTTTCATACCTTTCAAGCAGCATTTCACTGACGATTTTTCGATTTCCAAATTGCCTGTCATTCAATTCATGTGGCACCATCTACCCATCTTGTGGATCTTTCCCATCGCTTGTAATCGTTCACAAATTGCTACTCGGCTCACATTCAACCTTTCTGCCAATTGTTTTTGAGCTTGTTTGTTTTGGGTCTTCATCCAATAACCCCTACAATTCCGCATCTTCAAACGTTCTCGGCCTACCAGGACGTTCTTTGTCTTAAACGTTGAAATCATCACATTTGAATTGTCGAAACCACGTATGTTCTTATGGTTGTAGAAGTGCTCACCCTAAGTCTCGACCAGCAAACGATGACTTTCGGCGGCTTTTTTCTTTTGATGAAACAAGAAAAGTAATGCGTGCCACAAATGCACGTTTTCAGGCACAAAACTCGACATTTTCAAAAAATTATAAATGTATAACGCTGTTATTGTGGCGGAACGTAACTTGTGTAGTTTTGAGGTTAATGTCAGTAGAATAAAATGACATATGTATCAAATCATAACATTTCATACTTATGGCTAATAACATCTGTTACAAAAAGCAGACAGTACTAATCCTATTAAGGCATCTTTTTGGTCCGTTGTCCAAGCAGCGTTTGCACATTTTAGAGCTGACAATTAATCAACAACCACAAAACGCCAAAAGAGCATTTATATTTTGGTTGTTTGATCGTACGTTTACGCCGATGATTCACCTGTGAGATTGCAGCCTTAATATGAATAAATACAAAGCATCCGTGACAACTGAACTTGGAAAATGCTGATGGTATTCTAGCACAATTGTTTCCTTCCACATGGGGATTACTTGTTATAACCTTCATTCGAAAATTTTTGGAAGTGTCGTCGTAAATAGCAACTATAATGTGTAGAGCAAATATGTGTCGCAGAATTACAACAAATATCATTTGCAATGCTTCTTCTTTTTTATTGAGTACAATAAACTTTCCCTTTAGACTGACCATAAAGGAGAATGAATGGTGGTATAATGTTTTCACCGGAATGATGTATAACGTCTGCCTCTATTACATAATTCACTTCATACTTATTGTATTGAATTGGCAGATATACCCTATATCCACAACGGTAACTGGATTTGATGTGCACATAATATCAATCTGGACGGGAGTTAATCACGAAGACCAAACTTTCGGATGGGTTCAAAACACGTTCAATAGCTTTTGCAATACAAGACTGAACTTTGGTACTGTAGCGGTAGAGATTTTGAGGGTTACAATAACAATGCGTGACTAGGCCACTTAACGGTGTCGTGGTTTATTAACTAGATTTAATGTTACAACACTAACTAAAAATAATAATTTTAGTACCACAATTGTAGATAAAAAGTTACCTAAACCAAGCGCAGCGTCGGTATGTAACTATCCTAAACTTATTTAGTGCTCAAATAATCGCTAAATGCTTCTGCCTTATTACTACCTTACCGCCGTTTTCTATCTAGCAACATGTGGCTTTCCAAAACTATCGTTTTTTCCCCGTTTGCCATTTGGAAAAGTTGCGCTCCCAACCCCGCCGGCGTCAGTATTCAGGTAGTATGGTAAATTTTCCCGCGGTTGTACAACAAGGTGCATAAGCTAATTTATTCTTAATAGCATCAAAAGCGTTTTGCTCTATTGGGCCCCATTGCCAGGAGACTTTTTTCCGTAATAATAAGTTTAGAGGCGCTGCCAAATCGGCAAAAATCGGTAAAAAGCTCTATCAAAATTCGCCAAACCTAAAAATTTCTGTAATTGCTTTGCGTTGTTAGGCACCGCGTAATCAATGACTGCTGTGTTCGCTCGGCGCACAGTGGACCAAAATGAAAACCTGGACAAAATGTAGAAAAAAGGTTACAATCCGAGTTCAATGTCATAAAACTCGATGTAGATGCCATTAGTGAATAATGGATAGCACTCCAAAAGGTAAGTTCAACATATACATTCATTATAACATCAATTACATTGATACATAATTTCCGTCACTTCTAACCGCCTTTCCGCACGCCTATAATTGTTACAAATAAAATTTTCTCCGCGTTTCAGCTGGGCCACTTCGTATTGATATATTTAAGAGCAAGGAAGAAGAACTAGCTGCTATAATTTGCAATGTTTTGCCTGATTGCCATCTTATGTGCAGTGCACTGCAGAGCGTAAAAATGAGGATGAAGTGGAAAGCCGCAAGTCGGATTAAAGAAATTTTTTTGTTGGATTTGGATAATCCCAATTGGATGAATGGGTCAATCACTTTTGAGGTGAGCATTTTCTAAAATTGGACAAAGTTTAATAAAGTATGTTTTTGTTAGAATTAATAATTCAATTAATTATATGAATTATTTTTAATTCCTTTATATATCTGTTACAGAACTCGTTGGGAACAAAAAAGTAACCCGAAAAGACTCCTCACAAGAAGTTTGGGCGGCACAGCGCAGACTTCAATGACTTCTGTGATTGGAGCAAGTGTCGGAAAACGGCGGAATTAGCTTACGCTACTCAGATGAGTCTTCGTTCATCCGGTGCCCCACAAGCCGCAACTGTGGTAAAAGAGGTAATGACTAAATCAACGGGGCGTGCGTTAAAATACTAAAACGCTTATAAAGATATGCAAAAACCGAAGTTTAGCGAGATATCTGCCGACCTTGCTCTGAACTTGATGATTACGGGTAAGATATCGAAAGATTTCTTAAGGTAGTTCCTCCGCGGAACGATTTGCGACAGAATTTGTTCAAACTTGGCGTATACGTTATTAAATACGTTATCCAAACATCTGTGGAGTTTAAATGATGTTTACCGTCCCTAAGTCGAGATATTTACACTTAAAATTGGCATAATTGACATATAACCCATATACAAAAAACACCGCCCACGTAGCACATATCTTTCAAAGGCGTCCCAAAGACATTCTAAGGACTTCTATATGTCCACATAAGTCCCCAGGACATCCGAAAGACATTCTGAATGTCCGCATAAGGCCACAGGACATCCCTTGCAGATCTCGTGTTATGTGGGCACTGACACATTATCAATTGTACTGTCAAAACTAAATGTCAGAATTTAATGAAAAACTAAAGAATGCTAGAGAGGGATTATACGAATATTGTGAAAACATTTGAGAATTGTTTACCGTCTACTTTGAACATATAGCCTTGAGAAACATGACGTTTTTGGTATTATTAGATATGTTTAGGCAAGCGAATGATTGTATACGCAATCTGTTCCATGACAACGCGGACAGTTCGAACAAAAAGTGTACTTCCACTGGCGTGACAAAAATGGTTAATAATAGAAGTTACTATGGTTACATGGGACGAAACTTTTGGTTGAGATTGTCGCGGAGGAACTATAACAATACTTTATTTTTCCAAGTACATTTAGTGCTATGATGGCGCCCAGCACCAGGGCGGAGCTGAAGGCTCCTTAGGTAGGCATTGGCCTACCATAGTCACAAATTAAAAACACGGAAATTACAATATATAAAATTTACAATTTTGACGCTATTACCTGACAAACAACATTAATAAATACATAAAATAGATAAGATAGATAAAATGTTCGTCGGTTCCGTCCTGCTGTCGGTTGCCTCTTCTACCTCTTCCACACGGCGGACATAAAAGTCTTATGTAGTGAGGCTCCGTACTGGAGAGTGCCGTTAACTATTGAGGCTCGCAAGCGAGGTGGTATCGATAGAGCAGGTAGGTCGGTTGGCCCTAGGCCAGATTCCTCTAGCTCCTATTATTAAAGGCAGGAACACCAGATTCTTGGCAGGCCAGTGAGAAATGGCGGCCTGCCGGAACTTGGTGTTATCATACACGAGCCTTTTCCTTTCCCAGCTCTGCTGCAAAGTTGTGGAGCCCTCCCAGGACACCTGGACGTCGCAGATGGCTACAGTTCCTGCATTTAGATGTACTGCCAGATCTGGTTTGTAGAGTTGGCCGTCCGGGTGTCGTACATGGGGCTCCACTTCGGTAACTTTGCCTTCCTTAGTGGTGTGGGCTGCTAGTTTCTTGACGATAGCGTTATGCCGGGTAACTCGCATATCGTGCGTTATCGGGCAGGCTTGCAGTATGTGGCAGATGGTCTCCTGTACTGCACAACCTGCTCTGCAGCTGCGCTCTTCGACTGGGAGATACGGTAGGGCTTTGGTTGGCAAGTTGCTCGTCCGCAGGTGAACTGCCCGAAGGTAGTCGCACGGTAACCATCCAGCCGGGCGTTGGTGTAGCCATTGATGGCTGGCCGGGTCGTCGGCTGCCGCTTGCAGTCCGGCGCTGAACGGTTTCTCTGCAATTTGCTCTCTCCAGAAGCCCTGGGGGTTGCCTTTGTTGGCTAGCAGTTGAATGCGGTCCACTGCCTGGGCCGTGGGAGTCGTCGAGAGGGCGTCGATGACGACTTCGTCTCCGCTTGCTGCCAATTTGTTCAGGCGATTGTGGAGGGTGTAGGGGATGGAGGTCCGGAGGTGGGTGATGCCCAGTCCTCCGTCCTTGGTGGACGCATGGATGAACTGCATCCCCGTACTCCTGCGCAGGTGTAATGTTTTGGTCACAAATTTCCTCACCAACCTATCGCACTCCGTGAGTATTTTGGCGGTGGTGGAGAGGTTCTGTAACCCATAGAACATCCTAGGGAGTAGGTAGAAGCGCAGTAGTACGAGCTTCTGGTCCGGTTTTAATGGGGCTCTTCGTAGGTGCTGGAGCCACCCGACCAGGTTGTGGATGGACGGTTTTTGCGTTCCTGTGGGGTTGAATAGGTGGCCTAGATATTTAAAGCTATTAAGCTGGGACACTATGGGGATGTTCTTCCCTGCGATGTTAAAGATTGGTGCAGATCTAGGCACCGAGGTCTGCCTATAAGTGGCTGCAGACACCGAAGTGCACTTTTCAGGGTTAAGTGTCATCCCTCTGCTGGATAGGAATTCGCATATTTGATCTAGTACTAGGGGCACGTTCGCCTCTTTGTCCTCAAGGAGGATCAAATCATCGGCGAATGCCATGGCACTGACCTTAGCTTCCGGGGAAATGGTGCCTCCTGTGTCGGAATTGTTCAGTTTGGCGAGTAGTTCGTCCAAGACCAGGTTGAACAAGAATGGACTCAGTGGGTCGCCTTGCTTAACCCCGCGGTTGAAGAAGATGGGTGGGGAGGAAGAGTTCCCAATCTTCACGGTGGTAAAGCAGCCTTGGATTGCTTGTTTCATATAATTCCTCAGGCCTTGTGGAATGGTTGCTCTATTAAGAGCATAGATAATAGCCTCGTGCGAGATGGAGTCGAACGCCTTTGAGATGTCGAGTGCGACGACGTTATATGTTTTCCCGGCTAGTTTCCTCCCTGCCAAATATTGGTGGAGGATAACGGCGTTCGCCAGGGTACCGTCTCCTGGTGTAAACCCTCTTTGGTGGAAGTGGTGCGGCTGATGTTCGCGCAACCTCTTGGCGATGATCCGGTGCAATAATCGCATCAGGCCGGAGCTGATGGTCAGGGGTCTCCAGTTCTTAGGGTCGGAGCGGGTCCCGTCCTTGGGTAGGAGTATGGTGCGGGACTCGCGCCACGACAACGGCCATATATTCCTGTATAATACAACATTATACAGGGAGGCTAGCAGAATTGGAGGGCTAGCTTTAATCTGCGTGATTGGGATGTTATCCGGACCTGCACTGGAATTCTTCCATCCTTGAAGGGCGGAGACTATTTCATCTAATTCGATTGGGAGCATCTCGTCTTGGCTAGGTGGAGGTATGTCGGCCAGAGTTGACAAGGCTGGGGGAGGTGTTGACTCAAAAATTGAGCGCAGATGTTTTTCGGCGACTTGTATGTCCAACGTCTCCTCAGGGGTGGAGAGGTTTCTTCCTGACAGTATCAGACCCGCAAGGGCCTGTCTGTCCTTGAGGTAAAGTTGTTGGGCCTTCTTATAAGCGGCATCTCTCGCATCCCTGCGGGATGTAGGGGGGGGGGCGGGTTGTATCGTTCTTCCTGGTGTTATTGGACCGTGGGGCCTTTTTAGGGACGAAGTTGTTGAGGAGCCATTGGTCCAACAGTTGTGGTAGCTCCGAGTTGGTCGCTTTCAGCCCTAGGTCGATGACCTGTTTCGACTCGATGGTGGCATTTGGGAGGGCTCGTAATTGCAATGATTTGGCGAAAAAGGCGCCATTATCGCCGGTTTGCCCGCTGTAGCTCCCTAGTTCGGGGCTCAACCTTATCGCACCTGATTTGGACGCTTGAGTTGCGACCGTGGGGGTGACTGAGCAAGGCTGAGCGGGATGCAGTTGTTCAATGGGTCGTGGCTTATTCGCTACCGGTTGCAGGATCACCTCCGATTGAGGTAAGCGCGTGCTTATCTTCCTGCCTGTCCCAGTTGTAGGGGGGGGACAATACCTTTCGGTGGAGGCAACTGGTTCGGAAATAGAATCCTGGCCTAGCTTAGGCTTCCTGGGGGGGAGGGGGGCTGGTGGCTGGGTCTCGGGAGTCAAAGGGCGCGATGGTGGGGGGGTTATTACCCTTTTCCGTCTCGATGTAGGTTCATAGCCGCCGAGAGTTGGAGTGGTTGTTATGGGCGGGGCTGGGACCTCAGTTGGTACTAGTGGAGTTACGAGGGTGGGCGGCTCTGGGGCGGGGACTGCTGCGGTGGGCTGAGGACCCGTTGGTGTCGAGAGTGGGCTCGTGGAGTCTTCTCCCGCTACCGGGGGTGAGCAGGTTTGTGCGCTAGTTTGGGGGGCCTCACTATTGTCTGTATCTACGGTAGCCCGTACGGTTGTTGACGGGATTGGGCTGGTCTCTATCCTGGGGGAAATTATTTTAACGCCGCTGGTTCGGGCAGAGGGTGCGGTTTTCGGCTTTGTAACTTGTTTCATGCCTAGACCGTTATCCTTCTGCTTCCTGGCTAGCTCCAAGTATTTTAAATACTCTGGTTTCCCTCTTCTATGCCTTATTTGGTGTACGGTTAGACCAGTAGCCTCAATAGCCCTTTTGGTATCAAAGATGCCTGTGGAAGACGAAGCCTCCACCTCGGCCAGCTGTGAGAGTCTTGTAGCCTCCGAGGGTGGCACCTTTTTTTCCAGGTCCTTTTGGTACAGATCATTGTGGGCCCTGCGCTCATGCTGCCTGACTGCCGCAAATGATTTGTATATTTTTGGGCAGTAATTGCAAGAGGTCCTGTTGTTCTGACCGCAGAGGCGCATGTGATTGTTAAGGTTCACCTGCATACTGTAGCTCACTTGATTACAATTAGAACAAGTGAACTTTAATTCGCCAGCAGGGCGAGGTTCTTGTGAAGCGCGGCTCGAGTTGGAGCTTTGTGAGACGGGTGGAGTAAGGCTGGCTCGGGACTTCTCCAAGACCTTTTTGTTTACTGTTATGCCTACTCCTTTTGCTCCACCTGGGTTGGGAACCCTGGTGGGTTGTCGTGGACTTATGGAGTCCATAACATTCGCGGACATGTGTAGTCGATTGTATCTCCCAAATGTGGGGGGAGTTCTTTAGTGGTACTATCGTACTACAGGGTAGGAGCACTAGACCGGGGGGGTTCCGCACGTCTTCCTAGCGACGGCGGAGCGTTTCGATTGGACGATGCTCCACAGCAGCGGAGCTCGTTTTTATAGCATTAATGGTATAATAAAGTCTAATTAACTAGTAATTACTAGGACGGACATCGAAACACTTAATTAAAACCGATATAATATGTACAGATAAAATATATGTACAAATTCGTCGCAGATGGAGTCTTAATATTTATTGTATAGTTAGGGAAACCCACGAGTATAAATGTTTGTATGGTATCACTATCAGCGTAGATATTAAAATTTGCCTTTTATATTAAAAGGTTGGTTTTAGTACACGAAAATAAATTGTTTATAATTATTTACATTTATTTACGCGAATTTTTAGGAGATTTGCCACTGAATGTCTATTATTAGTCGATAATATTCCGCTCATATATGGCGGTTCGCACTATTTGGCATTTTGTGGACCAAATTTATAGTAAATTTTCTAGATTTGGTCCCGATGGAAATTGCCTTTTTTTTCACTTTAACACTTTTACACTCGAAGTTCACCCGATAATTCTGAAAATTTGAGATAACATCCTCATTCACTCTACTTTACCGCCGGTCGCGGTTTGAAATTTTTAAGTTCGCGTTTACACCCCAAAAACAACTTTTACACGGAGCCGAATTAAAACGCGTCCGAACTTAAAAGAGTCATAGTTACTCCTTATTAAAATGCGAAAGCTAACTAACGAAAATCGCGGTGAGTCCTTTTATCCGTCGTATGTCGAAATATTGGCGGCTAAACAGCGTTGCTAACCGTCATTGTCGTCAATAACTGTAACGGAGACTACCGCGGAAGTTCAGTTGCAAGCACTGCTAGTTTTTCGCGAAAATGTTCCCGAGTGAAAACAATGCAACATGTCCTTAATTGTCTCCTAATATCCTCGGATCCGCTAATTTCATCTCTACAACCTCAAAAAGCCGATGATGGTCAATCACTTCCACATGAAGTTGCAAATTTGTTAATTGTAAATATCGATCGAAACCTCGAAAACGATTTCGAGGTTTCAGATGAAAATGATAGTGACTTCGAGTTTTGAAATGTATATAATATATTTATAAAACAATTGCTTCTTTATTGATATTTATCCTCCATATTGATTTTAATGTCATATTTTGTATATCAAATGTGTGAGCTCGTTAACCTTTATGTGTGTAATTTTACGCGATTTCGTTAATTTTTAATTCTTTATCCACCACATTGGATCCACCATTTTGAATTTTTTACATCAAAATCGTAATCAGTGACCTCGAGAACCATAATGCACACGTTTTGTGATAGCCAGTTGCTTACCTATAACATAAGATGAATTAGCCATAGGTACCAATGTAAACAGTATTGAACTCGGAAAACGAGACATGTGAGAGCTTCTGTAAAATTATTATGCCAGAGAATGCGCTGAAGCTTGAGGAACGACTTTGAACCGCCGTAATCATACATTCCTGCACAAAGATGAAACAAATCAGCAATAACACAACATAACCTCATTTATTGTTTAAATCACATGTTTTTTGATATTGCATATGACGATCATTTTTATAAAGTTAGTATTTATTTTATCCATAATGACTATTCCATCTACCTACATTTTTCAGTGCCTAATTTACGTTAAGCAAAATGAGTACTTGTGGACTAAACATAATGAAAGACACCATTACCTAACAAGAACTAACAGTTATTACAGTTCCAATTTTTGTCGGTTGAGTCTTACTCAAAAGGGCCCGGACTATCTGGCCCCGAAACTTTTTAATGTGTTACCTGATGCAATTAAAGATCTGCCCATTATGACCTTCAAAAAAAAAAAGATGCACAAGTTTTTAACTGACAACGTTTTTTGTAGTGTTGAGCAATACACAAAGTGCGATTTTAAAGTACTAAAATTCTAACTTTGTTACTTTTGAAGTCTTGTTGTTTAATTGTTTCACCTGTAATTTACCTGTTTATAATCTGTTTCATGTATATCAATTTTGTTATATCTTTTACAATTTATTTGTTATCTGACGAGTGCAAGATCTATCTCTGAGTTTATATTAGCACAATAAACGTTATTATTATTATTATCATATTAGAAATAAAGAAAGAAGTTGTGTTTTTTCAGCTTCAGCTCAAAGTGTTAATTGAGCGAGAGTTGCAACAACACTTTCTTCTCGAGTTGTACTCAAATGTTGTAGGTTGGTATTATTATCTACAAATATCTTTGTCATTGTCTTCCACGAATTTCGTTTTGTGATAATGTTTATCGTGTGGTGAATGTTGTGGTCACTTCATAGTATAATTATCTATATATATTTGCATAATTAATATGGAGGGTTATTTTATAGCGCGGCTAAACAGAGGAACAGGGAATAGTCTTGACCTTCAAAAAGTTAGTATTGCACTGTGTAAGCACAGCATATCTATGCTGTGGTATAGTAGTGGTTCTGTTCTTCTTACGTCCACACAAAATGCAACGTACTCGTACACTTGATCTTGGTTCTTCCTCGACTTCTTCCAAAGGACATGTGTACTTGTTTCACATCCAATGGTAAGTTTCCAATTGCTGCTCTCGAGTGCAGGTGTGGCTTCATTAGTGAAAAGGTCAAGTTTTTTAGAAAAATTCTTCTGATACCTTCCATTTCAGGAGATGTACCATTGAGTATACATTTGCATTAATCCCTCCAATATTTAGAAGTTGGAAGAAAATTATTTTGGTTTTTCTCTGGACAGAACAATTTGCACACATTTGGTCTACTATTGTATCTATGCCGCCTTTTGTGGAATTATAAAACAAAATTATATCGGGTTTTTGGCTGTCAGCATCAACAGTGCCCGCAGAATGCATGGTGGATAAAAGTAATACAGTATCACTTTTTTTGGACAAATATGAACAAGAGTAACATTATTTTGATATGCAAATATTGATTAATATATTGATTTTGTCTTGTTTGGCACCAATTCTAGGGGACTTTCTTATTTACATTTCCGTATTGTCCCAACTAGTGTGATTTTATTTATTTCATACTGACTAGTAATCTGTGTTTACCAGACTCATACGAGCCTGGTAATAGTACATTGTGTATCGAGTAGGAAAAGCGTAACATTCCCGGGCGATGTGAATATTGTTGGGCGAGGCGTTAGCCGAGCCCAACAACACAGAGTCGGGGAATGTTGCTTTTCCTACGAGGTACACATACTATTTTTCCGCCGATCGTTAAAAAACAGACTAAAAACATGGAAATTCTAAAAATTATTTTATGAAGAAAAGAATAAGCGATGCCTTGAAAATATAACGAACGTCGGTATCCATGGAGAAGTACATTTCTTTACAGTACAGAAATGAATCTTTAGAGTACAGAAATGAATATTTCCTTACAGTAATCGTTGGCTGCCTAGCAACGACTATATGCACCGGAATCTTGTCCTTTTCCTTTCAAAATTCTGTCAGAAATGTCACAATTTTTGAACGATCGGCGGAAAATCGTATTTATTTCATACTGACTAGTAATCTGTGTTTTACCAGGCTCATACGAGTCTGGTAAATCGCATTTACCGTACTATAAATTTTGTATCCGAATACAAAAGTTGCCATAGCAACATAAAGTGACATAACTTTGAAAACGTCGAATTTTATATAAAGTTAATAGAAAAACTCTTAAGAAATGAATCTATGGCCAGTATGAAATAAAATGTTTTACATTATTTGTACGTTAAATCACATTACGTTACTAGTTTCGAAATTCCTGCCTCAGCTGTAAACATCTCACTCCTTAACGTAAACCTTCATTTACCATACTCATACATATGTAAATAACTATTTTCAGTAATTGCATTGCTAATGGATAACTTGTGTACCAGTTGTCTATTATCAAGTTTCTGTTTTTTTCCTTTGAAGAGCTGAACCAATCTGTCAACAATATCTGCAGGTTTTTTAGAAACCGAATAAGGGCCGTCCGGTTGCATTTCACAATAAATCTCTAGGTTTGCCGTGTAAAACATTTTTGAGTCACAAAGGGCGAATATCTTGAGGCCGTATTTTGCTGGTATGTATTGTATGAGGCTACAACGCCCGCGATAAGGGACTAACATTTCATCAAGTTCACCAACACAATAATTCTTCTTGCGGTTTTCCACGAATTTATCCGACGTACATCTAATGGCTGCTAAGTTATCAGTAACCTGCCGCTGTGGTCTGTCAGCTTTATTGTGTACGAAATGTACATATTTGTTTGTATACGTAGTTAGAGTCCGCGGCGCGTAAGAAGACGAGCCAGGCTATACGCAAAATACGAGCTTATGATGTTGTTCAAATTCCCGCTTTCGTTAACCTCAGGGGCGTCGCATGCCAATTCAAAGAACCATATTTTATGTATACAGGGTGACCCAGGGCTGTGTGATTGGGCCATAACTTTCTTGCTATTCAAGATATCGGCATGCGGTTTTCACTGGCAAGTCAACACACTTATACTGTACATTATAAAAATATTTTGATTATATAAAGGATGTTCCTATACAGAGTGGTAAACCAAAGTTATGTTTTTTTAAATGGGACACCCTGTATATTTCTACATTATTAGTTTTTACATGAAAAAATAATGGCACTTTGTATAGGTCACTATGGGTCTAACTCTCTCCGTTTCGGCGTTATTCAACGTTTTGTTCGAAAAAAGACTCATATTTGATGGGTCACTGCCCAGTAGGCCATGGATATTTTTCGAAAAACTTACCACAGAAAATTTTAGAATAACTTGGAATTTTAATAAATAGTCGACTTTTGGTCCATGCATGCACACACTATACAGGGTGTGCTGAAACGCAAAAAGTCGAATAACTCTTTTTTTATAAATGGAACACCCTGTATTTCTGTTCACGATTCGATTAAGTTTTTTATAAGCTTTCCACTGATATACAATTTGCATGGTCAATTCTGAATAGTTACTGAGATTTTCCGGAAAAACTATTGTAATTATGAAGAAGTTGTGGTTTTTTGCAAGTAGGATGCTGTCAGCGAATATCGTAAGTGATATGACAGTTAATTTAGATGCTAGTATGATAATCTACATTGTTACTGTTGCACATTTTTGCTCGACTAAAATGAATTTCACGCATCAAGAATTAATCAATATGGTTTACTGTATAAGGGCGTCGCCAGAAAATGTTCCCAGAGGGGGGGGGGGGGGGGGCAAGCACTATTGGGAGTTCGTGGCTCTGGCGTTTTTTCAAGATTTCGTACAAAATTTATTTTTATTTTTAATAACTTGCCTTTTTTCCCCCCCTTAGCGACGCCCTTGTTACTGTATTGGTGAAGTCGATCGAAATGTTTTGTTAGCCAGTAGAATATACCATCAAAAATCTCCCGATACGAGAGTACCACAAGTCATTTCTTTTCAAAACTTAGAAATCGATTTGAAGAATCTGGCAGCATTAAACATGGAAAAAAAGAGATATTGGTAGGGAGGATTGATGAAGAAACTCAAGTGGATGTTTTACTCGTGTTGCAAGATATCTAAACACTTGCGATATTCGCTGACAGCAGCCTAATTGCAAAAATCTACTTCTTCATAATTACAATACTTTTTCCGGAAAATCTCAGTAACTATTCAGAATTGACCATACAAATTGTATATCAGTGGAAAGTTTATAAAAAACTTAATCGAATCGTGAACAGAAATACAGGGTGTTCCATTTATAAATAAAGAGTTATTCGACATTTTGCGTTTCAGCACACCCTGTATAGTGTGTGCATGCATGGACCAAAAGTCGACTATTTATTAAAATTCCAAGTTATTCTAAAATTTTCTGTGGCAAGTTTTTCGAAAAATATCCATGGCCTACTGGGCAGTGACCCATCAAATATGAGTCTTTTTTCGAACAAAACGTTGAATAACGTCGAAACGGAGAGAGCTAGACCCATAGTGACCTATACAAAGTGCCATTATTTTTTCATGTAAAAACTAATAATGTAGAAATATATAGGGTGTTCCATTTAAAAAAACATAACTTTTGTTTACCACCCTGTATAGGAACATTCTGTATATAATCAAAATATTTTTATAATGTGCAGTATAAGTGTGCTTACTTGTTGGTGAAAACCGCATGTCGATATCTTGAATAGCAAAAAAGATATGGACCAATCACATAGCCCTGGGTCACCCTGTATACACAATTTATTATAATTAGAAGCTATACTAGAAGTAATATGTACTATAATGAAATTAATAAAATCAATATGTTATTACACATGAAAAGAAGATACACAAATGTGATACGCCACTGCTTGGTGTTTTTACTATAATCGGTATCCGCCGTACTTGTTAGCCATGCGCCAGCTCCTCGTCTTCTTACGCACCGGGGACTGTATGCCTTTTCACATTTCAGGTCTAAAAAAAGCAAAAACGAACTCATTTCATCTCTTATGTTGGGCAACTGTTGGTCTCGGAAAGATTTTGACTATATTTTTAGCGTGCGGGAAAATATCTTCATTACATGATGTTCTTTCCATCTTAAAATGATTGACAAAAAACACGTTGCTTTTAACTTACATTTCTAGGCACTTGGCGTATTCCGCGTGGAAACAATTGCACTATATCACGACCAACCGCTATCGTACAGGACTACAGAACATCGATGCTAGGATACACGGTGACATAGACAAAAAGTGGAGGGGATCGCGTAGTTACAAGCTATTGTTTAAAAATAGCGTACTTTTTACACCATAGCGCCTACCATATTCGAATTCCTAAAACAGACAAAAGCACAATTGCGAGTAAACTTTTACTTGGAGTAGCAGTACCTAAGATTCTTGAAATTAAATGAGAGACTCTCAACCTCCCCTTAGCAATGTTTTAATATAGACGAAGATGAATATTTAAGTATGATAGTAATTAAACAGCTACAATGCAAATAGCAGGGTTGAAATTTTGACTTAGTAATATCGTATTACTTGGCACCCATTGGTGACTCAGGTAAACGAAAATTAAAAAAAGACTGATGATTAATTACAACATGTTTCGGAATACCACTGATTCCATTCTCAAGCTTAAATTGATTAGTGAAACATTACATAGTTGGTGAAGCTGAAGGGGCAAATATGAAGACTAAAGTAAGATGATGAAATTCATGATGGATAAACAATCATAAGAACAAACACATGCCTGAAGGGCGTAAAGTCGTTACAATTAAAATTAATTTACCAAGTAACAAAATGGAGTAATTATTGATAGACCACATGGTCTCAATTAATACAGAATTAATTAAGGACTATTTTGTTTCACTGTTTCTAATAAAAGATTTTCAAAGCTAAACGTAGTTGCTGTAGCTGAATCTTCGTTAGTTGAGTTTGTCTGATTTTGGCTTAAAAATCTCCTATAGGCTGCCGGGCCATAAACATCTTTAATCACTTCTGCACTATCCCGCCTTTTCTAAATCCGTTTGTGATTATTTCAGACTTGATATCTAGCCAGATTTGACCAAACATAGTTCTGAATTGCTTTTTTGGTCATTTTTGACCGATAAGTTTTCTTCGCCACTTGACGAGCATTTCGTCCCACAACACTTTAAAGACTTAAAGCTGACAAAATTTGCTACAAAATTAGATATATGTATTTTTTTTGTATTCCTAAAGTTGACCGAGTTATAGGGTGTTGAAAATTAGTGGTTGTTTCCAAAACCACGTTAGCGCTGTATATTAACGGTTTGCATACAAAGTATCAACGCAAGATATTTAATACAATGTATATCCCAAGCGTGTCGTTTATAACATCGGAATGCCTTTCGTGTGTTTCACCAATTCCAGTTTTGGCTGGGGAACGAACTTCCTCCAGAACACTGGGGTTGGAAGTTTGAAAATGATCGACTCATTCCAGTGACAACAGAAGACTCGGCTGCACCTGAAGCTGTCCTCAATCTCATTTGTTGCAAATGCACGGCTGGTTGTGGGGGAGTTCGATGTGGGTGTCGAAAAGCAGGAATGCAGTGCACGACAATATGCCATAACTGCCACGGAGAATCCTTGAACGGCATCACTTTTATTCCCGACGAAGAAATCGATGACAACGAGGATTTAGATTTCATACCTCTTGAGGAAACAAATGAATCAGCACCAGTTGAGCATCAAGAGGTTGAAGGGGCAGGACCCTCAATTAAAAATCAGGTAAGATTGACTTATATTTTTATGCTTCCTTCATACGATTTTTCACAATACCTAATTTGCTATAGGCAGATAATGCAGTAGATCGACAAGAAGATCATGAAATTCGAACTGCAGGACCCTCTACGAGGAAGAAACTGAGAGTTAAGTGATTTCATCTATTGTACATAGTTCTCTCTATTAGTTATTGTACATAATCACTATTTTGTTTTGTTATTGTACATTTCTATTTTAACTTTTTTTACCCTAAAATGCCGTAGGTATGGAAAGTATCTCGATCGATTTATCTTTAGTTTCTGTTAACGATTTTTTTTAAATAAAATTTGGGTAACAGTATAGTATAGGGGACCAACCTTATTTCGGGGAAAAATTTTTAGGAATGATAGGAAATGGATCCCTTATAGAAAAAATGGAAAAACAATTTCTCGGAAAACAGCCGTTTTTTAAAAAAAATAATTTTGTAATTATAGAGGTACATGCTATTGTTCCATAGGTGGCGTTGTAGGTATGAATTCGTATATTTAAATTGCATCAGTTTTTAGCACTCAAATCAATAAACACACGTGTAGAATATTATGTTTACACTACCTTACATACTAAATTGAATTAGAAAAATGGATAGTATAAACATGTGAGTAGGTTAACCTAATTAAAGAGAAGGCCATTGTACTATTGCAGGAACACAATCCATAGGATAGGGTGACGAATGCTTGCTCACTAGCAACTAACTGTGACTGTTTAAATTCGTATTATTTGTAATAATAAACAACAAAAATAACCTATAACCTATAACTTTCCTTATATGAGCTCTATTAGTAACAATAAACAACAAAATAACGGTTCTTGACTGTGTATTATCGGACCGCAAAATTGAAAAAAAATATACTAAACCTGCAATAACCTAAGCGCTTTCGTGACAATCTACGCTGTCGTAAGCATTACTTTGTTAGTTTCAAAGGCCGTTGAGTGTCATATTTCGGTTTTTGTTTTCATTCAACGCTTTTACCGTCTTCTAACAATTCTACTTAACAATTATGGACGTGGACGATTTGTGTAAGGCAGGCATGCGCATATATATTTAAACCTCGTACAATTTTTTGATCGATGGCGTGCGTGCATGCGCCATAATACCTATTCCCTTGTAAATATCGATCCGTGGAACTGTATTTTGCATTTTTTATGATAACGCCACCTATAGAGAAATCAACCAAGTTTTACATCAAGCTATTAAATTGCTACTATTTATTTATTGCATTTTTAAGCAATTGAGTGACTTGCGCCCATTATGTTATAGTTTTTCTTAGTTGTCTAGTAATCCTTTCTTATAGGGGAAAAGTTGAAACGGGTTGGTGCATGGTCCCCTATAATATATAATTACCAAAATTTGTAATGCTTTATTTAGATTTTTGTATTATGGTAGAAAAGTGTATAATTTTTTGTTAACTTCTATAAAATTAAATTGGTTTTGTTGAATAACTATTTTTTTAAGTTTTCTCCTAAATGGTAATATTTATTCATACTAATGGGGGGAAAATGAGAATATTACTTTGAGAAAATTTGATATCTAACGGAAGATGAGAAATATTATATTTTCAGTATATGCCGCTAGACATGACCTCAGGTCTATTAGTCTAGTAGTATCACTTGTTGTACAATATACTATTCCACCTCTTGTATTAATGCGAATATGTATTAACTATTAATCTAAGGGGTGAATGGTCAAAGAGGGGAAGGTTGTTTGAATAATTTTAAGGTGAAATCTTGCGTTGATACTTTGTATGCAAACCGTTAATATACAGCGCTAACGTGGTTTTGGAAACAACCACTAATTTTCAACACCCTCGGTCAACTTTAGGAATACAAAAAATACATAAATATCTAATTTTGTAGCAAATTTTGTCAGCTTTAATTTTGTATATATTCACGTTTTAGCTCTGACCAATATTTTTGGAGATATTAACGAAAAACCAAAAAAAGTGACATGTTTCCGGCCACTGTCGCTAGAGCTCGCCTCGGATTCATCAGGACTTTTAGCATATTCATCACTAGACACCTACAAATGAGTATATGAAGTTTCAAAACTATTGGATTTTTTCGGAGGTGAAACTGTTAGTTGACTGGACTATACATCAGTAATGTAGTCTGGGTGATTGAAATCAATCGATAAGCTATATACGGTAACGCTTCTATTTTCCACAAATACACATATTTGAAATTTTTTGCACTTATAATTATTTTGTTTGCATTTAGCAATAATAATAAAACTATTCCGCTTTTTTAGGTTTTTGCAATATTTAAATACTATTGTGCAAACACTATATTAACGTATTTTTTGATCAAATTTTGTAAAACATACCCATAGTATTTTTTATTTAAGCTATTGTTACCTTTATTGAAAACGTATTTCCAATAATTACTGTCTTCTATTTCAAAGCGTCCCTCCAAATTGTCACACATTTGAGGACTTACAACCTCTACATGTTTTTCGAATTTAAAGGTATGATTATATTCTCTTCCAGTTTAAACAAATTTATGAATTCAGATCAGACGTCGATTTCTTGTGGTGTAACATCATTTATTACATGTTCTGCACGGCAAGGTATATCGCTAGTGTTACCCATTTCGGTGATAGTTTTAGTGCCATTACTGAATGCATGCGACTCATGACATGATTGAGTAAGAGAAGTCGTGGTGGGACTCTCATGTTTTAAACATTCGATTAATGGGGTAAGTTGGCCCGAAGTACATCTAAAAAACCAAAAAAACAGGTCGTGTTACCCCCTAATATAAAGTATGACGTAAAGAAGGTGTCTACTGCTTAACCCATTAAAGCCCGCCGGCAACTAAAGCGGCCACGTCTTAATTCTCCTCGTAGCGTGCGCGTGACCGAAGTTTGAGCCGTTTTAACTGGTTCATGGAGTAACAAGATGTATTCTCTCTTAAATAGCGCCGCAGACGCTTAGTTATTGTTATACAGTCGTAGTGTGCATTTCGATTCATTCAGTGTTCTGTACCTTATTCGTTCACGACAATGGCAGTCGATCCTAATTTGTAAGTATACAAAATGTGGAACGCATTTATTCTCTTGTTTTTGCATTGATTGTAAATAATATGAATGTGGTAACATGTTTCTATAAGTAAATCGTATATTTTATGCAAGGTAGTGATTTAGTACCTGTGTAAACTTTAATGGCAACAAAAGTTGCCAGTGGGAATATCTGAAGTCAATAATTATAATAAAATTTAGATTCTCACAAGTTTGTAATTTTGACAGATATAACTCTCGTGGGAAAAGTGGTGCTGGGTTACTGCTTCATGAACTTATCGATATGATAGATGATGACGAAAATCTAACACCTGATTGCATAGCTGTGTGTCCCCCTGATGAACACCCAGGTGCAGAGACGGACAAGGACTCTGATTTATCCGATGAAGAGGCATTCGGCAATATTGATCACCTTTCTAGCCGTCTTCTACGCTCGCAGGTGGCAGTGCGTTATTTTGAAGAGAACGAGCATCACGACACCCACATTAGTCAGAATGAAGACCAGCAAACTCGAGCACCCGAACTAAGTATCTCTTCAAAGAACAAAGTCAGATCACACAAACAACCCACTCCACTAATTTGGAAGCCTAACGTTAATAAGTTATCCGCAAATTATCTTCCTGAACATGTCTGTGAGTATCGGCCAACGTCAGAAGACTTTTTAAAAGAAAATGTCAAGAGCCCAATCGAAGCTTTCAGGGCCTATTTTTCAGAAAGTATGTTAAACCATATTGTTGCTGAAACAAATCGCTACTCGATGCAGAAACTAGTACACAATTTAAATGCTACGGCTGAAGAAATGATGACATTCATTGGAGTGATGCTGTTATCAGGATACCACCCCCTTCCGTATAGGAGACTCTATTGGAAGCAAGATCCAGATGTTCATGTAAAATTAGTGTCTGACGCAATTCGTCGAAACCGCTTTGACGAACTAATGAGCTTCATTCATCTAGCAGACAATCAAACTAACGACGGGACTGACAGAATGTATAAGGTGCGACCAGTTTTTGACCTACTGAATGATGCTTTCAAGCAAATCAGCCCTGGACCGACTATTAGTATCGACGAGAGTATGATCCCTTATTACGGAAGACATGGATGTAAGCAGTTCATCAGGGGCAAACCGATCCGATTCGGATTCAAATTATGGGTTGCTGCAGATCCTTCTGGGTATATTCATCATGTTGAACCCTATTGTGGTTCTTCAACCAGGCTCCCTGAAACTGGTCTAGGTCAAGGAGGTAATGTGGTTATTGGTCTGGTTGATCATATGCAATTATCAAAAGGAGTTCGTCTTTATTTTGATAACCTTTTCACATCTATTAGTTTGTTAGATGAGTTGAGTCGTAGAGAATTAGGTGGCACAGGTACCCTGCGTGAGAATCGCTGTAGTGCCGTTATGAAATTACCAGATAAACAAGCGTGGAAAAAGAAACCTAGAGGTGAGATGGCTACGTCTTCCACTGGAAAGTTATTGGCAGTTCGTTGGAATGACAACAATGTCGTAACGGCACTAACCAACTGTGACAACATACATCCTATGAAAAAATCTAATCGCTACTCTCGAACTGAAAAAAAAGTTATTCAAGTCGAAGTTCCAGGACCTATTGCGCGTTACAACAGCAACATGGGTGGAGTGGATATTGCCGATCAATTCTTAGCTTCATATCGTTGCAGAATTAGGTCAAAGAAATGGTAGTGGCCCTTTTTTGCATGGACTGTAGACGTATGTTGTACAGAAGGTTGGTTATTGTATCGTCGACTTGGCCATGATATTTCGCTACTAGATTTTAGACGGCAGTGCACAATTTTTATCCTGAAATCCTTTGGAAATCCTCCTATGGCACCTGGTGTTCGATCTTCTCTGGAATTCACTCCCGCCCTCGAAGAAATCAGAAAAGATCGTACTGACCATTTCGTAGAAAAAGGTGAATCTAAGTACCGGCGGTGTAAAATCTGTGGCAGACGCACAAGCTTTTTGTGTAAAAAGTGTGACGTTCCCCTCCATCCGGATGAGTGTTTCAAAATGTTTCATGTCAAGTAATAAAGTTATGTCGTGAATAAAAGTCTGTTTTCTACATTAGTAGTTGAATGTTTTGTTTTGTTGAATAAACAGTATGAATTATCCCAGTGGCAACTAAAGTTGCCGCTCCAATACCCATCTCCACTATGTCCGATCGATCTACTCACAAATGTAGATTGTTATGTATGGATAAAGGAGTTAGCATTCTAAATTTCGCTCGAAAATCTCAATTAGGGAATTGTGGGCTTTAATGGGTTAATAAACTTACATAAGAATTGTGTTATTATTCTAAAGCTTTTGAGATGATCGATCATCAACTTTTACTTGCCAAATTAAAGTATCTGGGCTTCAGCGATGACGCCACTAAACTGTTAGCTAGTTTTCTCGTTGGCAGACTGCAACAAGTTCAATATAATGGTAATGTATCTGATTTAAAGCCAGTAAATGCTGGTGTCCCTCAAGGATCCATTTTAGGGCCGCTTTTGTATTTAATATATACTGCAGACTTTGTTGTGTAAGTGTCATTTTTATGCGGATGATACGCAATTATACTTATCGTTTGATCCTGTTGAAGTCAACACTGCTAATGAGATTATTAATTCGAACCTACAAAGTTTGGCAGAATATTCTATTAAACATTCATTGATGATAAATTAAAAAAAATCTATAGTCATGGTCTTTGGTAAATCTTGGGCAAGGGAAAAAGTTCTATCCGCAATTAATATTACTTTGAACAACGATACTTTATCCCCGCAAGATACTGGTCGTAATTTAGGTTTACTTATGGATTATAATTTACGCTTCAAGGACCATATTAGCAAGTGTGTACAAAAAGCGTATTTTAACTTAAGAAAATTGTATATGAATAGACATTTCATACCACGTCAAGCCAAAATTAAACTTGTCAATTCTATAGTATTATCGCACTTTAATTACGGAGACATTGTTTATGGTTCATGTCTTGATAGCGTCAATATAAGGCGGATTCAAATGGTTCAAAATTCTTGTATTAGACTAATTTATGGTCTAAGAAAATATGATCATGTAACTCATAAACTCAGTGATTTACAGTGGCTCAATATGACAAATCGCCGAAGGTTGCATTTTGCTTGTTTTGCTCACACGTTGCTCCTTAATAAGACCCCTAGTTACCTTTACAACAAGATTCGTTACAGAACGGACGTGCAGAACATTAACATAAGACAGAAAGGTTTGCTTAGTATGCCTTTACATAAGACCCATCTCTATGAAAGATCGTTCTCTTATAATATTGTTAAGGTATGTAATGCTTTATCTTTCCATCTAAGTCATTCAAACAATCGTGCATTTAAACGTCAAGTGTATAAGGATCTTTTTAATAGCCAAGTAGACTGAGTTTTTCCCTTTATTTTGTGACATACCCCGTATTGGTTGAACTAGCTGCTGCATATATTTTTTTTTCTTTTTATTTTTTTTTCTTCTAGTTTAAGATTTATAGTTTTAAGAATTTGATTCCATCTTGCTCCGTGTTGAGATTTTGTTTTAAGCTCTAATGTAAGAAGTTAAGGTTAAGTTGTAAAACAGTTCCATCAAGCGAACTGAATTTCGTCTTTTGTGGATATTTTTATATTTTCCTTTATTTTATTATTAATATTATTTTTTTTTATTTATCTGCAATAAAGTCCTATTATTATTATTATTAAAAAAATGAAAAAGTCAAAATACTTCAAATGCACTTCAAAAATTAGTAAGAATTGCGACAGTTCTGCTAATACCAACAAGCTGTTTCAGTGCGTATTTAATGTATGTATTTTGTAAACATTAAAACGAAGAGTTAAAAAAAAGACAAATGACATTTAGACATAAATACTTACGGTTCTATTAGAAAAAGTGATAGGTGATTCTCAATTTTATTGGTTTTTCATTTATTAAAGATACTCTTTTTGTATTCTTGCTGTTGTTTTTGAATCCTACTTGTTTACATAGTTGTCCACAAAGAGAGCCTGATTTTCGCCAAGAATTATCCTTTAGTGCGACATTATCCAATCGCTGTTCTTGAAGGTACAAATTAACAAGTTCTGTTTTCTTAAAATGTTTTGCAATGTTAGCTTTTTTAATTCTTTTGATAATTCTTACGATGTCGCTTGGATACTTATACCGAGATCCTCGTACAATATCCAAAACCCTTGGTAAATCTTCCAAACAAGCGTATTTATACGATTTCGATACATCGTGTATAATATTAAACAGTTCCGTTTTGGACACGTATTTCATAGTTAAATATTACGAAGACTGACAACGGCGATATGTAACAAACGAAAGTGTATAATGAAATGAAAAAATAGAGTTCCAACGTTTTTTTTATTAAATGTCTTCTATTCATACAATTATCGAAAATGATTAAAAAATGAAAGTTCAGCAAACCAAGTCAAGTTTAACCAAGTATCTATATAGTTTTCAAACAATGCCGACAGAGATAAGACAAAAAACATATAACGGGAAGCTGTGTTAGGCATTAGCAAAATATCTGACGCACACCTTTTTAATGCATAATTGCATATGTATTTTTGTCAATGCTAAAATTAAAAGCAAATCCATAAAATTGTTATATTACAATTATTAGGTTACTACGTAAATTGATGTTAACTTATTTTTAACGTTTAGGATAGATGTCACTTGTCACCCCTTAAACCCTAAACCCTCGTGCGAGTGTATTTTATTTTTGAATAATAATTATACTGCCTTCAGTTTATTTTACTTTTACTTATAACTGATGAAATGTTGGACATCATAATTCAAGAAACCAACAGCAGAGCTTCTTGCTTGAAAGAAGATGAATGGAGAAACGTAAGGTGCAAAGGAGCTGTAGATTCCTTGCATCGCAAGGTTGGAGAATATTCGTGTTCTTGTAACACGAGGTGATGGCCATTAGTTTTCTTTTTCCATGTTTTGGATTTGGCAGCGATAAACGCCTTTACTTTGTTCACTCACAAGTATGATAATTACGAAAAGAGGTAAACTTTCAGAAGACGGTTGTTCCTTTAAGAGCTGGGGATGGAACTAGTAAAACCACTAATAGCTGAACGATCAACAGAACATCTACCTAAATACATAAAAACTGACATTAGTGGGATTTTGGAAAGCGACGATCCAGGAGACCGACAACAAGGTGATAAAATAGAAACAGGTGCGAAACGTGGTCGACACCTCGACAAGAAAACAATGAAAAAATGTGATAGAAGCAAACGGTTTACTTGTAAAAGTCATGTTACTGTTGTGAAATCGACAATATGCAACCCTTGCAATGAACACAATAAATGTTAATTTTCTCCTGTATGTTGAAGTTGGTATGGTATTGTATTAACTTGTAATTTTTCATATTATTAAACCTAATAAATGTTTTTTGATTATCTAATGATTTCTAATTAGTGTTAGTCAAAATAAACCCTATACTATAGGTGTTAACTAATGGCGTCACTAAGTGACCCCACCTGGTTCTCTGTGTTATAAATTTATTGTACCTGGTCATCCGAAGGTTAATACATTTAATATATCAGATGGCAGGATGACCAGAGCAATAAAAAAAGCTAGATCAACTTCACCCTGTGAAGATTTACGTAAGAATGAAAATGAATGAAAAATTTTCAAGTGAAGCTATGTATAGACAAATATTTCATCGGTATTTTAATTTGCATTTTCATACGCCAAGCAAGGATACATGTTCTAAATGTGACACTTGGAAAATGAAAATATCTTCGGAAAATGATATGCAGTTAAACAAAACGGAACACGAGTTACATCTGCATAAAGCAGAAAAAGCTAAAGCATCGATGAAAGAAGATATAGTAGTATTCTAAATCCGGATAAAATTTACAGTTTTACATTTGATCTTGAAAAAGCTTTAGCTTTTCCTCAACTTTCCTGTTGTATAGCATATTACAAACGCGAATATGTAGGTTTACAATCTGGGTTGTCATAATCTAGCTGCAGAACACTATCTATAATTGTCCTTTACCTGTATCAACCAAGAAGAAGAATATGTTAGAACTTTGACAATTTATCCCTCCAGTAGACCACACATATTTAAAAAATTTAAACGAAACCATTGAGTTAGAAGATTCTGGACCCCTCGAAGTTGTTGAATTTCTGAAGCAGTATGCACTAGTGATATGTGTGTATTTACTTAATTATCATCAGACTAATATTGATAAACAATTTGGTAATTGGTTTTTTGGTGATGAATGGGGCGAATGAAGATGGAAGCGATTAAAATTTAAAATTTAAAAAAAATTTTTAAGTTGATTTACATAATTGACAAAATAGATAAACTTAGATCTTCGTCACCAATCAAAATCAAAGCCAACGAAACAAATTGATTAGAAGGCCAAAATGGCCAACATGACTTGATTAAAAACCACATGGGGAACTCCTAATCGGTAGGTGAAACATCACAAACAGAAATGGTCCAAACCCGAAGGTAGTGGACCAAAAATTAAATAATTAAATACTCGCTATTTTAAAATGGAAGTCTCACCTATAGTGAACTGAATTCGTGGACACACTGTATTATGGAAGATTTAGGGCCGAATTCAGAAACGTCACTACTACTACACTCCTTAACACACTTAAATCGCGACTTGTTTAAGGGTGAGTGGAACACACCCTCAAACACAAAAATGTGAGGTTCATAGACAAGAGACAAGCAAGTGAGGTTATGTTAATAATGTAGGGAACGTCTAGTAACCCTCAAAATAAACTCATTATCCACTAAAATTGTAGTGTCCATTTGAGTGTTTCTTGTTTCAGAATTCCAAATTGAGCATGAGTGTCGATTCGAGTATAGGTTGAGTGTAAATTAAGGGTGAGTGATGTCTATGAATTCGGCCCTTACGTAATGACTCAAATGGTTATGTGCACTTGCAGAAAGAAACTTTTGAATAAATATTCTTAACACTATACGATCTAACCTGACTAAATGCAGTAACTTTTGCGACGTGGATTAACGAGATTCTCAAATTCATTCCAAGATCTTCCTGGAAACCCCAAACGGGGACCTAGCTACGTCCATCTTAAAGCTAAGCAGGACAAAGATAAAACATACGACAGCAATGGTCACGGGCCACTGTCGCATGAACAAACACCTGCACAACATGGGACTGACATGAAACATCCTATCACGTCATTTGCCAATGTGAGGCATTCATAAAGGCAAGGGAACACCTACATGGAAATGAAAAGATTAACACAAGAGGAAGTAACGAAGATTCGCCCTACTAAAATCCTGGACTTTGTGAAAGATACAGGTATTCTTGAAGGGTAGACAACACCGGGGAGCACAATAGACCAAAAGGTCGCAGTGCGGGACCCTACTGGGACCACCCCCAGAAACAATAATAATAATAACTCTTGCGACACAATATCACCTGATGAACGACTAACTGTAGGTTTGAGGTAAAGAAGTAAAATATACTTTTTATTTAGATCTCTTTATTCAAACAAATATATACATTAAATATTTGTGTTTGTATTGAATTGCATAACATAGTTACGGAGAGCGCCATCTGACGGTTGTTGTGGCATACTGAAGAATGCCTTTCGCTGGCATATAATTCGAATCTTCACCACTATTATCAAAATTTTCATCCTCACTCTCACTGTGGGGATGTTCATTTGTATGTGCATCCATTGTGCAAGTTATTTCTACCCTACACAAACGAGAAATCAAAGAGAACCGAAATGCCTATTGTTCCTACTATGGTGAAGTGAAGACGGATGTTCCATATTAGGAACCAAATGATTTGGGTAAGACCGTAACTTCGAGTTCGCTTTTATCCATTGAGAGATTTAATCAAACAAAGAAAGAATTGTTATAATCTTACTGTGTACTGACTTAAACTGCAACTAAGAAATCTTTTATGAGTTGTTTTGTTATTGGAAGCATCCACCAGACCTTCACTCTAGAACAGCGAATCGCTCTTATCAGAGCGCAAACAAAGTACTTTAACTGCCACGGTACTTACCAAGGTACGTTAACACTTAAGGACCTTGTTCCTTGTAAAAGAGCTGTTACATTCGTAGCGCGAGCTTTTCCATCACCCGATCCACACGATTATGGCCGACCAAGCTCAACCACCTCAGCAACCCGGTCCCTCGGGAATCGTCCAACCAAACATGCCCGCTGAATTGACAAAGTAGGAGAAGGTGTGTTGTACTGGAAGTGAATCCAACTCTTCTTGAGCGCGTTTTCAGCTCCACGTTCCACTCAGCTTCTAGATCACTTGGCATAAGATTAAAACAAACTCTCAACCTTCCCCTTAAGCTTTTAATTAAGTAATAAGCGATTAGTTATTAAAGTTGCGACATGTTTCGGGATCAGCTGATCCCATTATCAAGCGGTAAAATTCAAACAATGAAAAAATAATTACATCAAAATGGTTAAAAGCTAGAAATTAAACATCATTATACTATATGAAAGCAGTACAAAAAACCTCATCTGAAGGCAAACACTTAAATGTAAATTACAAAAGACATAACTTGAAAAACGTTTTCGCAGAGTCACATTATACAATCATTAAGTTAAAGTGGTACTCGCAAGAGCCCAAAGAATTGCCTGAAGGGCCATGATGTAAAAAGATGAATTAAAATTATGGAACAAGTAGTATAGTAATGGAACATCTAACTCTAAAAGTCACTAGAAAAGTTACGACATGGGTTCGTTGCTCTTGGGATTATTAACCTCGAGGAAATTAAACCCATGCATTGTAGGTCACATCATTGAACTCTATTGCTCACCAACAAATTTCGAGGCAGTCAATAACATTGCAATATCACCATTTCCACAATTTGAATTGTCAGCTAATTAAAGAATACGTTAACATGTACAATTATTTATACGTTTAAAAGTTCAAAGTCCACAACATACCCGCAATTTTTAAACATGCTTAAAAGCATTAAATCCGTTCAAAGTTCAAAGTTTTTTATGTTACGTAAGCGATGTAACCTAGTTTGGATCCTGAAGTAACATACCTATATTGGGGGGTGATTGAACCCATGACCTACTTTTGGGGTCATTGAACATATGGCCTACTTTTTGGGAGTCGTTGAATTAAGATCATTGAACCCACGACCTACTTTTCCTCCCCGTAGTCTACTTTTGGGGGTCATTCAACCTATGACCTACTTTCGGGGTCATTGAACCCATGACCTACTTTTGTATGTATAGCCCACGTAAGCAATTTCGAAGAGTTGCTCGATAACCTTGGAGTTGGCCCACTTTTACTACAGGAGTGGAGATAACCTTCACGTAACCTTAGTCTCGGTGTCCTTCGATGACCTTGGGGTTGACCTACGCAGCCCACGTGAGCGGTACTGTTTACTAAAGCTAAGGACAAAACTCCAACGTTACTTCAATCGGGTGTCATTTACAGTGTTCCTTGTATTAATTATTGTTCTAAAGTTTATATCGGATTAACTAATTGTTGGCTTAAATCAAGGTTATGCACTCACAAAAGTGACATTAATACGAATAAAATTAGATGTGCGTTAGCTACTCATGCCTTAAATCACGGTCACCAATTTGATTTCGAGAAAGTTTCCATCCTAAACCGCTCTAATAAATAGAACAACCCTTAAACTTATGGAAATGGTTGAAATGAACAAATATCTTAGTCAATCAGTTAACTTTAGATCTGATGTAGACAACCTACATGTCATTTACGCCAATTTTGTTTGGAAGGAACTCTTAAAATGGCAAACGTATTTGGAAATACAATTCTTTCGTTCGCAAAAGGTAGAAAGGAGTATTAATTGGTTAGACGTTAAGGAGGAGGAGGACATTAACTACAAAGATGGTTATGAATTTCTCACCAATAACCTAAACATGATTTAGAACTGGGAGTCTATAGAGGATTTGGATAAAATTTTAAGAAGCGTGGATATACCTACGTCAATCCAATCGATCGTGTGTGGAGTGTGGAGAGAAATGATATAGAAGAATTGTTTAATTTCAAATCTATGATTAATTATGATTTAGAATTATTCCAATCATATAATTTAGTAACATTTTATCAAAATTTTATACAACAAGTGATAGAATATGGTAATTTCAGAAGCAGGGAATTTCCAGACGACAGTGATGAAAATGTATATCAATAGATATTGAAGATGTATTAAACACTAAATACACCATAGACTCTCATAATACACTTTGTATGATGGAAATTCTACATTATCATCCTTTTTATATTGTATTATAATGTTTGTTAAATAAAAGTCTTTACCTTGATCCCCATTTTAGTCTATACAACCGCTTAACCTTAAAATATTTTACAAAGTCGTCAAAAATGAGTATTGTTTCGATACAAGAGACAGGAGCAAAAAGAAAATTCATTGAAGAATAGTAGAGAAGTAATGAGGATATTGGAGATGTATGAGATTAATATGAAGTTGTAGAAGTTAAATATTAGAATTTTTTAAAGTAAAAGGACATTTATAAATGAATTAGAAAATATATAGGAAGTAGCAGGAAAAATATAAATGTTAACATTGTGCGTTAGTGAGTGTACATTAAAAAATTTATAAGTGAGTTGTAATTACTGTAATATTGTCACGCTCTTGGGGGTTTATTAAGCGTAGCTCCGGGTTTAAATTATAAAAGCGAATTTCTTGGCTTGGCGAGAGGGGCGCGACTTTCAACCAGAATCGTTTGGGGCACAATATAACAAGAAGCCATGTAGCATAAGGGGTTGTTTAATAACATACTTAAGATTACAACATTATAACAATAAGCGATAGCTCCAGGCGACAATAGAAATATTAATATAAGGGATAAATAAACTTACCTAAAGATGTTATTCTGGACACTGTTCATGTTTGACACAATAATAATAGTAATGATACCGATAACACTAATGATGAGTTATGAATACTGTCTAACTAATCAATTAATGAATGAATCTGTTATATCCTAATCTGCACTCGCATTTCATATTTATATGTTCCCATTCTTTACGTCAATTCCTGTGCCTACTCCTTGTGGTAAACCAAGTTGAACCTTGATTTCCCACGAGCGTCTTGTGCTAATTCTCATGTAATTAAGACTTGGAAGGAAGCTGATAAGGAATCATCGTTTCCCGGTAGTCTAATCTAAGACATTGTTCTAATTATTTAAATGACTTATCTTCGTGCGAATTTAATTTCGTATTAAAGATGAATAATCAATTTCCAATATGTGACAATATTGTATAAATAATGAGTTATGCAAAATACTACTTTGTGCAAGTTAAGTTGCCTATCTTAAAAAGCTGTAATTATGTTAGTAAAATTGATTTATAGACAAATTTATACATTATGAAAGAAAGAAAGATAGTTTAGGAGTGAGCTTCAAAGACTTTGGTAAATAAACAATTTAAAGTTGAATAGAGACGAAATAACATTTAAATTTCCAGTCCTTATTTATTTTAGAAATATCTAAAAACGGCTCGTGATATCGCTAAATTCACTCATGCTTTTATCATCGTAATCATACTAAAATTGATAATTGCCGAGATACATATAAGTGATGAGAATGTTAACATTAGTGAAATTTTGTGTTCATATTAAAAAAAGGTAAAAAATGTAACATTTATTTTTCCTATTTAATATTAAACTACATAACTATCTAAAAAAATAACCCTAAATCACTAAATAACTAGATACATACTAATAAAGCACTACTCTATTAAAAAAATATATTATTCGCCTAAAGTATGTAATAATAAGTTAATGCTAATATTTTCGGTCTCTATATTATTTAAATGTCGCGTGACCTCGGATAACTCTTCAGCGAGTTGGGTCACCCGATTTTTTAAAGCCACCATACTGCTATTATTTTTATTGGAAATATCACGCAACCACGGTACAGATAGATGCCGGAATGCACTCAAATTCAACGGGGACAGACAATGTTGCGAGGTTGGATTCCCGGTTCTTGATTCCAGCGATGTTACCGGTATAGTGGTGACTGGTGTGATGCTGTAAAAAACTACATTAGTAATGCCATCATAAGATATGAATTAAGGAATGTACTTACTCTTCAAGAATCCTCATTAAATCAAGTCCCTCAACATCACTATCCATAATGGTGATTATGGGGATGGCTTCTTCTTCCGGTGACTGAGGAGGTATTTGATGCTGTTGTTGCGATGCATTAGATGGTTGAACCGGTGGAGGAGGTATTTTCGGTGCCGGTTGAATATGTCCTCCAAATTGGCTCACCGCCCACCTGGAGCTTAGGATGGCGGAGCAACGTCATCTCCGAAGCTTTTTCTGAAACTCACTCTCAAATGATTGTAGACGTCTCATTCGGGGTTTTTTGGGTGACTGATTCCAAATAAGGCATCGGCAACCATCCCCCCCCCCCCCCCCGTTCCTGGTGTCCCGCATCCGGGAATCAACGTCATCCTCTAACGTTTCAAGCCTATAGGGAACCGAAAATTCAGGCGAAACTCCAGAGGATGACGTTGATGCCCCGGTGTGGTGCACCAGGTATCCGTTAGATGACGTTGCTTAACCATCCTGACCTCCAAGTGGGCGGTGAGCCAATTTGGAAGTCATATTCGGAATCAGCGACCTCGAAAACCCCCGTGAACTCGAATTGAGTCGATTCTAGAAGTTTATAACCAACTTATGAATTTTTTCTATGAAAATGCATTTTTCTGGATACATTTTCCACTGCACAAATGCAATTTCGAAAAAAAAACATGATCAAAAGTAGGTACAAAGTTTCTTATTGAGTTTAGGAAGCGAATGCAAAAAACACCATGTCACATCTCAATCCGTCTTACTACAAAAATTTGGTAGGTTTGGCTAATTTTAGTGCTTCATTTCCTCGCCTAATAGGTATTTACACATAACGAAAAATTTTATGAAAAGCAATTAGGTACTACTATTAGGTATATGAAATACAATATTTATTAAGAAAAATTGAAATACAAAAAACAGGCTACGTTAAATAAAGTACGAAGTCAAGACAAGACACTTTATTTGAGAAGTTTTTGTGCTTTTCAAACTCCTTTCAAAAAATGTGCGAGTAGAACTCGCGCGGAGAGGCTTCCGTTCATGCGTTTTTGGTGATAACTTTAAGACTTAGAATTTTCGTTTAGATTATTTGTATTTCTTAAAACGAGTCCTTTCATTTGATACGTCACATGATGATGCACTTGACGCAATTTTTGTTTAACTTTCTAGTTTTTGAAATTTATTTATTTATGCTATACCTCCATCTTTGGATTATCAAACTCTATACATATATGTCCAAATTTCAACTTTTTTAGTCCAGTAGATTCAGAGAAAATAAGCTGTGACGTACGGACGGACGGAGTAATCCTATATAGAACCTTAAAAATAACGAAATAAAAGTAAATACAAAATTTTACGTTTTATAACAAGTGTTTAAAAAATGTTACTGTAGTAATAATATGGCTTATCGTATCATCGGTTATTATCTCTCTATAATTGCAAATATTTCTGTACAATTATATGGGTCATAATATCATTGAAATCCCATAACACGTTTTTAACTCGTATGTTTCCACTAATATTTTATTTAATTCATTATATTTTATTGTTTTTTATATATGACTTGAAAAAGCCTAAAGTAGGCGAAACTTTGTCACCATAAATGTTTAAAACGACGTTGATACCTCATAATACATTAAAACATTGGCAGCTACTTAGATCCCTTATGCTAACAGATCATAAAGCCCAACTGCCGTAAAATTTCTAATAGAATTAATCCCATAACACGTTAGTTACACATAATACCTCCATTACTTATAGGCAGATATGATTTATTGTAATAATTTATTAGAACTGATAACATATTAACAAATCCATTTTCACACTTTCTGCAAACTGTAAAATATGCGCGAGGACACCGAAATCTTCCGTTAGTTTTATCACATTTATTACGACCAAACGTGGTAAATCTTTTGACAAATTTTCTTAGTTCAATGTAAACAAAATCAGTGTTTTGTGTTAAAATTACTTGCTTCAATGATACGATAAAGCTTTCGATATAACTTGAATATTTCCGATTTATACCATCTCGGACTCGATTATTAAAAATCGCATAATATTCTCCTTATATTAATAGTTATATTTCATGCGTAAACATGCAAGAAAAATATTTTTAATGAATTCACAAACGAAACATAATTCACTATTGGTATGTGAACGTCCTTTGAAGTTATTACAGTTTTTTTTTGAAGAATTTAAACGATGTTCTAGTTTTGATGTTGGGTCTGGAGGTGTAAAGCGTTGTACACGATTCGTACTTGTTTGCTATTCACTCAGTCATGTTTTCATTTAGTATCGTATTTTTTTCTTTCCTACTGGACTAGACTACATTTTTTTATTTTTCTCCTCCTGTGCTTTTAAAATATACGGAGGATCTATACATCTTTTCCCTATAGGAACTTTTTGGTAAACCATTTCCGTTTAAACACAATTTATATAAAAGAGTTTTAATTTTGGTAACATGGTATTTAACCAAAACTCTTCATCTTTATCAATTATTTCAATAAATAAAGGCACTTTATTCATTCATTCATCTCTTCTTACGTACAAAGAGGAGATTTTCAGATTAAGTGCCTCTTGTAAAGGTATTTTTTTGATATAAGTGAAAATAAACACTTTATTTCCAAAATTGAACCAACTCCAATTAAGCCTGAAAGTGCAAGTAAGTAGGTACCATCCAGGTGTTGCCCCGAAATAGTTCATAAATAAAAAACCCACTATCAACGACATTGATGTTTTGCTCTTGGGAAAACCATTGCCGCACCATAAATTCTTTGGCTTTTCCAAAGTCCATGGCTGCCGAGGAAGTTGAATTACTGTATAAAATAGTTTTTACCAAACTATGGGGCATGAAGTATACGGCAAACGTTTCACCACGGCACCAAAATTTGAAGCCGTCAATCGGTTTTTCCTTGCATTTAAAAATTTTTCATTTGTGAACTGACCCGTTGTCTCTACGGCCAAAATTTTAATGCTGTCGAAAGTCATCTAAAAATACTCCAATACTATTTGCTGAACGGGAGACGGTGTTGTAGTACAAGTGGGTAAAGGGTGTTATTACTGCCAAAGTAATAATAGTAATAATAACTGAAAACGTTAACACCCTTTACCCACTCGTAATCTAAAAATATATTTTCTTGTGTATACAGGGTGTCCCATTTTAATCTTACCAACGGAATTTCTCGAAATGAGGACCCCTGACAAAAAAAATTGCTAAATAAAAGTTTGATGGTTTGGAGGGCGACGTCCGATTCTGTAACACATTTCACCCCCCGACACTCAGGGGTGGATAGGGGGGGTGACTTACATGGAAACCCCTATTTTTATTGCATATTCAGAAAGCTCATACAAACCTATGACGGTTTTATTTGGAAACTTTTTTTGTCAGATATACCTACTCATTTCGAGAAATTCCCCTGGTAAGATTAAAATGGGACACCTGGACACGTTTGCAGCGCCACCTGTTGCAAATAAATAAAAAGTTCTCAAATAAATTCTTCATATTTTTTATGCTCTTTCTGAATCTGCAATAAAAAATAGGGGGTTCCATTTAACATTCTAAAGTCACCCCCGTGGGTGTCGAGGGGTGAAATTTGTTACAGAATCGGACGTCCCCCTCCAAACCATCAAACTTTTATTTAGCAACTTTTTTTGTCAGGGGTCCTCATTTCGAGAAATTCCGCTGGTAAGATTAAAATGGGACACCCAGTATAATCGAGTACATTTTATAAATACTTTATACAAGGTCCTGTAGTTCCTGTCTACTCCACCTTTCGCATTCAAACACCCCTTTTTGATACCCACGTACTTTACTAAGTTGCAAGTCAGCTATAATAACTATTGTAGTACACAGTGACCAAAAATGCACTAAAATCACGAATTCGTTACATAATGGTTACATATTAGGCTGCATTTATCATAAAAGTAAATTTTTCAATAATATTATCTGTCAAAGAATCTGCTTTCCACATTTCTTTTTCAATGTGTTTAACATGTATACAATGCTTCTCTCATTCTTCCTGCGTAATTTCTATACACGCATTTTTGACTAAATCTGAAATTTCAGTACTTTTCTGTTTAACATTATTTACAGCTACTTTTCTTTTAATGGTACTTCAAATGAATTCCGTGAGATTCAACTCACAATGATAAGGTGGTAACCGTACAACTGGTTCCCCATTTTGCTTCAATTACTCATCCACATAATAAACTTTATTATGGGAAAATTGCTTCACTAGTAATAATTGTGCAGCCTTACGCATATCTTCTGTAGTATAAATGTTATTTACTTCTGTCATCATGGTACTCTCCTGATTTCGAATGGGATCTAAATAACGTTTTTATAAATGAAATAGGCTTCCCTGTTGCGGCTGCAGCCAATTCTGTAGATTTTTCTAAAGGAAAACTCACAACAACCGCTTCTTTTTTGTTCTCAATTACTATAATGGCCTCAGCAAATTCCTCACATGAATAAAATGCCTTGTCAATTAACTAATTTTTAATGACCTTGAAATTTATTGCTGGCAGGTCTAATAGTAATCTAATATTGAAAATATTGGAGAAAAAAACATTGTTAACAAAAAGATACAGCAAGTAAAAGAACCAAATTCCCTTGAAAACACTAAAAATGGACAAACAGGAAAAAAGCCAAAGCATGTAAGAAACCTAACTTCTATTGTGAATGATATTGAGGAGAATGCCAATACAGAAAAAATTTCAAATCCTAGGAAAGTTCTCAGTTCTATGGGCAATAATAAATAAAAAATAATAAATAAATAATCTTGAAAACCGTTGAAAATTCGACAAATATGTATCGAAACAATTTTATAGGACATTTAATTGGCTTTCATTTTCATTTGGAATATTTTGTTCTAGAGTCCACTGTTTCCGAGATATAATCTAAAAACCCAACAATGACTTCTTCTCCCTTCCCCCTTACCACTTTAAAACCCATTAACGACCAAATTTTTTTTATTTGCGTTTATCTCCACATATTTTGTCAATTTAAACTATCTTAAAGGTACAAATCGCATTTTTCACCCGAATTGGTTTCCACAGGAGATGGTGTCCTCAATTGAGGACATTGGGCAGATTAGATCATAAAACTATGAATTGATCATAGAATAATGAATTGAAGTGTAATAGTAATTAAAACAAATTAAACCGATAATGTAATTTTATTTTCTTTTAAAAAATTGCAAAAATAATACACATGAATGTTTTGTACACATACTGTAATAAAAAACAATAAAATTACTTTGAATGGTATAACGAAAAACATTGAACACAAAGTGTCACATTGCATTTGTCGCAATATGTTCTAGACTTCCCTTTACAATTTTCCATCTGCCATCTTCGTTGTCCATCCCTCTTCATTATAAAATGTTTTTGTCCATCATACCTCAAATCATGCAAAAATGATCTGGATGGTAATTGCACAAGTGGACGTCCTTTTTGAGATCTATTGTCAGCTCCAAGTTTCAGATTGGAGACGGCGATTTATTGTCGTTAATATTCATTTTAGGAAAAATTGTTCAATACAAAAGTTGTTTATGTAATTTTTATCTATACTTGGGAATACTTCAATTTTTGTGATGTGCAATTGTTTCTGAGTTACCCCGTTCCGCATAATTTTTTTAAATGAGAACATATTACTTTTACCTCACCATTCGATAGAGCATTTTTTGCTCTTTAAAACAGCACTAAAGAAAATTTTTTAAAATTTATTTTAATAACATTTTTTTCAAAAATACGCCGATTCAAGTATTTACATGAAGTAGGTATATGGAAGACAAAAAAAAAGTTATGAATCAAAATCTTATCACTAAAAACAAATTAATAACTAAGTAATTTAAAGTAAGTGTTCAAATTGTCCCCCATTTGTCATTTGACAATGGCTCAGTCGATTTATAAAACCACGTACCTACTTGATGTAAAATGTTATTAAAATAAATTTTAAAATTTTTTTTCCAAAAATACGCGGATTCAAGTATTTACATCAAGTAGGTACGTGGTCATTCCCTATTTGTTCGTGCCACCAATCAGTCTGTGTTTTATCATATAACATTTTAATTTGTAATATAATAATGAAAGCTTCCACAGTTGTTCATATTTATTGAAAAATTTTTATTTGTTCTGGGTTAAACTGTGTAGTAATGGAATTGATTAAATAATCCCAAACGTTTCGACACCAATTGCAGGTGCCTTCTTCAGTGGGTTAAAAATTAAAATTAAAAATTAAAACGAAAAGAAAAGTTGACAATTTAGTTTTAATTGTGCAATTTGTCAGTTTTCTTTTCGTTTTAATTTTTAATTTTAATTTTTAACCCACTGAAGAAGGCACCTGCAATTGGTGTCGAAACGTTTGGGATTATTTAATCAATTCCATTACTACACAGTTTAACCCAGAACAAATAAAAATTTTTCAATAAATTTTAATTTGTATTTTTAATTGTCTGCTATCTAATTGCTTGCCTTATGTGCCTATTTGATGGGGCTATATTCAATAATTATTTACCGTACTGGATCGTAATGAGTGATATTTGTCTGTTGCTGAACTTTCTAATTCTTCAGGTAAGTTTGCTATAAAAATTGTCTATATTTCAAATATCCATGTAAGTGTATCATGTACTAATAATTACATCCTTAATAAAAAGAGCCTTGAGAAAGACTGGACGTCCCAGTCGAAACGTCGGCAAGTTGAATGAATTGCTGGATGGTTCTTTAACTTACCTCTTGACAACTCCCCCAGAAGGTCCCCATCGTGGGAATAAACACCAAATCGATTACGAGGAGCTTTACCTACATATTATAAATTAAACGGGACGTGCATGATGGTGGTAGTAGAACCCAGAGTGATTTTCTACTGCAGTGGTTCCCAAACGGGGCAGTTTGAGCAATAAATAGAACGATAGGTTAATTTGACGCGATTATAATGATAAATTCAAATAAAATGCTGTGCGTTTGGAAAAGAACTGGAATAATAAATCAGCCTGTCCGACAGATTCCAGTGGCGCACGGCATAAATGTTACTAAATATCTTAGAAATGTTCGATTCGAAATCGATTTAATCAATTTTAACAACGCCCAGTTAGTATTGAATTAATTATGTATTATGTAAATTCTAATTTATTAATTGTATGAAGTGTTATTGTTAACTCTTTTACAAATTACCCTCTTTCTACGCCTATGATCCCTTTGCCGAAGGATTTAGCTGGGACCTTAATGAGGGTTTCCTATTGTCAACGCGGTCATTTTTAAAGAGTCTTCTATTGTTTGGTAGTCGTAGTACGAAAGAAGCGTCATTTTCATTTTATGTTTCCGATATTTGGAAAATTTATTATTGAAAACTGATGCACCGCTCGTATAGCAAAGATGCCATACTATACTTGAAGTAGTTGATTTATTATTCCGGTTCTTTTCCAAACGTACTTATAACAAAATTACAAATTTGTAAAAAAATAGGCTATATCAAATAAATCATAAATTCTGTGGTACAAAGTACTGGATCTAAATTACCTTGGTGTAAAACAAAATGTTATTAATTCAATGACGTTAAATTCGCAAATAAAATATCGGAGAAACGATCAAAATTTTACAAGGCAGTACTGTTAATGATAATTCAAAATCGTATCTTGTTACGTGTTGAACCAGGTTCTCAGTAGCAAAATAATACAACAATGTCCCGATAGCTCTGTCAAGGTGAACGGTTTGGGGCGTGAGCTGAATTATATAAAAAGATCGAAAATATTTACCTAAATTTTTGGGCGCCACTATATTTAAAAGACAATTGTTTACGATGTTACACTTAGTAAAACAAACATAGAAAATAGTACCAAATTTAATAAATGAACACTGTTTTAATCTCGTATCTCTCCAGTATAAATTTACCATAAATAAATTCAAAAATGCAATAATCACAAAAACAATAGTTATATCAATTAAACAAAATTACTTCGGTTAAATATAATTAAATCGGTACGATTACAAAATCGTATCAAAATATGGTGAATACAAAAACATCTGATAAATCCAAAGATAAGACACTAAAATAATCAAATGATACAGCTTGCCCTTACGTTACCAAAAATTACATCCGACGAAGCGCTCTCCGCAGGTTGTACGATTCTTCAAACTCTGAAATAAATCAAAACGCTTTGGAAATATCACTTCAAAAATATAATAATATCTGAATTAATGAAAACACAAGTTATTTAAGCGAAGAATATTGAAACTAATTGACTTTATATGAATTGATTTAAAAATAAGAGGTAATAATAATTAAAAGTTCAAAAGTGAAATTGATATTGAATTATTAAATTAAATAAATAAATACGAATCACTTAGCACGACATCTAGGAAATTGACATGACACTTTTCAAAAGGAAATGGCCGACATCCGGTAACGTTATCTTCAACAGGTGGTTTTCCCAAAATGATGACTTTTCTTCAATTAACCAAAAGTCTTAAACTCCAATTAACAATACTAAATTTTCAATTTTCCCCGACATATAACTTCGTTATAGACGAGCTTCTACACCAATTTTTTTTCAGGAACAACGAGGACTTCAAATGTAACTTAACGACTGCATCCAAAATTTAACACATCATAAAAAATAACGATCCATAAATTAACCATCCATACAATAATCCACCATAAAAGCTAGGACAAATAATCCTAATTACACTCTACATTTCTCACAGGTACCCACAAACTATGAATTTGGAAACCCTTACCTCTTTCAAATAAAACTCAGCCACACGTGCTCCAGTAAAATCTTTAGATCCTTCTTTCGAAGACAAAATACTACCATCCGTACGTTCCAATTTACATAACAATACGATGGAATACCATAATTATTCAAACACTACTAAGATCCGCTTAATAATTTGCGATTAAAAATTACAAAATATAGCGTTGAAATACGATTCACTTTTCACACGTTGTACTAACAACATTTTATTTAAAAGAGAGCGAGTTATCCCTCTCACTCATACTTATAGGATTTTTCTAACCTGCGCACATTCAAATTAAACCAATTGAACAATTCTATTCCCAACTCAAATATCAAATGTTTCCTAAAGCACCATTTACACGTTACAATCTTTTAATCTTAATCCGGATGAAACGCTGTGCACAGTCCAGCCGGGTTCCATTCCTTAAACAAAATTATTAACACAAAGAAAAGGCCGTCGGACAAATAAGAGCCGAAATGAAAATGATATCGAATTACTAACTAGAGATCGAATACCAAATATAGGTCAGTTTAACAATTTGGATAGTTACGTTTAATTTAAGCAAAAAGAGAGGAGTCAAGGTAATTAGATAACAAATCTTGTACAAGTAAAAATTAAATTAGCAAATGAGCAAACTATATTAATTTGAAATAACAAACCCATTCCACTGGTTGTTTCAAGCAAATTGCCATCAATCCGGATTCGGGTGTGGGCATTGCTGGCATGGGTGATGGAGCCTTTAAGGGTTGCTGAGCTGGGCTGGATTGTTCAGGTAAACTATGCAAGTTACTGCATTCGGTTGGACTAATAGCATCAAGCTGTCTTCGAACCTTGCGATATACTCATTCTTTCTTGCGTTCTGCTTTGTCTTGTTGACTTCTGACTAGGACAATCCTTCTCTTGGTGATCCTGCTGCCCACAAATGTAGCACAAACCACGAGTTCTTTTCGGTTTTAGACAAGCTGTCATAACATGGTCTGCATCATTACAACATCTGACTCATAACACCAATTAAATCTTCAAGCGTTTGTAGTCTAGACATACGTGCTTGATTTTGGAGTGTCAAATTGTCAAATCCATCAATAATATATGGAATAAGATCTTTCTCAGGTAAGCTTAACTTATTTCCTAACACAAGTTTGTTTTGATAATCCATAAATTTCTCATTCCTTTTCCACCTTCTTGCTTCAAATTTTCTCATTCTTGATAATCTATCTCCATGGCAACCAAATACCTTTTACATCTCACGTTTCAATTCATCTAAGCCTAAATGGATATAATCCGGATTCGAATTAAACCAATTTTGTGCAGGTCCCGTAAGTTTAGATACAACTACAAGCAGCAGTATATTTTCGTTAGATTTATACACGTCTTTTACAGCTTGCGTCGGATGTCATCTTCGCTGCCTCTAAATTCGGGTATCAAACTTGAAAGTTCTTCGCTTTTCAAGTCATATTCTTTATTAATTTGTAATGACTTTACTGTACAGGCATTTAAATCTTCGGTTGTCATTGCCCTTAATTGTGGACCTGACCTACTACCACATGCTTCACCTTGATCGTTGTTCACCTCGTTGTAGCCGCCATTACCGCTAACACTCATCTCTAGAGACCGGATTTATATGCAGTAAAAACTGTTGAAATATGCCATAAAATATGCAATAAAAAACCTTAAAATATGCAGAAAATATGCAGTAAAAACATGTGCACCTAAACCAAGAACGTTAAATTACTCGTTTTATCAAGTACATATTAACCCAAAATAGTGTAAAGTAAAACAAATTAAGTTTTAAAAAAAGTACATTGAAAGAAAACACACATGAATTGCATTAATTAATATAAAAGAATTGAATTTATCTTGAACGTTATATTCGTGAGTTTTACTCTGTATTGAAATGGTAAACTAATATTTAGAATTAAAAATTACTAAACACCTGTTTTCACATGTTGGTCCAGTTGCGATTTACGGTCGCAAACTATTTTTTTGCTGCAAGGCTGACAAAAAACTACTTTTCCGTAAGTGGTAAACACTTCTTGCGTTTTATTGAAAGTTTGTACCGAAGTTCCGCAATTTTACACTTGAGAGCAACTGATCTTCGGCATTGCGCAATATATTTCCAATTATCACTGCACGCAAAACTCGTTAGAATGGCAAAAAGCAACTAACAACATAAAAATGGGGGGGTTTATAAATCTCAGCAACAATTTTATCGCTGCAGTTGCAAATAATTTCTTTTCAAGCCAGGCTTAGAAACGGTTATTTAATCCCACCTATTTATAAATCTGAGCAACAATTTTATCGCTGCAGTTGCAAACAATTTCTTCAAAATTTAGAGAAAAAGTATAAAATATGCATTCAAGTATTATAATTCTTCAAATATGCAGTACCCAAAATATGCAAAACTATGCAAAATAAAATTTTAGAATACGTATCTATAGGGACAAATTCGGATAATTACATAATCTCTGGACATCTGTAACCTATCAAAAAGAATATGCACTTGCATACAGATCCGGTCTCTACTCATCTCAAATTATTTCACTAATCACCAATAATTTTAAATACTGGGTATATTCTTTATCCCACTTCTGATATAAGAAATCTCGTAACTAACTTCTTTAAAATCAATTTCTTTTTAAATGTACTGTACATAAAAGGGAATCCAAAACTACATAACCAAACTTAACATTTACAGATCGACCGCACGGAAACGAATCCTCGAGTGTGCACCAATGTTACTAACTAGTTCCAACTGTTTTCAAACCAATTCCGCCCCACTCCGACGTTCTGGCGGTAAATTCAAACTGTAAACTAATGACCACACTGAAGTCCTTTTTGTTACTAATGCATATCTGTGAAGAATGCAATGAGTACTGTTACAGTTTTTTGCAACATTTTTAATTCGTGCTACAGCACCACTCACTTTTCCTGTCATTGCTTTTCCTCCATCACTGCATACTTCAATAGATTTTCCCCAGTTCATTTCATGCGTTGTCATAAAATTATCAATGAAGTTAAATATATTCTCTCCCGTAGTGTTAATTTTCACACTTTCACATAAAAGCAAGTCTTCTTCAATTTTTTTATTAAAATCATACCGAACGAAAACAAGCAAAATGGCTAATCCAGCAACGTCTGTGGACTCATCTAGTTGTAATACATAAGCGTCACCACACCTGCAACCATGAGATAAAGCCTATTTCAATGTCGTCAGCAATATCGTTAATACAGTATTGTCAGAAAGAGGCGCACTGTCTATTTGTTTACTATACTCTTCGCCCAATACACACGAAACGATATCTTGAACGCAAGGCTTAATAAGTGATTCACCAATAACATGTGCCTCGCCTGCTAGAGCAATACGATAAGTATACGACGCTTCCGTTATTTTTGATTAAATTAAAAAAAGAAATATCTTTGCCATTTATCTGTTGGGTGATTTTTTTCCAAATGTCTCCGTAGTTTTACTGGTGCTAAGGAGCTGTTTGCCAATATTTTGTTGCAAAGCAAACAAACTGCATCTAGAGCCTCCTCGTCACAGTACTAGTAAATCCAAACGACGGGTAACTCCCATGGGTGGCCAAATTATTAGTTACACATGATCAGTTTGAAGTTGTATAACATTCTAATAGTGAGAATTTATACTTTTGTTGGTTACTTTAGACAAACTAGTTATTTATAATACAAATAAAAATATATTCTTATATTTTAAAAAATATATAAACTCCTGGACAAAATTAACTCAATTAAACTTGTATAGTTACAATACTGAAATAAATATTGCAATAAAATTTTCATAAAAGCTTATTGTTAGGCACTGTCTAGTAGCTTGTAAATAAAATCAGCGAAACATGACGTTATTTCTAATCTGACAACCCACCCCTCAGGACTCACCTTCAACAAGTTAGGCCAGGTTCACTGGGTAACCAAAAACTGGATGTACTTGGGTATTGAACAGGCCCTCGCGTCAAGATGGTAAAGCGCGCCGTCGGGAACCCTGCCAACAACACTCCCTCCTACATCCACCAATCAGTCACTCAATAACCCCCAACGCAACTTGATCCAGTGCCCACCCCAGGATAAAAGGAACCCTACAGTTTTAAGTGATGCAGCACTAACAACCCCAAAGGAAACCTATACAGACTCTGAACTATACCCCCAAAAAGAAAAAAAACCCAAAACATAAATAAAGGAAAAGAAAGGAAAAATAAAAAAATAAACTAAACAGAAGAGAATGGGATTATAGAGAAACAAATTTCTTGAGACGATGTTATACTCAACCCCTAGTGTCCATTCCCTTAGCCCTACCTCCTCCCAAAACATCCCCTTAAGGTAATTAACTTAACAAAGCCTCCACCTCAACTTCGGGGACACAATATGCTTTCAAATCTTTCGAGTGTCAAGTACCTGGTTGTAGGTTTTCATCTGGATCTTTTAGTTGGTAAATCCACCGTGCAAGTTTCTTATGGATCTTAAATGGTCCTATGAATTTCGGAGCAAGCTTCGCTGAAAAATGTTTACTTGCATCGGAAAGGACATAGTTCTTTCGTAATACTAGCTGACCAATTTCGAACTAATCTGGCCGTCGACGCAGGTCGTAGTGTGGTTTTGATTTTTCATATGCTCGTGTCAGTCGTTTCTGAACATCTGTGTATAATGCTTTATATGCGTTAGGTCGGTTACCAACGCGGTTGCCTCTATCAAAGCGTAATTCGGGATTTTCTTCTGTCTCATTTCCTTCTGTTTCAGGAACTAAAGGTAATACCATCTCTCGTCCGAAATTGATGAAATAGGGAGTATGACCCGTTACTTCATGGACTGATGTACGTATGGCACAAGCCACTTTCGCAAGATGCTTATCCCATTCACGGTGGTTGTTGGTTATATAAGCAGATAACATGGTTTTGAGGACACGGTTAATTCGTTCGGTAGGATTGGCCTGCGGATGGAATAAAGCCGTATAAGAAATTGCTGTACCGTAAGTTTTTGTTAAATTTTTAAATTCCTTGCTTCGGAACTGAACACCGTTACATATAAGCCGTTCGGGCACTCCAAATAACAGGAATAAGTGTTCTTCTACACGTTCTGAGACAGCTTTAGCGGTCGCAGTTCTCAGTGGCAGTACAATAGGAAATTTGCTGCAATGACTAGGATATGTGCATACCCCTTAGATGAACGTGGGAGAGGTCCCATCAAATCTATAGACACCACTTGCCAAGGTCTTTCAATAATCGAGTGGCCTCCCATCAAGCCGGAAGGTTTGCGCTGATCGGGTTTAATGGTTTGGCATACGTGACACTGTTTGACATAACGACTTACGTCGACGAACATGTTAGGCCAATAGTACTTTTGGGAGATTCTGGCAAGCGTTTTTGCGACTCCTTGATGACCGCATGTGGGAGGATCGTGGTGGCTGCGAATGATGTCTTTGCGTTCCAATCGGATAACTACCTTCTTCCAGAAATCATGTTCATCGGCCAGTTCGGAGCGATGGACTTTCGTATATTTATAGAGTTTGTGGTTTTCAACTCGCCACTGGCTGTAACGGTGAAGGGCATTTATGACGGTACGTATCATCTTTTGATACCAATGGTCCTCCTTCGCTTTACCTTTTTCAGGGATGCTGTCAATTATGGGGACTGATCGGGATAATGCATCGGGCACCAGATGATCTTTACCCTTTCGGTGAGTAACCTCATAATCGTACTCTTGTAGTCTTAAAGACCACCGAGCTAGCCGACCGGATGAATTCTTCAATTCGTTCAGCCATTTTAGGCTATAATGGTCGGTAACAACTACAAACTTGTTACCCTCGATATAAGGCCTGAATTTCTCGACCGCAAATAATACGGCTAAACACTCCTTCTCGGTTGTCGAGTAATTTCTCTCTGCCTTGTTGAGCGATTGGCTGATGTACGCTATCACCCTCTTCTGTTCTTCGATGGTTTGGGTAAGAACCGCTCCTACCCCATAACCAGACGCATCAGCCTGGATGATAAATGAGTGGCTGAAATCAGGACACGAGAGTATATGTGCCGAGATGAGGTGCTCTTTCATCGTGACGAAGGCTTGTTGGAACTCTGCAGACCATAGGAACTTGCAGTTTTTCCTCGTCAAAGCAGTTAACGGAGCGATAACGATGGAGAAATTTGGTATAAACCTGCGATACCAGGAGCACATGCCTACTATCCTGCGAACCTCTGGCCGGTGTAAACGGTAGATCAGGTAATTCCGAACTACCGGTGTCTTAAATGTTCAAGTATGTACAGGTGAATGAAGTATTAATAAAGAAAAATAAAAAATAAAAACGGACTTAACCCCTAAAAAGAACTAAAAACCGTTTTCTAACCCCACAGGTGGGTACGCACACAAGGAACGATACACACAGGAGTTGAACACAAGGGATAAGCAGGATAACGGTTCTGGAACTATAAGGTTTACAGGTAAATGAATAAGGAATATTATCGGAAGGTACAAAATAAGGTTTTCAGGAATCAAGAACGGTTATAATCAAAATGAGCAAAACTAGGCAAAAGACTCAAGACCCCTTTTTCGGGTCTGCGATCCTTTTTAAAAGCTTCTCCCTCAGTTTCAATTCTTGTTTTCCCCCAGTTTGACTGAGGCGGCCTGTTTTGAAAAATGAGTGGGAAGGAGTCACACCTACAATTTGGTTATCAAATATATTATACAACTTACTCCTTCCCATCTCTTTACAACACGGAATCGTAGTATAGTTCCATTCGGTTCTGTCAACATCTTGTTTTATTCCATACTTGTTCCGCTTGTAATGCGTCAACTCACACTCTACGGTTCTTTAAAGCCCCATCAGCCAATATCTGTAACACACGGGTGTATTTGATTTTAATTCAAACGGAGGTGTTTAATTATGGTGTGGGTGTCCGAGGTATTATTCTTCTTATAGATGGGATGCATATTAAAGCGAATAAAAAACTTCTAAATCTTTCAGTCTTTAATCCCAACTTCAAAAATATTTAATTAAAGGTGACTAGTTTTCGACCTTAGAACTCAGGTCATTATCAAACCTTAAAAAGTTAACTGACAAAGAGTAAGGAGCAAGTAGAGGTCACTTACCAGAGATTTTTATAAAATTTTTAAAATACGAGAAGCCCCAACTAAGGAGCCCATCTAAACTCCATAATGGAGGTAATTTGGAGTTACAAATTTGAAGGTACTAGTCCAAATGGAATGCCCAAATCGACATCCAACACGTTAAAAACCTGAAGGGTGAACAACCACAGCTAGCGCTAACATAACAAAAACGTTTGGGCACAGGATACCACTAACATCTGTAAAGTTAACATGAGATAAAGTTAAATGAGGTAACAAAAGTAACTTACAAAGTGAAGTTGAGAACGAATTAAAACATCTTTGGCGGAATAAAATAAAATAAAATAAAATTCAAATTATAAATTGTAAATTTCAACTTGTTTCATCACCTCCATTATGAAGTTTAGAGGGGCCCCTTAGTTGGGGCTTCTCGTATTTTAAAAATTTAATAAAAATCTCTGGTAAGTGACCTCTACTTGCTCCTTTTACTCTTTGTCAGTTAACTTTTTAAAGTTTGATAATGACCTGAGTTCTAAGGTCGAAACTAGTCACCTTTAATTAAATATTTTTGAAGTTGGGATTAAAGACTGAAAGATTTAGAAGTTTTTTATTCGCTTTAATCTTTGAACACTCGTATCAGTAGTTTTTCAATAATCTTGCAATCTGGACAGAATTTTTATTCGTTTCTCAAACAATGAAATTCGTAAAATCGTCGTCAAATAATAAATAAAAAGAAAAAACCAACTACGTAGGTTAGTTTTGGGCAATGTGTTACGGCAACAAATGATTGGTACCGTAATCAGGAAAAATGCAATGGCTCGATAAGCTCAGTTATAAGGGGTAATCTAATGGGTGTGGGAATAATGAGTATAGAATTTAAATTTAGCAAGTTATAGTTAACAGATATAGTCAAGTATCTTTTAGGGCGCCACGATAGTTCTTTAGTAAGCTAAAGCTGGTAATCAGAACTACGAAGAGCTTAGCAGCTTATAGTAACAGAGATATGATTTCTGAAAGAGAAAATGGGTATTCGAGAAAGAATTACACTGAAGTAATGGTAATGGTGGTCATAATGAATCAAAACAAAATAACGTTAACACATTCAGAACAATTTTTACAAAACAAATCTCCACAGGAGTGAAGCAGTAAAGGGGGTTTAACTTTTACCTTGTAGGAAATGAAGTTTACATAATACAACAATGTACGGTTAATGACACAAAAATAATACAAGTACATAAATATCAGCAACCTACTTGGTAGCTGTACAAAAGTCAGTAGTAGATGTAATTAGACAACGCTTACCTCAACATCCGATTATCGTCGTTGCGCAACGCCAACAATGCCGGAGTATCTAAATAAAAGGTTGATTAACATGAAAATAATAGGGCTGCGATAAGCAGACCGACTGAATGTAGCAATTACCGACTTTAGTCAGTACTTAGTTCCGAGAGTTGATATTTAAGATAATAGCAATCAGCTTTTAAATTTTAACTTTAAGCAAATTAAATCTTCAAGGTAAAAGATAATACACAAATAATATAAATAATGTTAAGGTAATGAACAAAGTTAATACAAAAATTAATTGAAAAAGTAACAAAATGAATTAAAGTGTTTTAAATTGAAGTAAAATATGAAATAAGATCAAATAATGTAGTAAGAGCAAATTTGATAATAAACAGTAATAGAATTCAAGTAAAGTTCAGCAAGAAATGTAAGGTTAGTATTTTAAATAACTTATCAATCTTGTTTTCAAAAGTTGACACCGGATGGCAGCATGTACTTTCCCAAAGTAAATCGATTTCTTCACACAGGAATGCGGAAATGAGTAAAGATAATTTGTAGAACAGCAAATATGTAGTTTTACAGGAAAATAACCATCGGAGTTCAATAGCAACGGATCAGCAATAATTTCAAACAATGTTGACATCAATTTCTAACAAAATGGTGGTAACCAAAAGTAAGTTGCAGTCCAACCATAAGCCAGATAGTAAACCAGATATTAAACGTAACGTAAAACGCTAGGACAAATAATATAAATTACTGTCAGGAATTTAAAGAATGACGTGATAATTGATACAAAAGAATTTGGTACGTACCTCGAGGAATTATTCCTAGAGCGTGGACACTTTTAACGTAGCGGTACTAGATGCAGAAAGACGTAATAACACGTTTTAATGGTACTTAGAATAAGCAGATGATTCTAAATAGACACTATTTGTGGAAAACTTTCACTTATAGACGATTAATATCGACATGAGAAACTTGTGAAATTTCCGTAGCACTTAGTAACGTTTTGTTAGGAAGCAAAGTAGAAAAAGATACGCGGTTGAAAATCGAGCTGCTATTTATATCAGCACGGAGATATTCCTTAGTGAAGTACTTGTTCCGTTTTTAAGATGAAATATTTTATTTAGGTAGCCGTGGATCAGCCAATCAGAAACTAATTAACTACACTGACAGCCAATAGAATAATTTATAATGCAATTATATCGCTTGTTTTCTCCGCCAAGTAGAAAAGCTGTACCAGCACAAACGAAATTGAAGTGGTTAGAAATAACGCTTCGCGTAGAATAAAGCAAATGCGGAGGAAAAGTAGTATCGAAAGTATTGAAAGTGAACTCTATTAACAAAATATTGAATTAAGAAATTTGTAATCTGTAATTCTTGCTAAAATCAATAGAATTGACTTTTGTGAATTAAGCGAATAATCGAGGAACGTAACAAATGTTGGTACGTTGTAAGTTGTCATCTGGTGATTGGTATACCTGTCCGACTTCTTTATCTTCATCAGAATCAGATCCTGAACCGTCGTAAGGCTCAAATTCTGATTCACTTGATAAACAAGGCTCATCTTCGCTTAGATTTAATACTTCGCTTCATATTGTAATTCTTCTTGAGTATAAGCCGTCTGGTCATTACTTAAACGTATGTCCGGAAACGGTTCGTTTTCGTGATTAGTAGGTATTGGGCCACTTGAGCCAGACAGCCACGCTCCACTAAGCCCCTCCCCCTTTGCGTCTATAGGGGCTGGTAGCCAAGCACCCAACACTAAGTCCCTCCTCTTGTGGTAGCCAAGCTTCCCCCTTTCTTCCTATTGGATGACACGCCTCCCACCACACATTATTCCTATTGACTCTGGTAGTCATATCTCCTACCCTTTGCTCCTATTAGCTGGCACGCCTCCCACCACTAACCTTTGGTCCTATTGGCACGTCTCCCACCAGAAAGCTCCCTCTTCTTTGCTCGTATTGCCTGCCTCACCTGTCACCACTCTCTTTGTTCTTATTGGCTGCCACGTCTCCCACTACTCTTGGCCTCCACGCCTCCCACCACTCTTGGCCGCCACGCCTCCGACCCTTCTTTGTGAATCTGCTCCTCAGCGAAGCAGCAATGATGAATACTATTGCAATTAACCACTCCGGTGAAAAATCTGCGGAAGATGATGAATTTTTTAAAATATTATGCAGTCCGAAAGAAAATCAAAATCTGAACCATATCGGCTCAAATAATGCAAATGTGGAAATGGAAGTAATGCAGTAATACAAGACTATTCTTGCAATTTTTGAGAAGTATAACTGCCTTATTCTATCATCTGCTCCAGTGGAACGACTATTTAGAGTACTGCAGGCCAACTCTTGACTCCCAGAAGGAACCGTATGTCGGACGAATTATTTGAAGTGCACCTAATATTAAAAAAAATAAAGCATATCTTTAGTATTTGTATATAATATAAAAATTTCTTAGTTTTAACTTCCAATTTTGTAACGTGCTGTATTTTTATTTTACTTTATACTCCTTGAATACAATTATTTGTTCAAAAAGTTTTATAATTTTTTTCCCATAAAGTATCTTCGTTGTATCTAGATTACATTTTGTTAGTATCTATATGTATTTACATCTAGATACATATAAGAAAATGTATCTGAAGAAGCATCTAGATATATTTTACTTGAAGTATCTGTATCTGTATCTAGATGCTGAAAAAAATGTATCTGTCACAACACTGGTTATAAGACAGACCAATGTTCTTTTAAATCATAATCACATCAAATCCTATGATAGTTGTCTTCAAATTAGAAATGAATAACAATAATGGGTTTTGGATGCAATTATATTAGAAATGAATTAGTCATACACCGTTGTCGATACACAACTCGAGGTAGTAATAGCTCGCCTTAGGGTCTGGCGTCATGTAAGCTGTCTAACCTTACATTCACCGGATTGAAAATTATACAAAATATAATATACTTACTCTTTTATGTATTTACTACATTAGTACAATAGTTGAAGAAAATATCTCTATGTACAACTGTACAATTTTCTTAGAGAAACACATAATGGTAAAAATTTTGTTCTTATCGTGTTTACCAACTGAGGTATCTTTAAATAAGAGTTACTAAGAATGGTAATTATTTCCATTGCCCTTTGACAAAACATCCAACCAAGTCATTAACAGAATTCTATTAATCAAGTGATGTAAGGAATTGACCTTTGAGAAAGGATTTAGTATCCTTTCTCAAAGGAATTGACTAACAATCACGCAAGTAGGACTTCTAGAAAAAGGTTGGTTCAAAGAAGGAACCCTATGTTAAGAGGTCGTGGTAGAGGCAGTAATGTTTACGGAATAGACAGGAGACCATACAACAAAGCAGTCAAATAGAGGTCGTGGTCGTGGAGGAAAATTGTATAAACGAATCAAGGTGGATGGGGGAGAAAAACCTAAAGTTATATTTATGGCAGTCGATAACAACGAGGAAATTTATGAAGGAGCCGAAGCTCATTGCATTATGCATTATTTTTATTTGTGACACTGATGCAGAAACTTAAACTTGCGAAAACATACCACTTGCAGCATTTGTACTACACAATTACCTGCAACGCAAAAAGATATTGTCCTACGGAGTTTGCAGTTTCTATTTTTCTAACAAAGATATATTAGTCCTAAGTATGGCAATGTGCCTTACAATTTCAGATTTACGCTCCACTAATTTAAGCGCACTGCGAGTCAATCGTACAATATCGCCGCTCGTATTCGATACCGATGACGACTGCATACTTACTAGCACTTTATAGAAAGTATACCAATATTATAAGTATCCAAGAAGTTTCTTTGTAGCACACACACGCACAATAGACGTACGAAGATAAGGTATTATGAGTACTACGACCGAGTAAGCGTGAGTATCTGCGCGTTTTACCATTACTCACATATCCTTATATACAGGGTGATTCAATATTCACTCCCCAGCCCTCGGATATGTATTCTACGACCAAAAATAAGATAAAACTAAAGAATAGTAAAATCCCGAAAGCCTAATCGTTTTCTAAACGTTCGGCAGCACGGGCGTTATCATTACAAGCGCCTAAAACTTTTATCATATCGACGTATTCTCTGTTAGTATACTTTATAGATAATATTAAGTCAAATAAACGTCAAAGTAAAACGACAAGTAAATGCATTGCAATTTGATTTAAAATTTTGAATTGATTTATTCTTCATTTCAATTTTACCAGAAAACAGTTAGGCTTTCGGGATTTGATTTAAAATTTTGAATTGATTTATTCTTCATTTCAATTTTACCAGAAAACAGTTAGGCTTTCGGGATTTTACTATTCTTTATTTTTATCTTATTTTTAGTTGTAGAATACATATCCGAGGGCTGGGGAGTGAATATTGCATCACCCTGTAGACTCGGACTCAAGAGGTCAACCGTGGTGCAGGTGTTCTTTTACCATACGTGTCAATAAACGCAACGTAAAGTGTCGAAGCTGTCGTTGAAGAAAAAAGGGCCTCCCCCACCGATAATGAAGAAAGTCAATAGTGTGCCGCCACAACCAACACCATCAAATAATGGAGGGCTCATGAAGCAGCTGTTGTTACAAAAATGTGACAACGGAGCCCTCCCAAATTTAAACGATGATTATAGTATCATTACAATAATGTCAGAAAACGAGAGTCAGCAGGCGAAACTTCGGTAAATATGATTTTATTTGTGTATTTTCATATATTAGTAACCGTAAATGCGCTTCATATGTTAATATGTGTTATATTTAAATTGTAGCACCCCGGAACACCTAGGGGAAAATAACGCGCTGGAGGAGTGATTCAATATTCAACGCCCAACATTTATACGAACCCGATCGGTAAATATGAAATTGAAACTGAAATAATTTTGTGGCCATTTCACAAACAGGTATCTGCAGGATTATTGCTACGCCGCATATAAGCGAGATACAAAAATCGCCACCGCCACCAACAGCAGCAGGATCGCGAACACCACCACCACCATTATACCATATGTCTGCGCAACAATAGTAAGTCACAGATCTTCCCCATAAATAATAATATTGTAACAAAATGTTTAATTTTTACAGTGTTCCGGTAGGAAATAAGAATATGGTGCAAATGGTAGAACTGTATGCGGGCGAAGGGGCATGTTTACCGCGATGCCGTCCATCATCACCAAGAACGCCCAAGGAGCTAGCCGAGCGCTCGTACGCGTGGCTACAGAAGATGACACCCGAGTATGCGGACAAACTGGCGGCCACGCGGAGCAAAATAAACCGGCTCGAGGCAGAGTTGGAGGCGTTGCGTAAAGAAGAGACGCAACTGCAGCAGTTCGTTAAGGGGCAAAAGTGGTGATGAACAGAACAGTTATAGTATAGAAAATAGTATTAGACGTAAGGTAATTGTAAAAATTTGTTATTATTGTAAGTAGTCAGTTTAAGTGTAGGGGGCAAAAAAATATGTATAAAAGGTATACCGGGTGCTGATCCGGCCGCTCGGTAATAGCATTTTACATGTAAAATCTTGTCTATGCAATTTCCTGCTCCCCTAATTGTTTTAGGGCCAAAACATAAGAGTACAAAAATTTTCAAAACTAAAAACACTACCTGAATGGTATATTCTTTCCGACCAAAATTGTACTGTAAGAAAGAAAATGAAGAATTAAATGTTGAATAAGAATGTGCAAAAATCGCATTGCCATGACGGTGGTCATGGCAACTCCCGGACATTCTTGTGTTTAGGAGATAGACTCTGTACACAGCTGCATTGAGAGGATCTTCAGCAAAGCTGAATACTATTCACCTGTGTCGCTTTTACGACTGCTTCTAAAAGTTAACTCATCTAGACCTTATAAGGTTATGCAGATGAAAGCAGCTGATTTTAAAGATTTTAAGTCTTGCACGTCAGGGTTCAATTATAAAGTGGTCCCTTTTTCAAAAGTAAGTGCCTTGAAATTCACATCACTGTTTACTGTGATAGAGTACAAAGAATCGCATCAATCATCCAATTAGACAAAGGTTTCCATTAGATCATTACAGAAATTTTTGTCAAATAGCAATAAGTTTTGGATTTTACTAGTAACCTTGTTTGTTGTTTTTCGTTAAATAGTTGTAATAAATTTGTTTGTAGTTCAGAGTGCATAGAATTTTCTTGAATTAAAAACAAGCAGTAGGTAAAGAGTAAATTGGTGGGGTACTTTAAATAAAAAGAAAAAAAAATCTCCACATCACTAGAGTTAATTAATTGAGTAATTTTGAATTTTTGATTTATGAGAAATTTCTATTTTATGATGGCTTTGGAAATGTAAACCCCCCTTCTCCCCTTGCTAATGAGTCTGAAATGTGTATTGAGCTAGCCGAGAAGGTAATGTACGAAAGGTAGGTCCCACGTACATTGAGAAGCAGAAAGAAAAATAAGAATTAAGAAGAGGTAATCGAGCCTGAAAAAAAAATATAAATTATAATAGTAACGTTCCGTTACATTCTGTGGTGTAAAGCATGTCTCGAAATTCTGGAAACGATATCGGTCTTTGCCTCCTATCCGTACTAGACGATCTGCTATGTCCACCATCATATGGAGAAGTCGTCCAAAAAACCTTTGCTTTTCTAGTTTCTCGGCCCGTTGAGCTTGGAAGGTCATGTATCGTATTAGTTCCACTAGAAACGATACAGAGAACCCATCCGTCCACATCATTTTCAGACTCTCCCATATCACATACCCCCTTACCTCTACTAGATCGTAAAGATCGTTTGGCTGTCTCATCACTATACATCTTTCAGCGCCAACATTATCGATGGTTGTGTTGAGTACAATGCGGATGGTTGTGTTGAGTACATTGCGATCCACTATGTAATGTTTACCCCTGTAGCCACCCTTGTCTGGTCGGTACGGTTTACAAGGGTGGAGGGGTTTTTTCTTCACTTTTTGGTTGCTCTGGGTAACTCAATTGAAGACCTGGGTTCTGCTTCAGTAAATACAGTAAACCTTGGCTATTCACAATTTATTAACCATGTAATTGACAAAATAAACTTAACTATTCGAATATTTAATTATTACCGCCCTCTCTGGATTGTTGTGGTAGGGCGGGTCCGGAGACACTTCCAATTTCACTTGACACGTAATGGAAATCGATCTAAAAAGAAATTAAATTGCACGGTTAAAACCGTTGTAATTAAGTATTTAATTATTACAGGTATGTTATTAGGAATTATTTGATAAATTGGAATCGTTTTTGTTATTCGGATTACAGGTTCAGGAATCGGATATCTGTTAACCTCAAAATTACAGGTAGGGGTTTCAGGTTTGTATTGAATTTTACTATTGGATTCAGTTTCCCGCCGATCTAGCGAGGTACAAGGCACTAATCTATTTATTGATCGCGAGTATTTATCACACTCCCGGATACCTAATATCCCTTGTCAGTGTTTGCACCCTCTGACTTGGAGGTCCTTGGTATCGGCAACAGGAAGTTATGGCCACCAGTGTTCTCACATCTGGCTTTGTAACCCCTGGTTGTTTATTTACTACAAAATTAACTGCCAATTTGTACACAGGTTCGATCGATCGTATGAAACACTTTTAACTAACGGAACTGAAAATAAAGATTCTAAACGGGAATAAAAAGTCTAAACGGAAATAAAAATTAATGGGACGGAACGGAATATTTACAGGTCAGTATGATTTCAAAATAATATTAAACTAAAAATGATTTTCTAGGAATCGGAATAATAAAATGAATCGGTTGGTTGGTGGTCGGAAATTAAAAATGAAAAGATACGTAATAGGTCGGAATTATATATGAGGCCGGTAGGAAATAATTAGGAATAATTCTTCTTAAATTGCGTGCCCGCGTCTTATATTGTTTTTGACTCGGGGAGGGGTTCTGGAAAATGATCCATGAAGTGGGGATACCTTTTATAGATTTCTGTTTTTCTCTGCCCTCTATGAATAAAAATTGGCATTTTTCCTAGTTTTCTGTAAGAAACTTAATAATGAAAAATTTCTGACCTTGCAACTATCACAAGAAAAACTACACTGCAACTAAAATCGAGGCCAACATATATACCACTTTAGTCAAGTTCAGAATCCCTCTACTGCTCAAAGTCAACACGTAATGACCTACAACTGAGTTAGAATCGGCCTACCTACATTATGAACGACCTTTATTTCCACCTTGTCGCGATACAAACCCCCACCGCTGTACCTCTATTGAATTTTGAAAGTCACCGCCAGGGGAACGTCGTGATCTTGAACTGAGTACAGTGACTTTATTACAAACAGTGACGACAAGCGGCGATTATCCGCCATTAAGAGGCAAAATTGTGGGCGGGTTTATATGAACTCAACGGTGGTATCCTAGCAACTTGCTAAATCAAAATAAAAATCACACGCTGATCAAAGGTAAACACAGTCAGGCCGCCATTAAGATGCAAAATATACCACGGCCAATCAAAATCGATACCACGCTTGTCGTCACTGTTTGTAATACAGTCACTGTAGAACTGAGTTAGGATCGGCATAAATGTGACCTCTATTTACTTCTCAACGTCACCACCAGGGGAGCGTGCTTTACCCCGTTTCAGAACCTTCACGCTGCCATTTACATTCGTATAGTTTACGAGAGCGCACATCGATACAATGTAAGGCCGATACTAATTCAAACGCGAGTGACCTTCAAGTAACCTACTTTTTATACAGACTAAAAACGTCGGTGAAATGTAAGGCCGATCCTAACCCAAAAAGTCACTACATCTAGTGACCTTCAAGTAACATACTTTTTATACATTACCTGACTAAAAACGTCGGTGAAATGTAAGGCCGATCCTAACCCAAAAGTCACTAGAAAAGTCACTAAATCTGGTGACTTTTTGGGTTAGGATCGGCCTTACTACACTACTTCGGAGGAACGGAGAAATAAGCAGTGGTGGTGATTGGCGTAATGATAACTTTCAGCTACCAGGTGTTAGAAGGTTAGGTGCAAACAACGCTGCAGCAAAAGTTAAAGAAAACAGAGATATTCTGTGTCAGTATTTTAACTTGGGTAGTGGTTCTGTGCCAAATATATTGTAAATGTAAAACATTAGTAGTGGTTGTTGTTTAAATGTCTTTACTTAAATTTTAGTTTGAATGAATTTCTGATGCTATGCTATGCTACATTTTATGACAGCAAGGTTTTAGCAGAAATATTTGTTTCTTCATGTACGGCCACTTCAATTAACTCCATTATTTGCCTTTTCAGCCGACTTTTTAGTATTTTATTTTGAATTAGGCTAATTTCAGCTCCTATACTTTCGCCAAACAATTGATCTGCTGACTTCACGACACTTCCTCTCTTCTACAGAAAGTACTGACATCTGCCATTGTTGCTTTTGATTAGAATTTATGTCATCTGTATTTTGTTTTTTGGTGCCCCTTTGCTTTGCAGGCGGTGTTTCGCATTCTTGTATCGACTCCTGTGTTGCTACCTCCTGGTCGTGAGACATAGTGTCCCAAACCGATGTCGAACTACTAGGAGATAACACATCTACTGGTACAGTTTGTATAGATTTTCTTTTAATCTTACCCTTAGTTCTATACCAAATGCAATTAATACGATGAAAACACAATAATGCATTGACTTACTGTCGCTCTCGGAAGTGTACATTCAAAAACTGCATTTTTGTGAACAAATCCCAGTTGGATGTGGCCCCCGCTGGACCAAGGACGATTTACCACTTCTGAGGGAACAAAATCAATTTCGACCAGTAACTAATTAAAGTCCACTTGAATACTTTACTAAATTCTTTTCCATTGCAAATTATTGTCGAGCAGACGTTATAGGTACCATAGTAGGCACCCAAGTGAGAGCTCAAAGTGTTGCCGTAAAATATAAATAATAAAGAAATGACAGATTTTCTGTCAATTATGCTAATGATGGGTATTGTAAATCTACCTTCATACGAAGATTGTTAGTCTGTGGGGGTACACGCATACCAGAAATTGCAGATATTATGTCAATAACACGTTTTAAACTTTTGAGGCGTTTTATACATTTCAACAACAATGATCTATTGACAGAAAACACAAAAGATAGATTCTTCAAAATGCGACCTCTTATTGAAAGAATACGTAAAAACTGCCGAAAGATTTTCACATGGAAAATGAATTTTCCATTGACGAAACAATTGTGGCTTACAAGGGCACTCGGGCTACCCCCTACCAATGGATAAAAAACAAACCTCATAAATGGGGATGAAAATTTTTTGTGATTGCTGGAGTTTCAGAACTAATCTTAGATTTTATTCCATATCAGGGTGCAGTCACTTTTTGCGAACTACAAAGTACCAAGAATGAAATCTCAGAAACTGAAAGCTCACTAGGTGTGGGTGCTTCTGTTGTTATTTCACTGTGTAAATCTCTTTCTGATCCAGCAAACTCTGTGGTATATTTTGACAATTATTTTTCAAATATACCATTATTTACCTATTTGAAATAAATATGTATATTCGCAGTTTGGGAACCTTCAAATAGAATTGCAGGATGTGCTATTGAAATTGATAATGTCCTTACGAAACAACTTTTGACTTCAAAGCAGATATGCCGAAAGGCGTTATTGTTATCAAATGGGTAGACAATAACTGCGTTTTGCTTGGAAGCACTACCTACCTGTAACCTGAAAAGATATAGCAAACATGCTGCTAAACAAATAGACGTTATTTGCCCAAAAGTAAACCAGTACAATAAACACATGGGTAGTGTAGATAAAGCAAATGCTTTAATGGGTTTTTACAAAACCCCAAGCAAAGGCTGTTACGTGTTGAACCAGGTTCTCAGTAGCAAAATAATAAACAATGTCCCGATAGCTCTGTCAAAGTGAACGAGTGGGTCGTGAGCTGTTATATCAAAAAGAAAAAAAAATTTAAATCAATGAATGGGCGCCACTTTATTTGAAAGACAATTGTTTACGATGTTAATTAACATTAGTAAAACAAATATAGAAAGTAGTACCAAATTTAATAAATGAACACTGTTTTAATAACGTATCTCTCCAACATAATTTACACATAAATAAATTCAAATATGAAAACAATTAATATCAATTCAGTAATACAAATAACAATGAGATAAATTACAAAATACTTCGGTTAAATATTGGCAAATAGATGTATGATTATAGAATCGTAACTACATATCGTGAATACAAAAACATGATAACTCCCAAAGATAATACGTCTTACCCTTACTCTACCACAATCACATCCGACGAAGAGCTCTCCGAAGGTTGTATGATTCTTCAAACTCTGAAATAAATCAAAACACTTTGGAAATATCACTATAAAATTCACTAATTGAAGTAGTGTAGTAGGGCGGGTTCTGCATCAAAAAGTCACTAGATTAAAAGTCACTAGATTTAGTAACTTTTCTTAGGTTGGTAGTTGTACTGGTCACTAGATTTCCAAGTAAATGTTAACAGAAAACTGTAGCGGAGATGGAAATACTCTTAGGTAAAAGGTCAAGCGGATATGCGTTTTAAAGCATGAAAGAAAGCATGTAAAATTATATGCGAGCGGAAATATGTGAAATGTAGTTCGAGAAGCGATAAATTTTGGTGTCACACACACAAAGAAATGCATTTCTAATTTACTACTATTTACGCATTTCAACGGCAAAAATAAAACATGATTTGCATGGAAGGTATTTAAGTTTGGTAAAAACTCAAATTTTTTAAGGATCACAATTAGAAATCATCATATAAAGTGGGTATGTAAAGCTTGCAGTATTTTTAATGTTGCTTGACAAAAGAAAAATCATTTCATAATTAACATACTTAAGTGCTTAGAAATGTGACCTAATTCATTTACAGTTCGTTAAACTCGAGGGTGTCGTTGTCAACACTTCTTCACCCTCTTAGCGTTAAAACGGGGTCAAACAGTCGATGAACTGCGTCTTAATACTTTCATCTCATGATTGGGTCTTTTTTTTGCAATTTGCACTTTTTCAGGTATATTTGAACACAAAGATAAAATATGTACAACTTATTCATTTTTTTTAATAAAATTTATAAAATTGGCGATATATTTGATCTGATCTTCTAGCTCCCTCTCTTGAATGCGAGAGCTGTGAAGCTGCTCCTTTAGCTCTGCCATTTCGCGAGCAATTCTTTCCGAATTCGATTTGACCCTCGTTAGCATGTCATTGTATGCAGGCGCCATGTCTTGCAGCCAAACGAGGGACTGTTCCGCAAGTTGCTTGGGGGTGGAAGGGGGAGTGATGACAAAGGCAGGATCAGCTGAATTTTGCAAAATAGTCCCCACCATCTTTCCTATGTCCTTTGCTGCCGGCTGACTGTATGTGTATAAGAAGAAAAATAAGATTGATTATTTCAAAAGCGATCGATTAATTACCGTTGTGTTGCCGAGGAGGAGGAGGAGGGTTGTTTCATAATTTTCATGTTAAAGATGTGTGGTGGTGGTGGCGCCAGGAACGATGGCTGCGGGGGCGATAACTGGACCTCCGACAACACAGGTGTATCAACTATTCTGAAAAGAGAAAAAAATATCAATCACCTACTTTAATTTGCAACGCATACTGACCTCTCAGGATTATAAAAATCTCCTCCCCCATCTCCCCTTTCCAATTGCTGGAGGAGATTTTCGAGTTGGTCTTCTAGGTGAGATGGAGTTCTGCAAAAAGAGTTTCATATAATTAGCATGCAAAGATTACCCCTTTTAGGATAGTTAAATATTAAAAAAAAAATAATAATAAAAAATAATAAATATTTACCGTATAGTATCTCCTGTATCGCTAACACTAATGACACTGTACTGGTCATTTAGTAACAGGTTAGGGGGGTGCAGGGCATCTGTTTTTGCGGGTTGAAGCGCTTTCTTCAACAATGATCGCTGGGGTGGGTTAGTCACTCTCACAATGGTTTTTTTCATTTTCTTTGCGGTCGACATAGTTAAAACGGGTGTACGCGCGCGAGATAACTGATAAACTATAGGGGGTTGAACGCGTATTTATTGAAAAATTTGTTTATTATCATAAAATCGGGGGATTAGTGAGAAAGAGAGAGAGATATCGGTCCTTTACATTCGGTTAAAGGCAATTTCCGTCTCAAAATGATGGGGGGGGGGGGGGGGGGGGGGATTTGATTAGCTCCTATATAAAGTAGCAAATTTTAACGATGTGCCATTAAATAGATCTTTTATTTCGATGGTGTGCGCGTAATATTTACACTTAAAAAGAGCGATCTAGCCTCGCTTTTTTTGTTACTTCCCGCGTCTTTCAACCGGGAAACTAAAAGGTTTCAAGTTTAACGGAAACGGTGAACTACATGATGTGAGGTACCTATATCAAGGTTATTTAGCATCCTTCGGCGGTTGTATCGTGAAGTGCTTGAATTGGATCCAGAGCGGATATATTACGTCACTTCTCGATCATTAAAAGTAACAGTTTTTTATTGGAGCAAGCTTTTGAACATAATATGCATTTAGATAACCCCTTTTAAATATAGAAACTAATTTATCGCTTTTTGACTGGGCATTATTATCAATTTGTAACCTTTCATACGCTGCCGTCAATAAAATAGATATTAAAGCGCATTCTTTTTTATTCGATCGTGGTCACTATGCAGTCTGTGTCAGAGGTTAGCAGTGAAATTATTCGCTTAATGCAGAGTGTATTAAAATTAGTAAAGCGTAAAAGCGTAAAAGCGAAATTGTTCGGCATAAATCGATTCTTGAAACCAATATATCGCTCGTGCAGCAAGCGCTAGCGAATAAAATTTACATCGGCAATGATCGCGAAAGTGTACATAGACTTGAAGCTAAACTGGCTATATTGAAGAGATATCACGTTGTATTACACCGTAAATTGCGAATTGTTTCAAGTAAGGAATGGGGCGGTGGAGTAGACACGGTGGTTTGGCAACCATTAAACTCGACCTTTAAGAATCGACTTATAACTGGCGCGATAATTAACCTGGGATTTAAGGATATCCTGCTATTTTTGGATCATTGTTACGATACTTTCGCGAGTCAAGTTACCTCAATGCTAAAATATTCGGTATTAAAAGTGAATGTTATATTAGTTTGCAATTTCGAAAATTCGCGAAATCTTGAGGTCGACATAAAAACGTTTGCTACTAAAAACCAGATAATCTCGATCGGCACAAATCTTAAAGAATGGTACGTGGCTAATGTGTTGGATAAACTCAATTTCAATTTCAATTTATTTCCCAATTTCCCAATTAAAATATAATTAGAATATACAATATACAACAAAAATATGCAAGGAGACTTGCACATTACCTCCGTGGAGGCGTGGGGGAAAATTAAATTTAATGCAATAAATAGTTGAATAGTGAGTGCACGGTTACCAGTTCTCATTAAAAAATTCTGTTAAGGAGTAGAAAGAATTTTCTATTAGAAATTTTTTTAGGGATTTATTGAATGTATGATCATTAGTTGATGTTTTTATATTTTGGGGTAGATGGTTAAAAATTTTTATTCCAGTATATAATGGTCCGTTTCGAGTGTAATCAAGTTTATAATTTGGAAGTACCACTTTGTCCTTTTTCCTAGTGTTGTAATCATGTATGTCATTTAACGATAAGAGATAATTTTGTTTTTATATGTTAATTTAGCGACTTTTGAAATGTAGAGATTTGTTATAGCGAAAAGGTTGTAATTTTTGAAATATTCTCTGCACGATTGCTGAGGATGTAATTTAAAAAGTGCTCGAACTACAAGCTAAGATCGAGAATTTTCAGCAAGAAGGCTCCGGCTTTGCATTAAGTGAAATTTTACACTTAAAAGTGAACATAAATAAACATTTGCCCATTAAAGGCGGTAGGTAGTAGTAGTAGTAGCTACGTTAAGCTTCCTCGCTTTCTAGCGCTTAAAAGGCAATTGTAAATATTAAGAATAATGACGAGTTTTGCTTTCTATGGGCCATTGTTTCAGCTCTCTACCCAGTTAAAAATAATGTCGATAGAGTCAGTAGCTATCCCCATTTTGAGGCGGTATTAAATTACGGCTCTATCAAATTCCCTATTAAACTGCAGGATATAGCAAAGTTCGCGCGCCTTAACAGAAACCTCGCGATCAATGTATATTGCATAGAAAAGAAACGAGTAATGCTCCTTATGCCTAGTTGCAATCGCGAAAGTGTCACAACAATAAATTTATTGCTGTTGTCCGAGGAGAGGAGGGAGGGAGATCTTCCGACAAATACCATTTTGTGTGGATAAAAAATTTGTCCCGGTTGTTATCTTCACAATTATCCAAAAAAAGGGGCAGAAATTCTTTTGTAATATATGCCTCAATTATTTCTGTTCTAATAATCTTTTAGAGAAGCACACGATCGCGTGCCACCGCCAAAATAGCTGTTCAGCAAGATTGCCCAAGGAATCGGAAAAATATTTAGAATTTACTCACTTCAGCAATAAAGAAAGGGTTCCGTTTGCTATTTATGCCGACATTGAAAGTATTTTGGTCAAATGTAATGATAATTTTGATGGCGCAAACACTACATTACAACAAAAACACATCCCATTCAGTATCGCTTTCTATCTTAAATGTGCATATGACGAGACGCAGTCTCGATTTTTGTCGTATAGAGGCACTGACTGCGTTACATGGTTGGTGAATGAGTTGGGGAACATCGCGAATTGGACCGATTCCATTATTAGTAACGTAATTCCGATGGAAACGTTAAGTTTTAAGCAGATGCAAGATTTCGAGACGGCCACACATTGCCACATTTGTAAAAAGCCGTTTACAGGGGATGACATTAAGGTTCGCGATCACTTACACATTGAGGGAGGGGGAGGGAGATACAGAGGCACGGCCCACAACGGTGTAATTTAAATTAGCAAGATTCTCACACTATACCGGTCCTATTTCATAACCTGAGCGGGTACGATGCACATTTTTTCATCCGCGAACTAGCGACAGTTTATACCAGGTCAAATTAAACTCTTGCCTTTGAATAAAGAGAAGTACATCTCGTTTACTAAACGCGTTGATAACACGAAAATTTCCTTGAGGTTTTTAGACTCTTTCCGCTTCATGCCCTGCGGATTGGAGAAACTTTCTTCGTATTTGGAGAACGACAAGAAACCAATTACGAGATCGCATAGCCGTAACGATGAAGAATTTAATTTAATTATACGCAAAGGCGTTTTCCCCTACGAGTACATAGATTCGTGGGAGAGGTTAAATGAAACGGCATTACCACCTAGAGACGCGTTTTTTAGTCACTTACGTAACGAGGGTGTCAGCGCGGAGGATTATGAACATGCCTTAAACGTATGGAATACGTTTTCCATTCAAACTTTAGGCCAATATGCAGACCTCTATTTAAAAACAGACGTCCTGCTTTTAGCGGATATCTTTGAAAATTTTCGCAACACAAGCATGCAAACGTATGGATTAGATGCGCTGTATTATTACACGAGTCCCGGTCTCGCGTTTGATGCCATGCTAAAAATTACGGGCATTAAGTTAGAACTGCTGACGGACATCGATCAAATTATGTTCGTCGAGCAAGGTATTAGAGGTGGAGTGACGCAATGTAGCGCTCGTTATGCGTCGGCTAATAATAAATATATGTCGGACGGATTTAATCCCGAGCAGGAATCAAACTATTTAATTTACCTGGATGTAAATTCGCTTTACGGAGCAACAATGTGTGAACCGCTACCGTACGCCGACTTTTCCTTTGTAGACAACCTTGAAACGCTAGATATATTAAACCACCCCGACGATTTCGACATGGGCTATATTGTGGAGTGTGATATAGACTATCCGCAGGAATTGCACGACTCACACAATGACCTCCCGTTAGCGCCAGAACATACGATCCCTCCAGGATCGAAATCAAAATTCAAAAAACTGCTGCTAACCTTATACCCCAAACGCAACTATGTGCTTCATTATAGAAATTTAAAATTGTACATAAAACAGGGATTGAAGCTAGTTAAAATCCATCGCGTGTTTCAAACAATCGCCCTGGCTACGTAAATATATCGACGTGAACATGGCCATGCGGCAACAGGCTAAATACGACTTTGATAAGGATTTTTTTAAGCTGATGATTAATAGTGTATTCGGCAAATTGATGGAAAATGTGCGCAAATACAAGGATGTACGCTTAGTTACACAATGGGGTGGAAGATATGGCGCACGCGCCTTAATTGCAAAACCTAATTTCCACAGTTGTACCATTTTCGATGAGAATGTGGTTATTATCGAAATGAATCGCTTGGAAGTATTTCTCAATAAGCCTATTTATGTTGGAATGAGTGTGCTGGACGTGTCCAAAACGTTTCTTTATAACTTCCACTACGATTACGTCCTACCAAAATTTTCCAATCGCGCAAAATTGCTATATACAGACACTGATAGCCTAATTTATTCTTTTCAAGTTCCCGACATCTATCAATCGATTAAGGAGGATATTCACCGTTTCGATACTTCGGATTATAAGCGTGATAACATTTTTGGCATTCCCCTCGCCAATAAGAAGGTGCCTGGCCTGATGAAGGACGAGAATAATGGCACAATCATGCGTGAATTTGTCGGTCTTCGCGCGAAAATGTATTCATATCGGGTAGATGGTAGGGGTAAGATTGTTAAAAAGTCTAAAGGGTCAACGGCAGCCAGTATTAAAAAGATAACCGTTGAAGACTATAAAAATTGCCTCTTTAACGATAGCATTGTAAAAAGTAATCAACATCTCATTAGATCCAAAAAACATACCGTTTATAGCATCAAGCAAAATAAACTCGTTCTCAGTCCCTACGACGACAAACGAGTGATAGCTTCGAACCGAATTAATACACGCCCCTGGGGATACCACGCCGTGTCTATTCCATAACCCTCGACTTAAAATTAGAGTGCCACCATGAGTGTTAAAGCGCGTTTGGACCAGGAGCTGTTTCGCGCTACTCACCCCGTGTATATAAAACATTTACGAAGTACTTTATTGGATGTTTCGTCGATTGACAATTATATTGCGATTAGTGACATACTACAAAACATTATTGTGCCCGACGAATGTTTCAGCTGGTGCGCGAAATCGCCGAATGTGTGTTCGAATAACATGAACTTGTTGTTTGATAAAAAAGTGGAAACGGACAATTTAATAAAACAATTTGTGCATATATGTAAAAGTGGCGGTTGTATCGATAGTTTACCATTACGTTTCAAAATGTACATAGCCGATTTGGCAGTTAAGCCGAATGTAGATACTGTTTGTAATAATTATAAGAATTTCTTGTATATGATTGATGAAACTGTATGTATTGCAATAGAATATGCTAATTTTAAGGCGCTAGAAATTGTATATAATATTTGTATTGATAGAGAGGTGAAGTACACTTTTCAACCACACCAAAACATCCGCCATGAAGAAGTCTACGATTCGGTTGTGGAGAATATTCGTAAAGGCGCCGACGACCGCACTGCTGTCCTTGGCCGGAGGTGTGGACCGGATGGTCAAGTTTGACCATCAACGCTACTAAGCGACTATAAGAAAACTTTTGCGCTAATTTCAAAAATGATGGGGGGAAATAGGGTTAAGAAAGCATTTGTATGGTGATTTTTATATAAATAAAAACAATATGCATCATTTATGTTGACTTTTATTTACCACTGTTTATTAATACAATACTTTTATAGCTACGTCATGATTAAACAACTATATTATTCTCGTCGATCCAAGATTTTTCATTTATTCCCAACCATTTCACGTACACCTTGCCATTCTTTCGTTGCAACACCTTTTCCACCAAATACACGTCTGGATACTTGGCCTTTTGCAACTCCTGTTCATAAAATCCGCCCAATATCGGTTTACCGCTCGTGTCCTCCAATAAGTACGTAACAGGATTGGTAATACGTACTTTTACAATTTTAAACAATTCACTACTCCAGTTCGCAGTGTATCCTTTTGCAAAAATGCTTTTAAATTTGCTAATTCTCACTACATCTCCTAGATTATAGCGACGACGCTTTTTGTTGAACAGTGCGAGGTGAGTATAAGCACTTAGATGGGTGCCGGCATCAACTTCATTCGGTTTCATTCCAATAGTTCGATGCACATGATTATTGTAGTCTTTTGTTACTCTGTCGAGAATATCAATCCACACGTATTTACCGCGAAGACTAAAGTTTTTGTACAGAGCATTTTTAAGGGTTAGCGTCCAATACTCGCGGTTGGAATCCGAGCATGCGCCCAATGGAATCTCTTTGCGTGAAATCTATACCAAATTCGCACCTAAGCTCGCACTTGAGCGTATTGTTGTTTGCCCTCAAACTAAATTTGCGTGTAGGAATGTGTGCTTTTATATAGGCGCTCAGTTCTTCCAATTCGTATGCACCATGAGGAATTTCGATTGGAGTTATGTATGTGGTAATTGATCCCCCCTCCTCCTCCTCCTTCATATAGTAAAATTTGTCGTTCTCCGCGTGAATGTTTCTTATACTGTTACAGCCGTAAAACCCCACCACCGCGATTACGGACTGTCTCTCCGAGGGAAGTTCAATGGGCGGATAAAAATCGTGACTGGCTGTGTTACCAACACCCTCTATGCTGAATGTTGTCGACATGACTGCACGACTAACTCGCCTACGTGTTATTTATGCAAAAACGTAAGACACAAGTGTCCGCACTTAATACTCCCAAATTGCTGTTCTTGCCCATAATTGTAATATATTTTACATCCGCGAAAGTAGTCTACGAGCTCTTTCGGTGGCCGAATATTTCCGAAGCTATCGTAATACCACACTTTGTCATTACGTTTCTTGTAACAGACCCAATGCGTACCTCCGCCCCGTTGACTATCTAAATTAATTATACCGGCCTCGTTCTTCCACGGCAATTTGGGCAAATTATCGCGCATGAATACGTCCCTGAAATAGGGTACCGCCCTGGCATATTTCCGCAGATCCACATCCGTCAGCGGTCTATTTGGCAATTTTCCTAATTCTTTTTTTTTTGCGGCACTCAAGTGTAATGCACCGCCAGTTTTATACGGTTTCATGTATAGCAGGCCACCGCTCGCCTTCTTTCCTATTGCAATCGATTCCATCGTGCGGTTGTGACGCGACGCCTCGTCTAACATCTTTTGGGCATCGCGCGAAGCATTAACAGCTTTAGCAATTCCCGATGCACCACCGGCCAAAGCACCAACTGCCGATAAGCCGGCGAATAGTGGTATTAGAAATGGTAAAACGCCTCCTTCTTTCGGTACAGGTATTACTCTCGGAACATTTCATTTTCACGGCCAGTTTTGCAGCCATTACAGCCGACTTTATAGATTCTTGCATGTTTTTGCTCTTTCCCATTTTTTTAGCAATTGTTCTATGTAAATTTAATAAACTGCTGCGTGTCAGCCTCCTCCTCCTCCCCCTTCTCTTAACCCCTATCCCCATTTTTCTTTTCGCTCTCATTATAGCGCCAATAGTTAAAGCGGTCGCTCGTTCTCCTATCGTTGCGTCAGATGCTTTTAAACGATCCCAAGCTCCTTGTTCCAAAATTTTATCCGCCCTATGTCTACTCTCTAAATCCTTATTATCCCTATAGCTAATGTCGTGTTCTTTGCAATGAGCGTCTAAGGCGTTTATACCGGGATAATAATATAATGCGTTCAAGTCCTTCACTTAATTTAGTACCATGACCGCAATACTGATACCCCGGAAGATGTATCTCGAATGGAAGGTTATTGATAAGTCTATTTAACAGGCCGCTACCACCCGAACTCTTCCGCTTCTGAATTAGCATTGCTGGAAAGTGATGTGGATGCAGTATATATATATAGGGGCGGGAGGGAAGAAAAACAGTTATCGTTTATTGTTTTATTGTCTGTAAATGTGATACATGATAGAAGCAGGTCGATATATTGTGCGAATTACTATCGTATTTATAATTTAACCAATTTTCAAAGTCATGATAGATGTCGTCCTCGTCGTCATCAAACTGGATCTTGCGAAAACGTCGATAGCTCTTTATCTGCTCGATGAGATTGCGAAAGAAACTGGGAAGATTATACGATTCCAGAAATTCTAATCGATAATTAATTATATCTTTTAGATTAAACAATTCTTCAATCTCATTTGCGTTCAGCGTACAAAAATGCTCGTCGTCGTCCTTTCTTTCCATTGTTATACTTTTTAACATTTTCTCCATGCCCTTAACAGACTCCCAGTCATAGTAAATGATCATTTTGCTGCTAATCGATTCCTCAGTGTGAGACCATTCGATATCTTCGTCTTCGTTAACATCGGACCAAGTAATCCAACTTTCCAGTTCTTGAGATCGTTCAACTTTCATTCCTATCTCCGTTTGACATTTGAGAAACGCCTCCCAATCTTCTCTTTCCATCACTATTGCATCACCACCACATACAATTCGTAGAACTGGTGCAAGGTCATAGCGTGTACTGTATCCGATTTCAACGTATTTCGAATAATTCTCGCATAAATCATAAGCGCTGCAATCGATTAAACTTTCATTGGGGGGAGCAGTTACATTATTGTCGTCTTGATTACACCACATACAACTCTTTTCCATGTTTCTCGACGTAGCAACGACAGCGATAACAACAACAGCGATCACTATGACGATGACGATTACTGTGCAGCTGCTTTTATTTGAAATCGTAGGGTTCATGGTTTATAATGAAATGAGAGAGAGAGGAAAATATCAAATATTTATTTTCCAATATTTACATTACTTACAATTTAAGTAAATTTTAAATTAGTAGTGTTTCCAACCAATCCCTCGCTTGCAATGAATACGTCATTTTGTGCCAAGGACTGCTTGAATGTTTCAAGTTGATTATCTTCGTTGAAGTACTCGTAAAATCTCAATGGTAGCACGCATTTGAAATTTTCCATTTCCAACACAATTCGGTCACCATATTTAGTATTAATTGTATCGATCCCGATAATTTTATATTTCTCCCCCACTTCCATATCTTTAACGTTCTTAAAGTTCTTGCAGAAGGTGCTGGCGTTTAGCTTGGTAAAATCCATTTTGGTATCGTGTTACAGACTGAGCTCCTAGCGCTTCGACGCCGTTTATATTGCCATCGGGTGACCTTGAACGCGACATTTGTCCTTGCGGTTGTCCTTGAAAACACCTTAGTCAAGAACCAGATTTCTGCGATGCTATTCAGTGACCTTGAAATCTCTTATGATATACTTCGGCGCGATGATTTTCTTGTAAAACGGGCGACAGAATTCTATTCAATTGTTCTATTCTACGATGAAAACGATATCTATCCAGCGCCATAGTTTGCCACGGCCCTTTTCTTGCTTCCGTATAAGCAAAACACCACACTACCATTACATGCACTTTATTTCGTGATTCGTCAAATATGACCTTCTTCATCACGCGTTCTCATCAGTGCACAACGATGAGGATGATGATGAGCTCGAAGACTCTCTTCCACACCATTCATCTAAATCTGTTACACATTCCTCCAAACCGGCATCTTTCAACCTGCTAATGAGGCACTCCACACAATATTTATAATTTAAGAATTTTTCACATATCTCCTCGCCCAACGTATATTTTTTGGCAAGGGCGTGGCACTTCTCCTCGCTAAAATCACCATTACCGTACACAGCCTCGTGCTCGGCGTCAAATGTTAGCGCCGAAAACTGCTGCTTGAGACGTTCCACAGCTGTTCTAAGATCGGTGGCTTTAATCCAAGATTCTTGAGCATACGCGAACGACATGTTTACGACGATTGAACTCATACATTAAACACCCGCTTTATATCGCCATCATCCCCACTCGCATTCTTTGTTGTTGTTGGCCTTGACATAGCGCCAAGGTGCAAACCAGACATTTGACCTTAGCCAAGTTGCAAACCGGCCTTGAAAATCTAGTGACCTTGAAGTTTGGCCCTGAAAGATTTACGACCTTGACATAGCCAAGATGCAAACCAGACATTTGACCTTGGCCAAGTTGCAAACCTGCCTTGAAAATCTAGAGACTTTTCTAGTGACCAGTACAACTACCAACCTAAGAAAAGTTACTAAATCTAGTGACTTTTAATCTAGTGACTTTTTGATGCAGAAGCCGCCCTACTACACTACTAATTGACTTAATGAAAACAAAAATTATTTAAGCGGAGAATTTGAAATAATTGACTTTATATGAATTGATTTTTAAGTAAATTGAAAGGAAAATTAAAATTTCAAAATAACAATTGACATTTGTTTGATAATTAGGTAAAGTATAAATCACTTAACACATCTAACAACTTCACCGTATACTTCTCAAAAGGAAATGGCCGACATCCGGAACTTTATCTTCAACAGGTGTTTATAACGAGACGATAATTATTCTTCTTAAATTAACTCAAACTTCAATTTTCAATTAATTCTACCCCAAAATACCATTCCTTTTACAGATGACCCAAAAATATAATCTTCTATAACGAGATCTTCATGATGCAATTGAACTTAACGATTTTAATCCAACAGAAATGAATATGACAGACCATAAAATATCCAACCATACAATCACAATCCATAAAATATCCAACCGTACAAGCTAAGACAAATAACCCTAATTACACTCTAAATTTCTCACAAATATCCACCAAATATGAATTTGGAGACACTTACCCCTTTCAAATAAAACTCCGCCGCACGTGCTCCAATGAAATCTTTAAATCCTTCCTTCGAAGACAAAATATTACCATCCGTACTTCCCAAATTACATATTCATACGATGGAATACAATAATTATTCAAACACTACTAAGATCCGCTTAATAACTTGCGATTACAATTACAAAATGTAGCGTTGAAATCCGATTCACTTTTCACACGTTCAAACTAACAAAACTTTATTCAAAAGAGAACGAGTTATCCCTCTCACTCATACTTGTAAGATTTTTGTAACTTGCGCACATCCAAATTAAACCAATTCTATTACCAACTCAAATACTTAATGTTTCCTAAAGCACCATATACACGTTACAAATTCCCACCTACCAACAACAAAAGGTCCGACCAAAAAAAAATCTAGCCATATCCGAAGCAAACTCATCCCAATCCCCCCTACCAACAAAAAAACCCACCAAAACTCAAATCTAAATAAATCCCAACAATTATAAACCCCTCCAATAACAAACTCCCAATACTTCCAGTTCAATCATCCCTCCCCATTCTCATATCACTAAACTCATACCCAAAGATAATCTGGCTCACAACACCCACCAAGAACCCTTCGCCAAATCGGCCGGTACTAGAACAAATCTGAAAACAAAAAAATCAAACAAAACCACAAAACTGATATACACTCCCTTATCACTCGGATGCGACAGTCCATGGATCAAGAACAACCCTCCATAGCATCACAAGACGACACCTAAAGAAGGCCAGAAAAATTAAAGAAAACAAGAAAAGATTGCACTGTTCAGTCGCACCCAAGCCCTTCCAGAATTCCAAAACAGAAGGCTGTCCAGGCGGACACAACCGAATCAGCGACTTACGTTTTATCCCCTAAAGGCTCAGAATTCTCATGGTCTCAATGGTTTAACATAAAATTACAGCAGCAACATACTTAATGGTTTATGGTTTTAAGAAAATATTTATCTCAACCAAGGCCAACGCCTACTGATTCAATTATGCGATTCAAACGTATTCGAAGGTAACTACGAACACGGTACGAGAAACCGTATGGATTTAGTGAACATTATCAACCAAAACACCAAAAAAAATGTATATCAACAATACCAAAAGTATTTATGTAAGTTATATTTCGATCCCGAAATATTTTATTTAAAAAAAAAACTTACATTTTTATTTATTTATTTAACGACTATTACAACGTTTCCCGAAGACGGTTTATAGCCAACTTCCGAGTTCATGTGGTCCATTCTAATTAAATTGTTTAGATTTTTTATTCTTGTTGAGGAAAACTAAATGGTGTAACTTCTTCCGGGTCAATTGGTTCCTCGTTTAATTGGTCGATTTCTATTTCTTGTTCATCGTTAGTGGTATTTCCTAATATGATGTTTACGTTGCCATTATAAATTTTGTATAATCCTTCATTTAATATGATTTTGTTTAATCTTTGTTCCTGTATAAAAATGTCTTGATTCGATTTACAATAACTCACGGTGTGTATTTGTTTACTATGTGGTAGAACTTTAATATTGGAGGGTTTATTATAATATAACGAAAAGTTATTACCGTCGCTACGCGTTAATAAATCGTTTTGTAGGTCTATATTGAATTTTAATTTCTTAAGATCACGAATCCCGATTAATGCATCAAAATATTCGTGAAATTGTAAAACAATAAATTTTAACGTTCCAAATGCTTTAAATTCTTCGAAACAGGGTATGCCAGCCAAAGTTTTCATGGTACTTGTACCATTAGTCGTGTTAATTTTTAAATTTGTGGGTTTCGTACAATTTGGATAAAATTCGGAAATTATTCTTGGATCCATTATATTAATTTCGCTGCCTGTATCAATTAGTATCTTTAAAGATGGGTTGCTTAATTTTATATATGGCAAACAAGGTGTCATTTTGATTCGGTCATTGACGTAGCTTCGAAAAAATTTATATCAGATTCGGTATCGTCATTTTGGTTGTTTTGTTCGTCTAAATTTTCAGGTTGCTGAAGTCTGATTGCGAAAATACTTCAGGTTCAATTGGAGTATAATATTGATTGGTTTCGTCGTCGTAAATAACAAACTCTGGGTCAATCTGATGATAGAAATTTCTGGCAGTTGATATTCCTGACATTGGGGTTGGTTTAGGCACATTTAAATTCTGGTTTGGTCTAAAAACATTTGTAGATGGTTTGAGTGGTTGTAACGGTTGATTTTGTTGGAAATTAGGTTGTCTAAATTGAATCAGATTGTTAAATCTGGGTTGTGAAAATGAATTGGGGTTTCCAAAGTTTCTAAAATTCGATTGTTGCATTGGTTGTTGTTGATTAAAATTAGACGTATTTCTAGAAAAAGGGTTAAAAAGTGGTTTTGAAAATGATTTTGTCGAAGTTGGGGTTGATGTGTGATTAAAGTTTCGTCCGGCTCGTTCCGCAAAGTTTATTTCGTCCTGTGCATAAGTTATTGTTTGTTCTAAAGTAGTGGGTTTTCTACTCCTAATTTGCATTGCTATTTGATAGGGTATTGTAACTAAAAATCTGTCCGAAGCGTTCGCAGTTATGATTTCCTAATTTGTTTGTGCGTTATGTCCGATAAATTAATTTTTGATATTAATTTTCCTAAAGAAGTTCTGATTCTGTACCCGTAATCTATTAAATTTTCGCCCTTTTTGATTGAAATGTTATTGAATTCTACGGTTAATTGCTCAAGGTCTCTACTATCCGAAAAGTGGTTAATGATTGCAGTTTTTATGTCCGCCCATGTAATTAAATCATCTCTAGGTGATAAGATTTCAGACGCCTTGCCTTTAAATTTCGAAAAAATTGCCACACGTATCACTGTTTGTACTTCGTTAATGTTTCGATAGCGTACGCTAACGTTGTCGCAAGTCATGCAAAAAGCATTTATTTGTGTTTCTTTTCCTTCAAAAATAGGAATGGTGCCTAATTCGATTTTAAATAATTGGTAATTTATTTGTGGATTTGCCATTTTAAAATTGATTGTTAAGGAGTCTAGCAAATTAAATAAATCTTCCAGATTGTTTTGGTTCTCGTTTTAAAATTATTTTTGCACGTGCAAATTCCAAATTAAGGAAAAATATATTTTAAGGAGGTACCTTATTCGTCGGAACTACTAACAATGTGTGGTTCCTACCTTTTACGTTGTTTTCGGGGCTGTCTCCGACCGGTACGGCGATGCACCTTTTGCTGGTCACTGGGGATGCTCCGGGGATGATGTTTTACCCTTGTTGGTGGCGTTCTTCGGGTGTTGTATCGCTTCTTCCTTCCTCGACCGATGCTCGATGCACACGTTGTTTGGTCACTCAGAATATTCCTTGTAGGGTTTTCGTAAAATTGTTTTTATTAACTAAAGAATTGAAATTCACCGATTCTTCACACTGGTTTAAGATAAACAACTTTTTTTGTGCACTTTTGAACCGTGTTAATAATAATCCTACCGACTGCGCCAGTTATATTTCGATCCCGAAATATTTTATTTTAAAAAAAAAACTTAAATTTTTATTTATTTATTTAACGACTATTACAATGTTTCCCAAAGACGGTTTATAGCCAACTTAACTTACTTTAATCTATTGCAATTGTAGGTTTGCAAAAATGCCTAGTACTACTGTCATTAACCACTAGAAAACAATGATCGCATATGTCGCCATTATTTCCTGAAAAGTTACATTATAACTTTCTCTCCTTGCATTTCCTCTAATGTAACTTGTATGTATGTATATACAGGGTGTTTCAGACCACCCGTACCGGCCAAATATCTCACGAAATACAAAACGTATTGAAAAAGGAAAAAATACGTCTAAACAATTTTTTAAGACCCTATTGTTTGATAGTAATAGGATGTCCCCACTCCCACCCCCGGGGGGTGGAGAGGGGGTAACTTCGTAATCTTAAATAGCACCCCCCAGTTTATTATGCAGATTTGAATTCTGCGTTAACAAATAGGAACTTTTTGTTTGAAACATTTTTTGAAGTTCGTGACAGATGGCGCTATGATCGCCGAAAGAAGTTTTCCGATTACCTATGCAAAATTTGTTGTCAGTTTTGTTAAGTGACAATAAAAAATGTTAATGCTTTGTAAAAGGGAAGAGGGGAGCTTTATTTACTCTCCCCCCTTCCCCACACCGCCACTTCACCCCTAATTTTAGATTTAAACGTATCTCGAATGTCAATGTGTTCTTTACTCGTGAAATCAAAGTATTTCAAATTTTTTTTCTATTTTCCATCAGACAAAAAAAATTACAAAATTTAACTTCTTCAATCGTGGTATTGAACAGTTGTTTAAATCTAAAATGGTTGCATTTTCCCATCCTAAGTTATGGGCCGTAGGGGTGAAGTGGCGGTGTGGGGAGGGGGAGGGGTTAATAAAGCTCCCTCCCTTCCCTTTTGCAAAGCATTACCATTTTTGATTGTCACTTAACAAAACTGACATCAAATTAGCATAGGTAATCGGAAAAACTTCTTTCGGCGATCATAGCGCCATCTGTCACGAACTTCAAAAAATGTTTCAAATAAAAAGTTCCTATTTGTTAACGCAGAATTCAAATCTGCATAATAAACTGGGGGGTGCTATTTAAGATTACGAAGTTACCCCCTCTCCACCCCCCGGGGGTGGGAGTGGGGACATCCTATTACTATCAAACAATAGAGTCTTAAAAAATTGTTTAGACGTATTTTTTCTTTTTTCAATGCGTTTTGTATTTCGCGATATATTTGGCCGGTACGGGTGGTCTGAAACACCCTGTATATGTATCTATTTATTTAAGTATCTATGTATAATTACAAAGTCCACATTACGCAAAGAAGAAACAGACCAGATGGTAAATGAATATGAATGAAACACTACTCAATAAAGAGTACACTCGGTAGTACAGCAGTATAATGAATATCATAAAAGCATGATGTAGGGCTCAGATCTTAAGAGCGACTGTATACTTCGAAAAGGAAAAAAATGAAGTACCAGCCAAAAATTCCCACCAAGCGTCCTCAACCTCCTCCCATATGACGCATAACAAAACCCAAAAAAAATAAAACTTTGACCTAATGTGGTTTCTACACCAATGGTTAAATTTTGTGACGTTTTCTCGGTCTGTGATACCTTAATGAACGTTTTGACCCCCCATCAGAATTTATAGACTCAGTATCAGTAATATCATTATTAGTACTTGGTTCACTATTATCCCTAGTACGATCAGGTTTTAAATCTTTAGCATGATATACCCCTAATGATTTCCCTTGAGAATCTTCTAATTCATACGTCCAAGGCGAGACAACATTTTTAATTTTAAACGGACCAGTAAATTTTGGAGCTAATTTCGCATTGAAATATTTTGCAGCATCCGACAAGACAAAATTTCGTTTCCAAACATAATCATTCAGTTTATATTTTACTATTCGTTTCCTTAAATTATACCTATTTTGTGTTTTACCAGTGACACGTTTGATCTTACTTAATATGTTAGTTCTCAAATTTTCATAATATTCAGCTGATTTGTCAACTATTTTAGAAATATCAAGATCAATCATAGGTTCACCAATTTTACTAGGACATTTGAATAAATCCCCATAAAAAATATGTCCCCTGCCACAAAAAGCAAAGTAAGGAGTATGACCAATCACTTCATGTTTTGAAGTTCTAATAGCTCAACCTTCAATTTTCAATTAATTCTACCCCAAAATACCATTCCTTTTACAGATGACCCAAAAATATCTTCTATAACAATATCTTCATGATGCAATTGAACTTAACGATTTTAATCCAACAGAAATGAATGTGACAGACCATAAAATATCCAACCATACAATCGCAATCCATAAAATATCCAACCGTACAAGCTAAGACAAATAACCCTAATTAAACTCTAAATTTCTCACAAATATCCACCAAATATGAATTTGGAGACACTTACCCCTTTCAAATAAAACTCCGCCACACGTGCTCCAATGAAATCTTTAAATCCTTCCTTCGAAGATAAAATATTACCATCCGTACTTCCCAAATGACATATTCATACGATGGAATACAATAATTATTCAAACACTACTAAGATCCGCTTAATAACTTGCGATTACAATTACAAAATGTAGCGTTGAAATCCGATTCACTTTTCACACGTTCAAACTAACAAAACTTTATTCAAAAGAGAACGAGTTATCCCTCTCACTCATACTTATAAGATTTTTGTAACTTGCGCACATCCAAATTAAACCAATTCTATTACCAACTCAAATACTAAATGTTTCCTAAAGCACCATATACACGTTACAAAGCTAAACGCTGGTACTTTCCAGTTTTTACTTATCTTTTAGTGTAGTAAACGCTTAGTTAGTATATAATCTATAAATGAAAAACATACACATCTAAAGAAATTCAGGCTGCAAATCATCCAGTCCTTATCTTGTACTGGCAAAAGTGCTAGGAGAGGAAGACCAATTAGTAAATCAGCAAATAATGTCGAAAAACTTAAGTTTCCGGTAGTCACAAGACTTAACGATCTTTCTAGGAAAAACTGTTATGCTCATTAGCCTGCCTACACATCAAAGGGAAGGTATAGAAATTGTAAAATGGGAACCGATCGTTTGAAGTGCGAAAAGTGTGATACCAGACTTTGGTTTGACGGAATCAAAAAACTGTTTTAAAGATTTTCAGAAGACAGATTAATTTTGCACTTTCTGTTTTTTGCATGAATGCATTTCCCAACAAATCGTTTTCAGTAAATTTCTATGTACCTTTCGTATTTTTTGTAATTGCTTAGCGGGTAGCTTGGGGTGGTTTGGGCCAGTCGTTAAGTAATTTGTAAAAAATTTACAGAAAAAATAAAAATTATGTATCTCAGAACCCCTAGCCTTTATCGGTTAACCATATGGCTACATTACCAAACATCTAATTAGCACTAATTACACCGTTATCATTACTACTTTTAGACTTATTAGAGTTCCTATGGCGCATAATTATACCAAGTGAAATAATTTTTGTTAAAGTATTATTTGGTGTGCCGATAAAGAGTTTTAAACTTCATTTTCGCAACTTTAATAAAGAAGTATTAAGGGGAGGCTGCGAGTTTTGATTAATATTATCAAATACAGGTAATCACATCTCCTACCCCAATCAACTACAACAAAATCGTTTTAGAGCAACAACAAGATTCCGAGTTGAAGAACTATTTGGATAATCCCCAAACAACCCCCTTAAAATTAACACTCCTGCACAGTCCTTTTTCTGACAACAAAATTTATTGTGATGTATTAGACGAACGAATTAGGCTCAATACCTATTTCTTATTTAAATCTTTGTCAAGGTTTATGGGTACTTTAGTACTTATACAGCACCGATTCAAACTCAAAAAGTCACTAAATTAATATTGGTACGACTGGGCGCACTTTAAGGTCACTACGCTCCCTGGTGGTGACCTTCAAACTAAATAGAGGTTATTCGTTGTCAAGGTCAAATTCGTTTGTGCCGATTCTAACTCATTTCAAAGTTTTGGCTCCCAAGGCCAAACGTTGAAAAGACAACTCTTCTATCCCACCACAACCGAATGACTTCTTCAGTGTGACGTACAGTTTCTGCCCATATTTCAGGTGCTACTTTTCCCAAAGCCTCTTTCCATGTGGCCAGTGATTTTTCTGTTGAACTTCCATTAGTACCGAAACCAAAAATAAATTTGTTTCTTTTATTGGATTATTCGTTCTTTTTCATTTTTAATTTACATTGATCCTTTTTTCGATAGAATTTAAAAGAGTAACCATTAACTAATAAAATTAAGAGTGTTTTAACCGAAATAGGACGAATGAACATTATAATTAATTATTTCAAGTTTTTTATTAATATACATTTCATACATTGTCAAAAGAGAGAAAAATTTGTTTCAATACAATTACCGAAATTAAAACTAATTGTATAACCTGATGAAGACATAAATTTCGAAACGTCGCGTCGGTCGTTGTAATAAACTTGTTAATGTTGTAATAAAATGTTCTATAAAAGTATCATGTGGTTTTGAAAGTTTTCCTCCAAAAATAAATAATTCTAAATAATTAGTTCAATAACAAAAAATAGTAGTTTACGTAACAAGTCCCGAAAGTGATCTTTTACTGGATAAGTAGGCAAATTACAGGGCGAGCCGCAGGCGAGTCCTGCAAGCCTGCGAGTCCAGTAAAAGGACTTTTTGGACGTATTACGTACAATATTTTTTTTAAAACAGGCAGAACAATTGACCGTTCTAGGCCGGAAAGTAAAACAATAACTTTCTGGCTCGGTCCGACAAAATGAGATTTTCTGGCCTTAAAATAAACCGGAAAGTACTACTTTCTGGCCGATTTAAAAAAAATTTATTTACTTATCTACATTCGTACATAATAATTTTCCAAATTAATAATAAACTATTACATATTAGTAGCAATCACGCATTCATTTCGTAATTATGTGAAATACCACGAAGAAAATTAATAATATTTCTGTTGTTATAATTTTCGACAATGCTTTTTATGCGCCTATGCTTCAACATATTTTCTTTTTTTGGGAGGAGGGTCTCTTCCGGCAATCAACTGCTCCAAATATACATCTCTTCCAGACTGTATTGTTTTTAGGATAGATAAACTTCCAAATCGTGGGGTCGGTCATTGATAGCTCGGTGCTGAGACGACGATGTGCTGCTTCGGCATGATTATTTGTTCAGTCGACATCATTTAGGGCACGATCATATACACTCCACACGTCTGGAAGAAATTTGGCAGGTCGTCTTCCATTACCTCGACGATTTGGACGTCCTATGTATGAATCTTCAAACCATTGTAAGATCGGTTGTAATTCAAGTGGTAACACATTAGCCAATTCATCAATCACGTTATCATACGTGCTTCTATATTAAGTACAACTCCCCCAAATGCTTCCTCAAATTTTTTGTCAGATGAAAAAAACACCCAAGAATATATGCATTTGGGAAACCACCTTTGAATGCGTTTATTGCAGCTAGCTCATAGTCGCAAGAAATTTTAGAGGGACTTAGGTTTGGCTCTATCTCCTTGATTAAATTAATCATCTGTGAATATGTTGTTCCCTGTTTATTCGGCAGTAAAGCATATAGTACAGGATGCACTCCATCAAATTTTTTTGCTAATATGACATATATTTGATAAAACAACTGAGGAACTGTTGCATATGTTCCGTCGACAAACCAATGGTTAGATGTAAGATCTAAAAATACGAAAAAATTCATTTTTTTTAGAAATTAATTGAAAAGAAATTTGAGTAATAGGAGATAAGATTCATGCGATAATATAATATAATAGGTTGTAGTTTTATTTAGAAGAATTTTTCTTGAAAACAGCATTTTTTTTAACAACTTTATTCAATGTTTAACATTTTCGATCAGCGTAGGATCTTCATCAGAACTAATATATGTTTTTTTATTATTTGTTTCACTTAATGGAAAATGGCAACATGTAAGTGTATATGCGAACAACTTCTTAAAAAGTTTTCATTGACTAAAACAAATAATAAATATGTTTTTTTATTATTTGTTTGAGTTAATGAAATTGGTTATCAACAATCCTTGCCGTACACCGACGCATTTTTCTGAAATATGATCCACCGCAACTAGGTGAAGTAGTTTCGGTGGATCTAGCACTTACTGAGAGTGAGAACAGTAACGTAATATGTAGCTGGATTTAAATGCGACGAAACTGATGATATAATTATGAATTATGGACACTTCTAAAGAATTTATATTTATATTTTTTACATTTTCGTAAACATTTTTTGATTTTAGAGTAAATGCAAAAATCCAGAAATATTTATGGTTCCTATTAATTCTAAAATTACTCAAGAACATTGATGTTTCATGCTTTTCTCAATTGATAAACTACTGATATTTATTTATTGGTTTTGTTCCGTAAAACAGTCATCATTAGCAATTAATCGTATGTAGTCAACATGTTTTTTACAATATTAAAATTGAAACATTTGGTTTAATCTTTAGGGTGTTTACTGACGTCAGATAAAAATTTAAAAAAATAATCCATGACATTCACAACAATATTACCAAATTCCTAAAATGATAAAGCTACTAACCTGGTGTACGTTCTTTTCTCTTCCAAAGATTAAGATACGATTCGGAACTAGTCCGCTATTGCAAGTATCTTTACTTAACGGAAATGATCCCTTGGTTTAGACAGTTATATTTATTCTAAGAAGTAATCACCTGTCTGTCAACATTGTTCTCGGTCTTCCTATGTCGCCAATTTTGACTAAACACCTTAATAAAAATGACAAAAACATCAGAACGCATTGTAATTTTAAAACAATGCAAATATGTTTTATACACTGTGTCCAAGATAAGGAGGGCCACTATTGAAAGGTAGTCCTTAACCACTCGTGAATTGTGCGCAAGTGCACCATCCTGCTCAAACCAACAATTGCGTACTACGGCTTAGGGCAAAATATCAAGAGCATCTTCCAAAGTAGAATCTAGTAAATTTAAGTACAATAGTAAAATAAGTATAAAATCGCAATTAAACCATAAAGTGTGATAGATGCTTGAATGCAGAATAAAAAGCTCTTCTAATATTATGAATCAAAAAATCAAAACCGTATTTAAAAAAACAAAGTTGAAGATGGTTACTCAAAAACGAAACGTCGGATTCCAATTTTCTGCATGCCATGTTAAAGAACGTTAAAAAGTACCTGTAGAAGCTTCTTTTACATATTAGTTAACATCAACGACAAAACAACAATTGGTCAAAAACGAAATCCTGAACTTTTGTCGCATAACCTCGGAACGGTTCGGAATTTCGTCAGTTTAAAACTTTCATTTCACTAAACTCAAAATTGCTCAACTTTTCTCCCATTTAACCGAAACTCTATCTCCTACCGTTTCCGAGATTCCCATAGTGGCCCTCCTTATCTTGGACACAGTGTATATGCGTTTAAGGTCGCTAATATGGATAATAAATGTTTATGTGGTAAAAATCCAAAATATTAAGTTATATGCGAAATAAAATTTCGTATTTAGGCAGTTATTCATTAAAACATAATATTATAAAAAAATCTACCTTGATCTGATTTAGCAAAAAAAAAATGTAACCACATGCAAATCCGCTCTTTAACCATAATACCCTCTTTGAAAAATGCATTCTGTAGGTACTCCTATTTTAACACCATTTCGAGGAAAAGTATATCGGTTAAGAAAGGGCCATAACATTTTGCAAATTTGTTTATCTTGGACGACTGATTTTTCGTTAAAATACTTGTAGCCAATTCTTTAATTAAATACTGTAAAAACTGTCTAAGCCATAAACATGGGGTACAAAATTTATTTCCGCAGCATTACCATAAAGTTCACAGTTATACTTAAAAAATCTATTTACATACATATAAATCACGCGACCTTCCGTCGATGTAAAAATTATTGCATTTACATATCTGTTCATCGCGATTACTTATAAATATGTACACCTTTTATTATTAAAACGCAATTATTCAGTTAAAACATTTCCTTTTTTTGAAACTGCACAGTTGAGGATATTTTTTGTTGCTCTGTTGCCTTTTAAAGTTGTGCATCACTTAAAAAATATTTTAGTTTTTAGTAGTATAGCAAGGCAGAAACTAATCCAAAAAGTCACTAGAAAAGTTACTAAACCGCTCACGTGGGCTATATAGTAAAAGTAGGTCATCGACGGACACCGAGACTGTTTAACCGTTTACCTGTTTAGTTGTTTAGCCTTTAACCTGTTTAGCTGTTTAACCATTTAGGGGTCGTCGAGCTTGTGGTCATTGAACCCATAACTTAATTTTTAGGGGTCGTTGAACCCGTAAGTGCAGCTAAACAGGTAATCGGCTAAACAACTAAACAGGTAAACGGGCAAAACACCTAAACAGGTAAACGGTTAAACAGTCTCGGTGTCCGTCGATGACCTACTTTTACTACATAGCCCACGTGAGCGGTTTAGTAACTTTTCTAGTGACTTTTTGGATTAGTTTCTGCCTTGCTATACTACTGTTTTTGGTAACATAAGTATAATTATTTATATTTTACCGGTTCTGGGCACATCGGGGGTTCTGAACTATTATCCGACAAAAGGATTTAACAACCATAAAAAGCACCTTTATTTTAAAGCTATACTTTCTTAAAGTTCGAATATACTTTTGTTTCTAATTATTAGAAATTATGGTTTATTTTTTCAATTCGAACAAAGGTAAAAAGAAGAATCTTATTAAACTTGAGAAGAACAGGTGTATAATAATAATTTAATTAGATAAAATCAGAGAAAAGAAGCGTCTTCGAAAGCTTATTAACTTTTGTCTGCAATGTTTGTCAAAAAACTGATACAATCTCCATGGGAGAAAAAGTCAGAATGGACGTTAATTTATAAGCCGTATGTGGTGCGGAATTATCCATATTGAAATAATTACACTATGAGCAGTGTTGAATATTTCAGCAGTTTCATGAAACACTTATCTAAAGAATCAAGGTGAATTACACGAACATAGATGCAGTGAACTTTGAGCAAATTATAGCAACTGGTGTTACAGAATATCGTTTTCCAGAAGAAGCTGGGGTTGTGGATCTGCGCCTTACTGATCTCGCGCCTTAGTGGCCGCGCGCCGACGAGTCTTGCGCCTAACTGGACCCGCACCGTAATGACCGCGCCTAATTGTCCTACACCGTATCCATTTGTGATGTTCGAAGCTGTTTTGAAGAAAAGAGTATGTATTACGTTATCCTACATGCTAACATGCTCACATCTGTTATGCCGACATATTATGACTTGACCAATCTTTTAGGTAAGTTAAATGCATTTCAACATTATATTCAATAAGAGGTAGTGCTTACTTCCCTACGCCGCGCCTTTTCCTTTCGGCGGTCATCCAGCATTCGACTTGTTTGATTTGTAGTCCTATATCGTTACTTAAAGTTAGTTTCGCCTCGGTAGTTGGATACGGGTTCTTATTATTTCTATCCATCCAAAGCATGTCTCTAACGTCGGCAGGAAACTCTCCTCCTTCTTCTTTCCATTGTCAAATAATTTATTGGAAAAAATTAAAAAAAATGTCACTGATCAAAACTCAAATTAATAATTGTCGTTAATTTCTATGGTCACAATTCAAAAAATTTTAATACTTCCTTCCGATTATAGTTCAATGCCAGTGTATTCTTATTTTTGCACAATAGGGAGACCTACTAGACGTTTACGATCACGTGCCAGGTATGGGTGGGGTTTGCCGGGTTGTTTAAATTGTACCGCGTTTATTTAAATTTGAGGTAGGTTAGTTTTGGAGGGAAAGTTTAGTTTAGCTGCCATTTGTAAATATTTCCCTCTCTGGTTTGAATTTTTGTAACTGTAATGTGAAGTTAGCGTAGGACCTGGGGGTAAGAACATTACAAGGTTCTCGAAGTTCGGACTTTCGGTCTATAAATAAGTGTTAATTTCGATATGTGTTTGTAGAGATAGCTGCACTTAAGAATAATAATAGCTCAGTCAATCTAGGTAATCACGGTCGAAAAATTCATAACAAAGGTTTCTGCCTGTTTCTTGTTATTTATGATGTCTGAAGTAAATCCTTAAAATCCCCCAAAAATCCGAGTTTCGCAACATGGTAATTTCCGTGCTCGAAATCGGAATTTCGAGTTAAACTTGAAAAAAATTGTATCTTCGCTCCCGCTGGTGCTACAAAACCGATTTTTGTCAAACGAATCCTCAAACTATCTACTTTGATTTATATTTCAAGTCATTTTGCCGTGAGACTGATAGTTTTTGATTAAATGCGCGGTGTGTTTAAAAACGTAATTTCTCTATTGATAGTTGTTGTTCGGGATTGGTTTTCTCGGCAACCGTTGAAAATACCGCAAAACGGTGCGAGATCGAAGTTGTAGATCCAAATCTGGGCTTTCTATAAACCTATAATGTTGTGGGTTTAAACTGAGTAGGTAAAAGACGGTGCCCGTCGAAAGCAGAACTGCCGGGCAAAGCGCCCGTTCTGCGACTTCCGCTGTAACGCATTTTATTGGTGGTTTCTTCTTCTCTGAAACCTCCCTCTTCTTTTCGTGTTTTTCAAAACTATTTTCACACAAGCTATTCTATTTTAACAATCATCTCAAACACAAATGAAATACAATTTTAATTTTCTTACTAGAGAATACAGCGATTTTTTCTGTGTTAGTGCAGGATTCTCCTATACACTCTCCCCATTGAATAGTGCAGTCCGTTACGACAACAACCACACAGCATACCACATCCTGAAAAATATAGTAAGAAGAACTAATCCATGATTTAGGGTCAATATCACAAAGGGGGTTTGAGGTAAAATTAAAATAAAACGACTACCTCCCCTTAAGCATTTATGTATTCATGAGGTGAAGCGAATAAGTGAAGCTGTTAGCAATGCAAACTAACAGGATCTAACAATTTTACGATGATACTCGAAAACACCAGGTAAATTAACCTTATAACCTTGGTGAACGAACAGTGATGTAAGATTGGTTAAAGTTGATTAACAAGGGAAAGGCTACATGTTTCGAAACATACTCGTTTCATTTTCAAGCGTTATAAAGATTATCGAAGAGACATGTGGGTAGATGTAGATGAAGCTTGCAGGGAAAGATGAACTAACTTAATGAAATAACATCAAACTGAACTAAATCATATTAATTAACAATAAAGACCCAAAAGGATCTCACGACTGTACTTAAATAATGAACGACATTAGTGATAAATTTAAAATGACAAGTAAAAAAAAAAGAAGAACTATGTATATAATCGCTCTTGTTTCAAGAATATGTCACAGAAGATACATACATACCAGTTTTACAATTCCCAAAAACTGAACTTGAAAGAGCAGATGGTACAGCTTCCGCAATTCCTGTGGTAGGAATAATGTATATGTCTTGGTTGGTAGTCTTGTACCATCCCTAGTTTTCAGGTTCACGTCGATTTCCCACCATCCAATCTTGAACTTGGTGGTAGGTTCTAAGGATGTGCTTGTCGTTGACTGTATCTGTTGGGGGAAGTGTGGCGATATCAAAATCTGTGCATATTAAAGATCTACTCGTTTTTTGCAGTACAGCTCATAACTAAAATAAAGGAACTCTTCAGAAATGGTTGAATATGTGATGTTGACAAAAACAAAACAAAAAGGAGACCGGTACACTCCTAGGTTTCTCCGTCGGCATTACTCACTCGAACGGTTTGCCATTTTTTATCGGAAGATGCTCTTTGCGACGACGTTCTTTATTTTGCAGACATCTTTTGAACCTCGTGCGTAGATTGTAATGGAGTCTTTCATTCTAACTCTGCTCATGGCGACGTACAGTTGACCGTGACTGAACACCGGAGTCTTCAGCAATAAACCCACTTTGTTGACGGTTTGTCCTTGTGCCTTATTTATGGTTATGGCGTAAGCCAGATCTACAGGAAATTGTACTCTCCGAAAGTGTAGGCCGGTTCCGTCGGGGCGACGATCTTCGTACGTGAAAGGTAAGACGAAGAGAACGCACGTTTTTCCGCGATACGGTCCCAGGGCGATTTTGCAGTGTAACAACTGTTGACCCATATCCGTGACGATGAGACGCGTGCCGTTGGATAGACCCTGCCTTACGTCTAATTTTTTAGTAGAATTACTGTTGCCTTCTTTTTCAGTACCAGTCGGTGAGGCGGAAAGCCGGAAGGAATTTCTTGATTGAGCGACGCCACGTCATGTATTGCGGCGTGCACATCCAGTACCTGATTGTCTACGAGAGATTTGTCTGCAGATAGGTATTTCTTTTCTTCGCCGAGAAGCATGTTTAATATTCGACGATTGAGATCTCTAACGTCGGCGCGTCTGGCGCTAAGAAGAATTTTATCGGCCACGTTGTCGTCGTTAAACAAAATGTCCTCGTTTCGATATACAAACTTGATGAGCTCGTCTTCGCTGTTTACCAACATTTCGTCGGGAACCTGAAATTCTCCCGTACCGTCGGCATCTTCGCTTACGCGTTCTAGAAGATCGCTAAATTCGACTTCGTTTTCGTCGATTCTCATATTTCTGTTATGTTATCTCTTGCAACGATGTGAAGAGTTCTGAATTTTTTACGGAGGCCATCACCTTATCTTGTAAATCTCCGTGCGCTATCACGGGAAGAAGTTGCCTCCAGTCTCCTCCGATGAGTACTACTTTTCCGCCGAATGGAAATTTCGACAAACTGCTAATGGCTGTGTGTTTGCAAGCCTCGTCTACCATTTTGAATAAATTTCGGTGTAGCATACTAATTTCGTCGATTATCAACAGCTGCGATTTTCTTATGCGTTGAGCGACGACGTGATTCCACGCTATCGGTGGCACGCTGTTTGCGCTTTTCACGTCCAGAGGTAATCTAAAGGCGTTGTGAACTGTGGTTCCGCGCAGCAGCGGTTGCGCCGCGGCTCCGGTGGAAGCGGTTACCATTACGTATTTTCGGTATTTCACGAATAGATCTATGATCGTCTTGTAGAGGAACGTCTTTCCCGTTCCACCCGCTCCGTTGACGAAAAACAATCTGGGTGTGGAGGTGGAATTGGTCGGTGACGTTTCTGTTGCGGTGATTACTACGTCTACGATATGTTTTTGTTGTTCGTTTAGTCGTCTGTAAGATGGGAAGTTGACGTAATTATTGATGTGTTCGTCTTCTATGTCTTCGTCTACATTTTGAGATCGTAACGCCACGGTGGGATCTAACTCGTTTTCGTCGTCAAAGGCGTCGTTTTCGCCAAAAAAGAATTCCCTTTCGTCGTTGCAAACGGTTTGGTAATTGGTGGGCATGGGAATGCCAAAGTCCGCATTACTTTTCCAATGGTGACCTAACAGGCGATTTAGTAAACACAGCGCTACGTTAATTCTTCTCGCTCTTTCTCTTTCGCGCAAATTCCTGGTGTCGTACATGAAATGAATAAATTCGTTCCAAAGCGGCAGAGGATCTGATACGTGGCCCAAAAGTATGATCTGCGCGAACAACCTTCGCATCATTCTCGGATTTCCGACGTTGCAGGCTTCGAAAAGGGTTCTGCGCCAAACTTCCAGGTCGTCTAACAAACCCATGCCTTTTGCACATTCCACGAAGGTCTCGCAGGGCGTTGCAAGGCACTTCAATCACGTGATAATTGCGACTTTACCTAACCCTGTAGCGATGCAAAAAGATGACACCTATTACGACATTTGACATGGTTGGTAACACTTTGAATAGTTGTAACCTTTCTTTTCTTTTTATTAATTTATTTTATTAAAATATGAAACACACATTTATATGTTTTATATAGGCGAGTGTACTCCGATAATATGAATTCCCAAATATTTACACGGCCAGTCCTCGTTCGACCGTGTCACTACCAAGAGCCTGTATATTGAATTATTTTTTACAAATTTTAATTAATCTTCTCGTTACCAATTTTGTCTATGATGACTATGGTTGCTCACATACACAAAGTAGATGGACCGAATCATTCATACCCACCTGTGTTTGGCATATACATTAATTCTTCTGGTAAGTGTGTTTTCATGGACCCCCTTGGTGCGCCCCTATAGCATTTCTACTAAAAATAATGTCTCAGACTATTCCTTTTTAAAGTGTTTGTGTTATCAAGTTGTTAATATGTTATTTGTAATTGTGAAAAATAGTTTTATATTAATTAGTTATATTAGTCACATATATCTTTATGCAATGTTATTTTATGCACAGAAATGTTTTATATAGTTTTTGTGCTTTACTAACTTACACTTTATATGAAGTACCTACTTGAAGATCGAAATAATTATCCAAACATATCTTTGGAAAAGTCAATAACAACTAATTCTAATCTCAATTTTGTAATATTTTTTTATGTAGACGACAAATACAACGTTTGGAATTAAAGTGTTCTACGAATCTTCCACTGTAACGTTAGGTAAATGAAAATGGAAAAATGTAATCATCTGAAGTGTATGCATTTTTTTAAACACATTTGAAATTAATCTATTAAAAGTAAAACCTGAAAGACATGCTTGATGCATTGGAAGAACGTCTCCGATATCTGCAATGAAAATAGAAATAGTTGAAACACACCTAATTTGTTTTCACACATTTATTGATGATGGCCTTGATGGGGCCCTATATTATCATTATAAGTGTAGTAGTTAATAGTTTTCCCCTCATTATTTTTATTGTTATAATTCTCCCTCCTCCAACCTCTCCAATCTTTTCTTCTATAATCTGTTTGTGTGTTTCTTCTCTATGTTCACTTCTCGATCGGTTCTTTGTTTACTTCGTCGATAACTACACTGCTCAACATTTGAACTGGTACACTTACAAGAACATATATAAATAACAATTTACTACTTTTTGAGCGACACCTGCTTGCTTAATTGATAGTATATGGTTCTGGGAAACACTTTTAGGGCGAAGAATTAAAAGAATAAAACTTAAATAACGAATTTCAAATGTTTTAATAGAAAAATAACAAAATCTTCATTTTAGTAGTACAGAAAAGTTTGAGCTGGAAAGAAATGATAACCAAACACTTAAAAATTAATAATGCGTGGGGCCTCCTCTAGCTCTTATGACCTCTTGGCAACGTCTTGGCAAGCTGGAAATCAAATCCCGAATGTAATACTGAGGAATATTTAGCCATTCTTCCAAAACGGTAATTCGGAGCTGATGATGATTGTTTGGATCCACTCCTTGTGACCTTATCAACCTTTTCAGGTAATCCCATACGTTCTCTATGCGATTAAGATCTGGAGAGTTCGCTGGTCAATCCATGCGCGTAATATTGTTGTCTTCAAAAAATGCATTGATTTGCCTTGTTCTGTGAGGACGGGCGTTATCGTCGATAAACACGAAACCATCGCCTATTTCATTGACAAATGGCAACACTACAGGTTGTAATACCTCATTAAGATACCTGACACTATTCATTGTAGCATTTCCAAGCATAACCAATTCAGTACGACGAGTCGCAGAAATACCTCTCCAAACGGTAATTGAACCACCTCCATAAGCTTGATGGTAAGTCACGTGGTTCTCAATATAGCGTTCTCCTCTGTTTCTGCTAACTTTCACTCTTCCATGTGAGCTATGAAGACGCACTCTGGTCTCGTCACTGAATAAAAAACGACCCCAATCTTCACCATTCCAATTTGCATGTTGGTGTGCCCACTCTAGCCTTCTTATTTTGGGGGCTCTGGTCAACAATGGACATTTTTTAGAAGATCTGGACCTTAAATTTACCGCATTAAGCCTTCTTCTTACTGTTTGAGTGGATACTTGAGTGCCTGTTGCATTCAATAACTGAATTTGGAGTGTTCTTGCAGTAGAAAATCTATTCCTTCGACACTGAACCGTAATAAAACCGTCCTCCCTGACTGTTGTACTGCGATTTCGCCCTCCGCCGTGCCTATGTTGGACAGATCCAGTATCATTAAAACTCATTCGAACTCTTCTGATCACATTGTGGCTCACATTGAAATGGGTAGCAACAGTTCTTAGCGATGCACCAGTCATAAGCATTTCCATAGCTTGGCTCATCGCTTCAATACTTAAACGCCCAATAGCATCTTTAAAATGCAGTCAACCACTGCATTAAAACTTACTTGAGAAATTCGCAAAAATTCTCTTAAAACTTGATAAAAGTATAAGCGTCCGCGAGTTCAGTAACTGCACTTATGACAGATAATAACAACAAACAACAATTGAATCGCAAATGTCATTCGATAGGCATTTGTTTGCATTCCGAAACACACCCCTAATCATGTAGCAAGTCGTGCCAAAAGCCTAAGAAGGGTTGTTTACCTTTACTGCATGTTATATAAGTGTACCAGTTCAAATGTTGAGCAGTAGGGTGGAGCGAAAGTATAGGTGTAAATATTTTTTTCAAAATTTATTTGGTCCTATATGCGGAAAAGTGGTCTCATATACAGTGGATTGTTTTAGTAAAATTTCAGTTTTTTCTGATAATAGTTAGCGGTGCCCCAGAGACCATGAATAATTTTTAATTTCGGAAAATGTATATCAAGGATAATAATAATATTGCATTGATATAAAAATAATGAAAAAATTCAAAGAGAATGCATTTATTAAAAGAAAACTTACAAAACATACATTTTGTTCTATGAAATAAATCAAAAAACTTACAAAGTTTTGAAAAACTCGGATTTCGTATTGAATTTAGGCATTGCGGTGCGAGATGAGATTCGTGCTCTAATAAAACCATCTCTTGCTTCGGCACCACACACTAAGGATGATGCTTCCGTTACCAATTTAATACAACGTTCCACAGCTTGGGTATGGCAAGGGAATTTTAAAATCTCTATTTCTTCTGGAACCTTTGCAATCATGCTTTTCAACAGCTGATCAGAAAAGTGTTTGGTAATTGGCGGCTCAGTTATACTGAAACTGATAGTGTGTTTGTTATGCCATTCTATCAGTTCTGTGTAATTAGTAGCATTAAAATTAATGTCAGGTATTTTAAACTGTCGGAGAGTGACAGATGTTTGAGGCCGACATTTCAAAATGCGCCTTAAAGCGAGTTCTCGAATATGTAACCTGGTATCGCCAAGCATTGCCAGCAGCAAGTTTTCATGATGCGCAAAATATCCATTAGTTTGAATTGTTCTATCAACAAGTGTTCTCAAATTATGTGGCAAAAATCTTGAGCGTCTGATTGTGTTATACAAATGAAGAGGCCCATATTTACACGATGACTGTACTTTAATGTCAAACCAAGTGGGAATATAAACTTTTTGAGTATATTCAGCTAAATGCACGAAGTTTTCTGATGGATTACTTGTGGCCACATATAAACGCAAAATTCGATTAGCCGTAGTTAACCACCGCGAATGAGCTATTTTACCAGGTTGTCGGTTAGCTAAACCGCTTAGAACTTTTCCAGATGAAACAGCAATACTAATTTCAAGCATATATTTCTGATCGCTACTCAAAATACTAGGGTCAATATTTGGCAATTCATTAGTAATCTTCTGAAAATTTACTACAGGCAGTTGATCACAAAACTGCAATTTTTTTCCAATGTCTCCCGAAAATGCGGAAGGTCCTGTTGTTTTGCCAATTAAATGTTGTATGAAATGCCTTAGCGGAAGCTCATTGGCATGTAATAAGCAAATGAACCATTGCAGTGGTCTGTTCAAGTGGACTTCTAAACGACGAATTACTCCGTTATGGATACCAGTATTAACTGCCGTACCATCGCAGCCTACAGCAACCAAATCTAATAAATTTGTGTTTGTTTGCAAAAAAGATAGAAGACTTTGTTCAATAGTTTCGGCAGTTCCGGATGGTACCGCCAAGTGCCCAAAATATTTTGATCCTGGTTCAGATAGCAGTACAATGTGTTCTTCTACTACTGTTTTCTTGTAGTATTTGTTGCCTCTCTTTTCTTGGAAAAGTGTGCTGTCTTTGCGACCGTCAAAATAGATTGCTTTTAGAGGTTTACTTATGGTCTCTGGTTTTTTACACTCGTTGTCTCTGTTTTTCTTTCTTTCTCTTCTTACTTTGCTTCTGTCTATTATTTTTTCAGTTCTATCTTCGTTGATTAAGCCCAAATCTTTCAGCACTGCACTGACAATAGTAGCAGCCGATCTGTCAGAAACGCCCGTACGATCGCAAGCTTGAGCTAAGCTAGGCAGTTTTACACGCATTTGATTTGTATTTTGGAGCGAATCACAACGATTCGCTTCAATGCGACTGTTGTTCATTTCCACTTCACCTGAACTGTTTTTGTCTGAACTTTCATTACCTGAACCTTCGTCAATAAAGCCTTTTGATGTTGAAGGCTTTGGGAACAGGTGACATTCATTCAGGTCAGACGATCTTGCTGCAGTAGTGGTCTCCGTCGCTTTTCTGTATGCAGCACGTTCAATTCTTTTTGTTGTTGCCCGATCAACAGACCCAATTACCATTTTTCGCTCACTTCTTTGGTCACTTAAAAAAGTTCGTTCTCTCACTGGAACTTTTATTTTGCAGCTACATAAAGAAATATTCTTACATTTGCACAAGGAAATGTCAAAAAGTTTGTTTTCATAAACATTTTTAAAGTTGTTCAGTTTTGAATTCAGGTGATCTGTTTTGCGATTTTTGATAGGTTTTTTGACATTTCTATATTTTTTGTGGAACTCCTTTATCAAATGCAAAATTTGTTGATCTGACACGATAGGAATAGAGGACTTCGACCAAATCACTTTAATTTCGGTTAGTAAAATTGAGGAAATGTTTGTTATTGTTGGCTCTGCTTTGTTTGCTGACGAATCTAGCAACATTTGCCTAATAAATAAATAATTTCGCATAATGTCGGCATAAGTAGGAAGCAAATTTTCCATAAATGTACGAGGAGCTCCAAATATAGGACACTTGACCACATTTCTAGTTTTTGGCATTTTTATTTAATTATTAGCACAAAACACCAACAATAAATAATAACTGTACACCACTGTTCAGAAAAATTTTCAAGATAGTCGATCCCGAAACGTCAATTTTAAAGTTAACAGCGATATAAACACGTCCGAACTCTATTGAATACTAAACGGATACTAAAACAAACGGCCGGCGCAAATAGTACTAATGAACGCGTGGCGTGATTTTCAAAGTGGTGGGGGCACCGCTAAATCATGTCCGATCGAGTTCATTTTTTTTTGGTGCAATATCTTATAGCTAGACCACTTTTCCGCGTATAGGCTTAATCAAATTTAAATGTAAGGTTTTTCGCTCCACCCTATTGAGCAGTGTATTTTCTGGTTCTTCTCTATGTACACTTCTTCGATGGCTTCTTTCTCGTTCTTCTCTTTTGTTTTTTTCTACTCTGATTACTGGCTTCTCTTTCTTCATTTTTTCGTACTCTATTGTTTTCTTCTCTATCACTGTGATCGTCATCCTCCTGTATAAAAAATAGGTTTACTAAAGAATATGTACCTATTTAAAAGTGTCAATGTAATTACTATGTCGTAAGTGTGTGTATACTGATTTGAATAAAATGTCAGTTTTTTTACATTCATATAACTTACTAGCCGTTTACCCGCCGCTTCGCCCGCGGTCTTTCACTTCTGTCATATTGAGGCCAAACCATTGACTGGACCAAGTTGAACATATATGAAAAATGTTCAGCTCGTCGAGGCCCTTGTATATATCCCCAAGTCCATGTTTTATTTTTATTGATTTCATTTGTAAAAAAAATATGGTAAATGAAGAACCGCTCGACCGATTTTGTGCAAACTTCACATAAACCATCTGCTAAATAGTCCGAACAAAGCCTAAACATTTGGTTTGGATAGGTGAGCCAGCTCTTGAGTTATAAAATTACAATGAAAAGTGGCATTGATTTTTATAGATATACAGTGTGTCTAGTTAAGTTGGCAACATATGGGAAACTTTTTTATTATTAATTTTACGAAAAAAAGTTATTCTTTATAAAAAGCTCTGCATGTTCTAAAATCTAAAATACAATCATCAGATATTAAATTTTTTCAGTCGTGTACGCGGTTTGTCAAAAAATATGAATTTTGCTCAAGAGTAAAGTACCTTTATTTTTGACAATATCGAAAATTGTTATTAAAAAAAGTTAATCAGAACTAAAAACTACGTTCAAATATGCAATTACATCCTGCTAGTAAAAAATGTTTTTTTACAACTTTTTCTCCGGTAGGTAGTAATTTGAGAAAAAGTTGTAAAAAAAATTTTAACTAGCAGGATGTAATTGCATATTTGAACGTAGTTCTGATTAACTTTTTTTAATAACAATTTTCGATATTGTCAAAAATAAAGGTACTTTACTCTTGAGCAAAATTCATATTTTTTGACAAACCGCGTACACGACTGAAAAAATTTAATATCTGATGATTGTATTTTAGATTTTATAACATGCAGAGCTTTTTATAAAGAATAACTTTTTTTCGTAAAATTAATAATAAAAAAGTTTCCCATATGTTGCCAACTTAACTAGACACACTGTACATAGATTTGCAACTTCTACAATTTAAAAAAATCCTACCTAGTAACTGGTCATATTAGGTGTTTTCTTTGTTTTCGTTTTCTCCATGATGTATGCTATTGATGAATATCTGAAAATGACGAATTGCACATTACATTAATATAAATTGTTATTTCATTGTTGTTATATGGTTTGTGACATGTATTTGAAAAAAAACAGAATGATAAGTGAGGATAATGTGTAGCTGTAGGCTGTAGGTAGATAATTGAATTGTCATATAGTGGATGCATGAAGTAAAATTGTTTAAAATAAAGAAGAAAATATATGTGGATATGTGCAATGTTAAAAATAACGTTGATGGAATTACGATTTATTGAAGATGCATGTGAAACGAAATAAAATTGATTTTCACTCAGGTAAACATTATAAAAGGGATCGATAAAAATGAAAATAAATAAAAATAAGACGTACCTACTTATGCTACCTTAAATGCGCAACTTTAAAAATGATTTTATGTTTTAAATTACAGAAGTAGTGTACAGGGTGGGCCAAATTCGATGTTTTCATGGGGTACAGCAATAACCATAAGAGTTAGCAAAAAACTAATAAAGTACTTATGAGCTCTTTTTAAAAGAAAAAAACGGTGGCATAATCAGATTACACATATCACGATTATTTACGTAGATAGAGGGTGATAACCAAAAAGTAGCATTTTCGAAAAACCGCAATATTTTCTTTATTATAGAAGTTAAGGTCATGAAATTTTCAAGATATAGGTAAGAGGATATGGCAATTTTAAAAATGGCATCAACAAATTTCTACGCCCACTAAGTTGCGCACGAGAAAAGTCAACTTTCATTTTTCTTATGGACGCCATATTGGATTTTTACTTTATCAAAATCCTCATTTGAAATGCTCTTCAACCATGTATAACATGTTTATGTTTGATAAACATAAATAATAAAAAAAAAATTAAGATCTCGTGGTAGTAGGCTTTGATATTTCTATTAAATTTTTCCAGAGTGGGCTTTGCTGTCTCTTCATGTAATCATGTAACTGTCAAAATAGAATTTATTGTAGGGGTCATTTGTGTGCAGTTAATAATTTGTGAGTTTTAAAATGAATTACTATTGAAATAGTGAGAAATATGATATGTTGCAGTGTTTTATTCTCTGTCGCTGACAATAAACTCTATTTTGACAGTTAGATGATTAAAAAAGAGACACCAAAGCCCACTATGGAAAAATTGAATAGAAATCAAAGCCTACTACCACGAAATCTTAATTTTGTTGTTTTTTATTATTTATGTTGACCAAACATAAACATGTTATACATGGTTGAAGAACATTTCAAATGAGGATTTTGAGAAAGTAGAAATCCAATATGGCGTCCATAAGAAAAATGATAGTTGACTTTGGCCGTGCACAACTTAGTGTTAGTAGGCCTAGAAATTTGTTGATGCCATTTTTAAAAATGCCGTATCCTCTTACCTATATCCTGAGAATTTCATTTTTCAGAAAAATGTAATATTCGCGCCTTTAGAGCGAATGTGACAGTAGAAAAAGTCATATAATGTGTAGTACCTACCTTAAAATATCTTTCTTTTAAACCAAAAAAAGCGTCAAAATTCATTCGGGAGTGCCTAATGTCGTTCCTTCTTTTTCAATTCTTGAAGACTAGCTTTGACACCCTATTTTAAAAACCCTGCATTTGTACCTATCCGTGTTGTAAACGGAAATTTTCGAAACACACGTTAGTAGACTTTGTACCACGAAAAGGTCTTTTCTTTAACTCTTTTACATTTAAAGATACAAATTAAAGAAAATCATTGCGGAAGAGTTTGAAAATTCCAAAAAAAAACAATGAAACGTGCATTGTAATTATGTAACTGTAATGTATAAAAAAAGATACCTTCGAAGGGGTTCCCGACCGTACGGTTCGGTAGCGACCTCCTTTACCACTCGGCCACGGGGTAATTGTTTAGCTAAATACATTCTTAAATCATATGAACCTACAATTATTATATCGAAATTCTATTTACTAAGCTGAGTACGGCTCTTGTGGATAATCTCGAAACATTTTTGCAAATCTATGTAAAATGATTAATTTCCAACATCCCTAAACAATTTTCATATTTGTAACTTGTTTAATAACGAAAATACGAGCGTTTAACGTTTTTGACCTAATTCTGGTAAATTGTAAGGGTAAAACGTCACGTACCCCTTTCCTTTACGTCTCAAAAATGAAAGGGCGTCACGAGCGCGGTACCTGAACAGGATTTACAATTTACAAATTCGATTTGAGGCGAAATTGTGACATTTAAATTTTGACGTTTATTTTTGCGCTTTTGCATTTTGAAAACGATGTTTTTCTTATATTTTCGCCACCCCATCGAATAGAAAGAGGGGGGGGGGGGCTTTAACGAAAGGCCGAAACCTCCCTTAAGCGGGAGAATATATAAAAAGTAGAAAAGCTGGAAAAAGGGCCGTCAAAAATGCGTATTTGTTTCGTTTGGGATAGAAATTTAAAGAAATTTTAGCAAATTGTCCCATTCTTTTCCCCGTATCTTTGTCAATTTTCCGAGTTTCGCGATAATTGTCACAACCGAAGGAAGGGGGAAGTTTCGCCTTTCCGACGATACGAAAAAAAGGGGGTGGGGGTCGCCGTTTTGGAATTGGAGATATAGCGCGTGCGGCAAAGGTCGACGCGGAGCAAAATCGGATGGCCCTATTGGCAAAAAAAAGTATCGTGTGCGACGGGGAACATCTACCGACTCGTCGGCGTAAAAAAATTCTGGAATTTTTAGCGAGAAGTGCGATTTTTGGCGATTCACATTTATTGTGTTTTGTAATGCTGACCGCCGTTGAAAAACCGCTGTAAATCGAAAAATTTTTTTTTCGAATTTTTCCGTTATTTTTTTTGCCGGGAGCGCGACGACGTAAAAAGAAACGATTTCGCAAAAGTTTCGTCAAAATCGGTAGACGGATGCGAAAGGTACCCCGGAGAAAGTGCGCTAAAAAATCGCCAAATTTGATGACCCCTCCGCGGGGGGATGAAATTGTTTCGTGTCGATTTTCCGTCGGCCCACCCTAACGTGAGAGTAAAGCAAAAAAATTCGTCCTCCTGCAACCTACCGTTCGGCCGAAAAGCGCGTTCGAATGTCAAAAGTTTGAGTACCGATGGCGGTCGAACGGTAAATATCGAAACGTCGCTGCGGGCAGCGTTTGATTCGTTCTCACAAGTAGTACCGACAGCGAAAAAATCGCGGCGGCAGGATTCCGATTTTTCGTTTTAGAGCGCCGCGAAGTTTGCCACCCCGCAAAATTGCGCATTGAAAAAAACAAAAAAAAATTCGTTTGGATTCGAGGACCAAAAAAACAAAAAATTTTGTACCGCTTCGAAGGACCAAAAAATGTGAGCCCAAAATTGTGTATTAGTTATTTGTTAAAATGCTTCACATTTCACGTCTCCGCTAGAATTCGTCGATTAAGTTCGAAGATTTCACTTCTTTTTGCACCACAGAGGTGATGCAAGAGCCAAATTCGTTTAAGTTGACCGAATTGAGTGTGAAACGATATGAGACGTGCCATATATCGAACAAAATGTATTTGACGGGTTGGAGGAGGTGAGTCGTTGCATTATGCATTGGGGGGTAATTTTAAAATCGAAATATCGTCTTCTAAAGTCCACAAATGCAGTGTATGTCGTTGATAAAAATTTGACGCGACATGTCACGTGGATGTTATTTTAAGGGTCACCTATAAGGTTGTGGGGGTGTATTTGTAATTAGGGGTGAAGGATACTTCTAAAATCTATATAATAAGCATTTTTATCTAAAAAAAATTAACGAATAATTGTAAGTATGCGATATGATATATACCTGTATCAGCGCCTGAGTGGCAATATACGTTTAGATTAGCGTTTTTTTTAGTTTCAAATGCTGTTGAGTATCATATTCCTGTTTTTGTATCAATTGAAAAAAAATATACTCAACCTACCTTTAACCTAAGCGCCTGAGTTCCAATATACGTTTAGTTTGGCATTTTTTTTAGTTTCAAATGCTGTTTAGTATCATATTCCTGTTTTTGTATCAATTGAAAAAAAAATATACTAAACCTACATTTAACCTAAGCGCCTGAGTACCAATAAACGTTATTTAGCATTTTTTTAGTGTCAAATGCTGTTTAGTACAATAATTGTATAACCGGACTTTTCGCTTCTTTCGACCCGATTTTTTCCCGAAAGTCGATTTTTCTGAGCGCGTGGGGGGGGGGAGTAATCGAAAGACCCCCCCCCCCCACGATTCGAATCAAAAGAAGCGCCTTCGCGAATTAGGGGCGCTTTCGAAATTTCGAGTCCCGGTCGCTCATTTTAACGGAGATATGAACGAAAAATGCGAATTTGACTTATTACATTATTGTATATTTCTTAAAAATATACCATTAGATATAACATAAAAAAGTATTGGTTTAAAACTTTGCTCCCGCCGTTTTTTTTTTAAATTCAAGGCTTTATTACAAAAAAACGATTACATACATTAAGTTTCAAAGTATTGTCCATTGTTGGCTACTACTTTGTCCCATCTCTCGGGCAGTAAGCGAATCCCGCGGCGAAAAAATTCTTCATCTTTCGATAAGATCCATGAGTCGATCCAAATTTTCACTTCTTCATACGAATTAAAGTGTTGGTCAACCAAGCCGTGTGCCATTGAACGAAATAGGTGATAATCAGACGGAGCAACATCTGGAGAGTACGGCGGGTGAGGTAAAATTTCCCATTGCAAGGTTTCGAGATATTTTTTCACCACTTTTGCCACGTGTGGTCTAGCATTGTCATGCTGTAAAATAACCTTGTCGTGTCTCTCATTATACTGCGGCCGTTTTTCTTTTAATGCGCGGCTCAGGCGCATCAATTGAGTTCGATAACGTTCACCTGTGATGGTTTCAGACGGTTTCAGAAGCTCATAATAAATTACGCCGAGCTGATCCCACCAAACGCATAGCATGACTTTTGAGCCATGAATATTCGGCCGAGGAGTTGACGTAGCAGCATGACCGGGCAATCCCCATGATTTCTTGCGCTTGGGGTTACTGTAATGTACCCATTTTTCGTCCCCAGTAACAATACGATGGATAAAACCCTTTCGCTTTTGTCTTTCCAGCAGCTGTTCACAAGCAAACAATCGTCGCTCGACATCTCTTGGTTTCAACTCGTACGGTACCCAATATCCGGCTTTCTGAATCATTCCCAGCGCTTTCAGGCGTTTTGAAACTGCTTGCTGACTCACACCCAATGATTCTGATAATTCTTTTTGAGTTTGACACGAGTCTTCACTAAGAATCGCCTCCAATTCTGCATCTTCAAAAACTTTTTCTCTTCCACCACTATGCCGGTCTTCAACAGCAAAATCACCACTCTTAAAACGTTGGAACCATTCCCGACACGTTCTGTCACTAATAGCCGTTTCACCATAAGTGTCTGAGATAATCCGGTGAGCCTCAGCAGCAGATTTTTCGAATTAAAATAAAATAACAATACTTCCCGCAAATGACGAGAATTCGGTTTAAATTCGGACATATTTAATTCAATATTTTTTTATGATGTAAACAAAAATTAAATTATATCAACGTAGGGTTATCTTTACAAATGTCAAAACAAAGTGTTCGACATCTGTGATAAATTTATTTCAACGACTACCGACTGCTACTGTCATCTTTTGGAAAACGGCGGGAGCAAAGTTGTAAACCTGTGTTATATAAAAATGTAATTCGCGTTTTATTTTTCGCAGTAATTGGCAAGCGGAAGCGAACTGATTTTACCTCTTTAGGAAAATATTTAAGTATATAAAACTGGAGAACATTTATTTCGGTCAAAATTAACAAATAATAAAAAAACAGTAAGTTGAAACATGAAGATTCTTGAAAAAAATAGGCGCTGCATAGGTTTCGCACACAGGCGCTGTATGGGGTCGGCGCGCCCCTTATGCAAGGATTTTCTATATTTTTTGCAATGTACAAAATTTGGCCATGTATTACAGCAATATTGAGTAACTGAAAGAAGATACACAAAGGCTATCTGTTGGTTCTCCTCGATACAGAGTAGTTACTACACATCTGATCTACACAGTCTACAGCACCTTTTGTGGAGTTGTAAAAGAGCATAATTTCGGGTTTTTGAGGTTCTTCATCCACTTTTGCGTCACTGTGAATGGTTGATAATCGACCACAGCTTTATTTCGTTTTGGTACAAAAGAAACGAGACTTACATCTTTTTGAAATGCAAAAACACTTGAACGTGCTGGTTTTGTTTTATTTGGAAGGAGTTCTGAGGGTATCTCTCGTTTGTTCTTCTTGAGTGTTCCAACCACAGTCATTTTATCCTTCAAAAGCCATGATGCTAGCGGATAACTAGAATACCAATTATCACAGGTTAAATTGCGGTATCCCCTTTCCACGGTTGGACTAACCGATGGACAATATCTGTCGCGGTATTAGACTGCTTATAGGGGGTTTATTATACCGTTCCAAATTAGAAACGTAAAATGTCTTTGAATCGCATACAACAAACATTTTTAATCCGTACTTCGCGGGCTTATTCGGAATGTATTGGATGAAAGAACACTCTAAATTCCTCTAAATGGAATTAACATTTCATCTATTGTCAACGTTTCGCCAAGGCAAAAGTTTCCCTTACATGTCGTCCGGAAAATATAATTGAAAAGCACTTAGTTCCATCACTGATACTGGTTGAATTTTGCTTTAATCCAGGAAAATTTTTTATTATATTTTTGCAATTTGTTTTACTAAATTTACTGACCAATGGATATTGACAGCTTTTAAAGTGAGACAAGTTTTTTTCTTTTGCTATTTGTTTTCGCCAATGTAATAATTTTTGTTTCCCTTCTTTAATGATAATTCGACCTTGTCAGTTCATTGCTTCTTGTCTGTAGTACATTATAAAAGTAATGGGCATTTTCTGGGAAAAATAGATTTATCGATCGGACCTGTACGAATAGTTAACCGACAAGAGTCTCACAATTTAAAAAGTAATTCTTATGCACCGTTGTTCTTTTAGCTGCACCATGGAAGCAGTAGTAGAGGAAAAGAGGGTCCGGGTTTCTGCAGAGTGTATGGACTTACAAGCAAAAGGTATAAAATATGAAATCTGCTATACATAGAGCAGTTAAACTTGCGCAACAACTTTCAAGGCCAGCAAAATTTAAACAATACAAATATCGGAAACAGACGAATTTTTACCAAAATCAACAAGAACGTGCTTTGCTTGATTATTTATTGAGAGCATCAGAAATGTGCTATGGGTCGAGTACCACAGGTCTGCGCCAACTAGCATATAAATTTGCACAGAAGTTGAATATTCCGTACCCCGCAAAGTGGCATGTCGAACGAAAAAGTGACTTAGATTGGCTAAAACATTTTAAAAGGCGACATAGAAATATGTCTCTCCGTAAACCGGAAAAACAAGTCTAAACCGAGCCACTGCATTCCAACTACTGTAAATAATTTTTTCAACAATTTTGAACGCACAATGGCCAGAAATAATTTCACGGTTGATAGAATTTATAACTGTGATGAAACGGGCATTACCATTGTTACCGATCCACCCAAAGTTTTAGGGGACTAAAACAAGTTGGTCAGGCTACTTCTGCCGAAAGCGGCGCACCGGTGACACCATACCTCCTGCTTTCATTTTTCCGAGAGTGAATTTCAAGGAATATATGTTGCATGGTGCCCCTGTAGGTAGTGCAGGTTTCGCCTACAGAACCGGATGGATGACAGAAAACAACTTCCTCCGAAGTCTGCAACAATGAAATGTGAAGCGAATCACCTTTTAGTTCTCTTAATAATCGACAATCATGATTCTCACATTACCCTCGATACTATCGATTGTGCTCGAGAAAATCGCACTCCATTGTAGTCATAGGTTGCAACCTCTACACGTTTCCGTGTATTCCTCTTTCAAAACTTACCTCAAAAGTGCCCAAAAAGAGCGGATGCTAAGAGTCCATATTACGCTATTAAAGTACACTAAATTTGCAACAAGACGATGTCAATTTGGTCTATGCAGACCTGACAGTTGCTTAGATACAGCTCTTCAAAGATGTTGAGGCGAGTAAACAAATAGAAGGGTTTGTAAAATGAAAAAATAAGCATTATAATTGTAAAAAAAAAACATTGTAGATAGTAACTAAAATTTAAAGTTTATGTAGTATTATAAAACACTTCATTTTGTACAGTACTGTAAGGAAAATTATTATTACTACTTCTTTCTTTTACATCTTTGACGGATCAGACACAGGCTCTTAAAATTCATCGACCAGCTCAGGCAGGTCTAAATCATCATATGATGGTGGATTGAATGGTTCGTTAATGTGATCACGCATCAAGTCTGGTGTGTTCACGGTCTCCATAAACACTTTCAACGAGTTTGGTATTACAGAATCCACATCCTGCAAAAAATCATGTGTGGGCGGATATTCTTTTGTGCTGTACACTTGAGATCCAATATCCTTCTGGATGATATCAGCTGCTGCTTTAACCACCCGAAGTCGTTCTTCTTGAATCTTGAGGGTCTAACTTCTGTTCAGTATACCATGCATCTGACAAAATTTTGTATCCAGTATTTTTGAACCAAAGAACTGTTGTTTTGTTTGATGTGGTAGCTACCATTATTTCATCTCCGCGGCGTTTGATGGTTCGCACATCAGGTGGGTTCTCATCTGTGTCAGGGAAAACTGGCACTCTTCTGAGTTTTCTTCTAGAAAGTCGAAAATTTTGTCCATGGCTTCATTAACAGTGCCATGCGTACGTCCTCCCCTCTGTATCCCTTTTCCAACCGGTCTATACAGCTCCCGCTGACAAAACCGATGATATTTTGCATCTAATGCAGGCAAATAAGTGTCTTTTCAGATGCGTTCTATTATTTTGGCGACCCATTCATCGCCTCTTTTGCTTTCAATATGGTTGAAACCAGGAGCAAGCTGACTCAAATGACATTATTTCTTTTTCCAGGCTTGTTTTTTTCGGAGCTTGAATGAACAATGAATTCAAGTGTTATTTGTTTTCCACATAAAATATACACGTGTGTATATGCACGGGAGAGTTGATCTCACTTCCTTTTCACCACGTCGCATCGCACAGCTGGTTTGATCAACTTGGGATTGGTATATCTTTTTTGACATGCACGATGCACTGAAATCTCGTGCACTTTTTTCAGTAAACGTTCATATCCGCGGTTTGTAACACGCAAACGGGGTTTGCGTTACAACGGCCATGAAGGGCGCAGACGGCGCGCGCGATACATCTGGTCATAACAGAGGAGGGTTGCTGGTCACAAAAACGATCTTTATGCTTGTCCTTAGAGCTCACGGATGAACTACAAATCACTGTTACAACGCTAAGGCTTAGTGAGTAATTATAGCTGCTATAAAGCCGAAATATATTGTGGTTTCATTATAAAACCGGTGACAAAAGTTTTTATTGTTTTGGTGAAATTTTTTTTCTTGTTGATAAGAATTCCTGTTCATTGGGTAGTACGTTTTCCGAACATATATAGGGTGTCCCGGGACTAATGGGAAAAAAGTCAGAAGCGTGTAGTCTGAGTCTGAGATAATGTTAGTACTTCATATAAACTTTTTCTATGCAGGCCCTCGTTTTCGAGTTATAGGCCTCCAAAGTTTGAATTTTGAATTTGTTTTTCATTTTTAATTTTTGTACTGGTTATTTGATCTTTATAAAATTTTCCGCATAACTATAACGTACGTGTATGTTTATTTTGGAAAGGTAAACAGATTTACAGTAGTGCCTTGAAGCCAGAGACGGAGTACTCGTAATGGTTAGTGATCCAAAAATTTTGTGTTAGTTAAAGCTGTTCATAAAGCTACCGCGCAAACGGTGACCGAATTCCTCGAAAACGATATTTTTTTAATTTGCGGAGTCAAATTTATATGGTGGATAACGGATCACAATGCGTGAGTTTGCAATTTAAAAGATTTATAAAATCTGACGGTGTTAACCACTTATGGTATAATGGAAATTACCATCCCCAAATTAATTTTGTAGAACCTTTTCATTTATCTCTTTTAGGTTGTATGCAGTTCAAATTGTAATATATAATATACAATGCTTAAGGATTTGTGGATTGCGCTAGGAGGGTACATATATAGTCGGCGCGAACGTAGGTCTTACATTCGAACCCTTTGTACTACCTCCCTTAGTTCTAAACCACATCGCTTAGCTCCAGATGAATTGGAAATGGGGAATGGCGAGAATCTGTGGTGACTACAGGAGATTAAATTCCTGTACCATCGCAGACAGTTACCTCTGTACTCACATCAACTACTTTTCATATAAATGTATTCTAAAAAACAAAAATACATTTTCTACATTATATTTTGTTAGAGCTTATCAAATCCCAGTACATGAACAGCACATTGCCAAAACCGCAATAATCACACCATTTGGCTTATTTGAATTCGCAAAGATGCAATTTGGTCTTCGAAATGCATCTCAAACCTTTCAAATTCGTGGGGTTTTAAGAGACTTAATTGCTTCATCATCGCAGGAACAACATGCAACACACCTTAAACGACTCTCAAAGTATAGCATATCCTTAAATCTCTATAAATGCGTTTTTGGTATGTCGGAAATTCAATTTCGTAGGCTACCACATCTCCCAACAAGGCACACAACCTTTGCCAGATCTTGTCCAAGCTATCATGGAGTGCAAACGTCCTACTGTAGTAAAAGAGTTACTACGCTTTCTTGGACTTTTATCGTAAGTTTGTACCCAAGACAACGGAATATCAGTTAATCCATAACAGTGTCTTAAAACATAGTAAGAGAAATGATCAAACCCCCATTGAGTGGAATCAAACTGCTATCGAAGCATTTGAAAAGTGCCAATCCAGTTTCTCAAACGCATCATTTACTAATTCATCCGTGTTCACACAGCCCACTATCTCTTACGATGAATGGTTCAGATAATGCAGCTGGTGCAGTGGTGGAGCAGCTACAAAATGGTATGTGGAAATCAATCTGTTTCTTTTCACGGAGATGTTCTGAGACTCGTCATAATCAATTTACTTAAGTATCGAGGGGCGAACTTTTACCATTTTTACAGATCATAAGCCACTAACATTCGCGTTCCAACAGAAACTTGATAAAGCCTCACCAATTCAAGCTAGACACTTGCACTACATTTCACAATTTTCATCTGACATCGACCATACTGATATAAATAGACATTTGCAACTGCACATGTGCATGCATTCATTGCCAGAGAGCAAAAGTACAACACACCAAAACACAGCCAAGCACAATGAAAGTACCAGATGCTCCACAGCAGGTAGTTCAATGAGACATAATTGGTCCATTGTCACCTTGCAATGCTTTTACCTATTGTCTAACGTGCATTGATCGATACACAAATTGGCCAGAAGTTTATCCAATACCTAACACCGTTGCGGAAACAATCGCAGAAATATTCCACAGGAGGTGGATTTCTCGTTTTGGCGCTCCATCAACAATCATTACTGACCAAGGCCGCCAATTCGAGAGTACAAAACTCGGAAACAAATTTCCGTAAATGGCACGCTAAGGATGGTTTAACTTTCAGCATTTTTAAAAAAAGACTGACACAAACTCTTCTTTTCAACTTGTATGTTTTAACTAAAATTGTAACCAACCAAAACAATTTAGTACGTTTAGCCATGTTGAACATACGATATTGTTTTAAAACTTTACCACTCACATTTTTTTGGAATACTTTTCTTTCTTTTGAATTCTTCTGTAGAGAAACAGCAGTTGTACTTAATTGCCTAGTTAATACCTCACCAAATAAATGCTTCTTTCGCACTTCAGAAGGTACAATAAAATACCTCACCAAATAAAAGCTTCTTTCGCACTTCAGAAGGTACAATAATATATACTAGTAAATTGTCAACTTTGGTGTTTGGTGACGGCTCTTGGGATTTACCTCTCTTCAAATTTCTTGCTTTTCTTTTCTATCGTTGAAGTTTCTTTTTCAATGAATCGATTTTTCTTTGCATGTCGATTATTGTTTGCTTTTCTTGTTTATAGTTCGATATGCCTTGCCTCTCTCCTTCCTAACTATTTTTCTGCCTACTCGTTTGCGTTCTGTTGAGACTGGTATATTGCATTCTTCGTCACTAACAGGTGGAGTATCTTTTAATATATTTGCTTCAACTTTTTTTTTCAGTCTGTATTTTCTAGAGCTTTCCTTCCAAATTTCTTTGTTTGCGCTTCTCTCTCTCTCAGTCATATCTTTTATAAATGTTACTTGGTTAAGAGACTTCTTTCTTAGATAATACTCCCTATCTTTCGCTCTTTTCATCTCTCTTTGTTCTGGGGTTAAGTTATCCAGATACCTACGTTTTCTGGCATTTCCCTTCTCACGATGTTTTATATGTATAGGCGGAACTATTTTTGTTAAGATTTTTTTTAGAAGATCTCTTCTTCTTTCAACTTTTTCAGGATCCATGTCTCTTTGTGACTATCTATAACAAATTTTCATTTTAAGCAGTATTTTAACTTAATTTCTCAAATTTTATATGGAATGGGATTGAAAGTATTAAAGAAAAATGTACAGGGTTTTTCGACTAAGAGTAGCTACCCTTTCTTTATAACTTCTAAAAAAATCAAAATTTGAAAAATCGGCGATACCCGTCTATAATAATATCGAAGGGGACACTTTTTGACATAAACTTGAGATTTCATACCTTAACCCCCTGGGTCCCACAAACATACCCTCAATTTTTTTCAATGGCAACATGGGTGATGTGATACGTCATTTGAAAGATCATTTTATATCTTGCATTACTGCGTTTAAAATTTTAAAATCGTTCAATTGGTTTGTGAGATATTTTAATTTAAAGTTTTAGAGAACTGATATAGGTAATTTGTCGTTATAATAATATAATATAAAAATATTACTGACTTATTAATTTATTTTAAGTTTTATTTTCATGTAAATAAAAAAAAGTTTAATACAATGAATTTCGTATCAAATTACCTTTCCTATAAAATTAAATAAAAAATAAAGAACAAACATTTTGAAGCAAATTATATCATTTCGAAATTCACGTTCCACTCATTAATGGCTAAGGTCTTAAAAGGTTTATGGGATTCCTCACTTACTACCGCGTGCTTTCCCATGTTGAGAACCTCAGCGTATGTTCTCCCAACGATTACGCGACCGGTGTACCTTCATCTTGCATTACCGGAACAGGGAATGCTACTGCCTCATCCTGGACTATTGGGTTTTCCGTAACCCCTAGTTGATCTTGTCTATATTATAATCGGTGGATGATATGTTTATGTTATTGGTGTTGCTTTGTACGTCTACAATTTTTAACAGCGCGCAAGTAATCTACGTGCTTCTAAACAAAGCGCAATAATGAACAGTGTGTTAATAATAATGATTTTAACTTATTGAATACAGATACACTAGAAGCAGGTATGCGGCCATAACCAAATATATCTCTGTAGACATTAGTCGTAATGGTAATAATTTAATATCAGTGGTTCAATTATCTTTGGGAAATTATGCGGATTGCCTCTATCAACTATATCTGAAGCAATTAGGGACTCAACAACAATTTTCAAGCGGATTATTAACAGAGATTGTTTCATCGTGCTCATTTTCACATATAGCACTCAAAATCCACATTACAACACAATGTCATTAAGTTGACTAATTTTGCACGCTCCAGATCAAATTTCTCTACATCGCCGTTTTATAAATGCCCGTTAATTTCGGCCAGTGCTATTGTAAAAATGGACGTTATTATTTCCTCAACACTTTTTATGTTTCTGGAGCGAATTAGTTGGCCTTGCGCCCATGTAAAAAGCCTCTATCCTCTTACTCAAAGTTTTACACGTTTTGGAGTATTTTTTAATAAAACGGGCGACATCTATCCTAATATAAGATTTTGGCAAATTGGAGTCTCTAAACGCATCAGCGCCCTACACGAATCGCATACTACCTCTTTAGACACCGATGCGCCAGAACGTAAGTCATTCTGCTAGCCAAAAATGAATAAAATTGACATTGTGACTTTCACTTAACATTTGGTAAACTGAAAACTGTCCTTTTTGGGAATTAATAACGCACTGATTGAAGAATATATGTTTGGATATTGATTCATCAGCTGCGTTCCTTTCTTATAATACTACCAGTCACATCGATAAATATACACGCATTTTCATATTTTCTATATACGTTTAACCGGTGATTAGTCCAGCAAGTATAAAAATTGTATCTAATCGTTGAGTGAAACGTTTAGGAAGAGGTGCCACGGTAATGTAAAATTGCGTACCGTAATGCTATCTCACTCTTTTTATTTTTCCTTGCCACATTGCCCACAAACCGGCGGTATAGTGCTGCCGCCGCGCCGTTATGAATCGTTTGTAAACATATACATATATCAATTCCTTTGAACCTCTTTACGAGTTAAGAATCCCTCAATATGGCCTCCCTAGTTAAGATTTCATTTGTAGTTAAGAGATGATCGAGATAATTTGTTTTAATTTGATATCTTCTTTTTCTCAATCATTTTAATATGGATTTTCTAGACGGAGGACGTTTCTCAAATTGTAATCGCATTCTTCTTCTTGTGATTGTTACCGAAGAAGTTTATGTAAATAATAGTACTGCAGCTATTTTTCTTGATTTGTGATTTTTGGGAGTATTGCGTTGCATTCTACCAACGTAGGTACCTATCCTCAAAATAGTCCAAAACTGGCCCTAATTCCTCTGGCAATGCATTATTCAACACTTCTAACCCATTTTCTATTTCATTAATTGGGAAAAAGGCCAAAGCTGGTATCATACGAGCATGAAGTGCAAAATCTGCATTGCCATTGTATTGTCCTTCTTCTGTCAATTTTCTTTTTATATTTTATACTAAATGAGATAAACATCCATTCAACTCCGCAAGAGGAAAGGTTCATGTCAAAGCATTAATTACTGCTCGAAATTGAGAGATATATTTCTTCTTCATAAGTTCTGTAATTGTCTGGAATTTCAATAGAGGCACGACCAGGAGGTTATGCTGGAGCTACATCAATTGCTCGTCTTGAACGTTGAATTATTTGTCGAACAACATTTTGATTTGGAAAACAACCCATAGCGGCAATCGTCATTGTTTGAAATGTCAGCACACTTAATTTGTACAATTTGATTCCGTAAGGATGTGTTTTGTTGGGAATATATTGTCGAAAGACCCAGCCCGCCTTGAAAAGGAATCATGCTTTCATCAATAACTATCACTCTGTCCGCTGTTAAGGCTTGTTTGAAATGTTTATTTGCTGCTTCTAATAGACTTCCTATTTTGTATAGCCGATCATTTTTATCAGCAGTGTCATTGCCAAAATGTATGCATCGCAACAACAAGAGAAATCTATCACTGGATATCGTGTTAGAAATAAACTCGTTACGTTACGTTGTTCAGTAACACACATAGTGTTTTTGTACTTGACACCCTTAACAATTTGTTTTGTAACTCACACTGGGATAAAAACACAACTTTCCTTGCACGAGACGACATTTTGTAATACACTACAACGTGTGCTTGCTGTTTACTAATATTGCATACGTACGCGTCGCTACCTGTTTTACATTCAAAATACCACCGGTACCGGGCGCATATTTACAGATGCTAGCGTGTGTTAACACCATGGTGTTGAAATCTGTGACGTTTTGAAAAAACAGTAGATTTACAAATTCTAGCAAATTTGGACACTAGAGTGTTGAAACCGGTGAGCTTTCGTAGTGGGTATACATTTACAGATGCTAACGGATGTTTACACCGATTTTAAATAACTACAGCACGTACGGAGAAAGATTGCCCCAAGGTCGGATGCGCACTCGTATAATTGTAAATTTTCCAAGCTTGACAATCATGTGATACCAGTGGTGTCGCCGCTAAATTCCGTTTAATTAGTAACATCTGGCTTGAATATGAAAAAAAAAAGATTTTTGTCTTAAATGAGTAGTAGTTTTGGGTGGCTTGGGACGAGCGGGTGTCTTGGGACAAACTGCAGAAGGATTTTAGAAGGTGTACTGGCATCTATCATTAAGTGCACGAACTTCGAAAACGTATAGAATATGTTGGTAACAGATAGCTGCAGCTTACTAAAGATAAAATAGTTGAAAATATCTTCTCGTGGTTTTGTATTTGTGCGAAATTACAGGTGAGTAAATATGGGTTTTTTTAGTAACCCTGATACTTCTTATCAGTCGCGGGTGCCTATTGGTCATATGTGTTCCGGACATATATATTTCTTATCTCTGTTATGCTCTTTTAATATATCAAATGATATGAAAAATACATAACCTTACAATTACACGTGAGCTAATATTTTTTGTTTGTTTGTCATTTCAAGGGTGACTTGGGACATGCCGAATAAATATGTAAGGATGGTTGGGAGTCGCAAATATCGCGATTTCAGTGATGAAACACTGGAAAAAGCTTTAAACGACATTACAATAAATAATTTAACTTTTCGAAAGGCTTCTGCTAAATATGGTATACCTAAATCCACTTTAGAAAGAAAGTACAACCATAAAAATAGTAAACATGCTGGTGGACAAACAATGTTAACAGCAAATGAAGAAAAAAACATTGCTGAAGCAATCGTACAAGCAAGTGATTGGGGGTTTCCCTTAGAACGAAACGACATAGAAGATTTAGTACAGGGATATTTAAACAGACGAGGCAAGATCATTTCAAAATTTCGAAACAATAGGCCAGGCAGCAGCTGGTACTATGGTTTTATTTCCAGGCATCAAAATTTAACGTTGCGCATGTCGGAGAATATCAAGAGGAGCCGGACTTCAGTTTCAGTAGATATCATTAATGAATATTTTGATCATTTATCAGATTCATTGAGGGACGTGCCACCAGAGAACAGTAGTCATATAAGGCCGATCCTAACTCAACAAGTCACTAGATCTACCCCTGGTGGTGACCTTCAAAAGTAAATAGAGGTCATAATGTATGATGATGGTGACCTTGAAATGCCATTGTTATATTATGACCTCTAATTAGTTTTGAAAGTCGCCGCCAGTGGGGAGAATAGTAACTTTTCTAGCAAATGTAAGGCCGATCATAACTCAAAAAATCACTAGAATAAGTTACTAAATGCATGTGTGCCGATTCTAACTCAATAAGTCGCTAAAAAGTTACTACATGAATACGCGAGTGGAAGGTGGCGACCTTGAGAACTAGATCGAAGATTGAACCCTAGTGGTGACTTTCAAAAGTAAATAGAGGTCATAATGTATTATTGTAGTGGTGGTGACTTTTAAAAGTAAATAGAGGTTATTCGTAATGTTGCGCTTCTGGACCAATTTGCCCTTGATATAATTATATAATTTCTGGACCATTTGAAGGTCACGACAACCTGGTGGTGACTTTTAAAAGTAAATGGAGGTTATTCGTAATGTTGCGCTTCTGAACCAGTTCGACCTCGATATAATTATTTAATTTCTGGACCACTTGAAGCGCACGACAACCTGGTGGTGACTTTTAAAAGTAAATAGAGGTTATTCGTAATGTGAGATTCTAACTCACTTCAAAGTGACGATCCCACCCTGATGGTGACTTTCAAAAGGTAAGTAAATAGAGGTCGTGTAGCACTTCTGGCTCACTTCAAGGTCGCTGAGATCCAGCTCCTCGAAATCGTTTTTTATGTGAGTTATGTAGTAAAAGCGGGTATCGGTTTCTTGCAACCGCTATGTAAGAAAAGTGGATTCAAGGAATATGCATTTTTTGCGTGTACTTTTATAGAAATTGTACATTCTTTGTGAGGACTTTCAAAACGTTTATGAATAAATCTTAATTCTCAGACAGTCGTGCTTCGACTCATGTACAACTGCAAACTGCAAACGAATTCAATTACTATATGAATATCGCCATAAAAACTGGACATGTAAACGTATTCTTGGAACTGATAACTGTATATTTAATTCTATATTTAGATCACAATTTGAGTGTAAATTGCTGACGCTGTCTTAAACGCTTATCTCTACTTCTTCTGGGAACGGTGTTATTAATAACTAACCTTTCGATGCATGAAGGTTATGGATGCCATTTAAAGTTAACACCGTTTGCCCTCTAATTTCTTATCTCTATTCCCGGAATATAACAATGCGCACTGTAAGTAATGGTCACCTTGGCGGGTGAACTTGCGGATGTAAAGTTATCGATGTCCAATGTCATTGCATACCTACATTCTGGGAATTGTTTTATAATAGGACTTTATTACAGATTGCAATAAGTAAAAAAGGAAATATAAAATAATAATTTTAAAACTGCACTGGTACGTACATTAACAGCTTCGGATAAATACAAACGAAAATGTTCGCAAAATTAGCATGAGTTCTCCTGACGTAAAACGACGACGCCCCCTGATGGCGACTTTTAAAAGTAAATAAAGGTGATTCGTAATCTAAGGTGAGTTGAAGGTGAAGAATAAAAGTAGTAGGGATTGTAAGATGTCTATATAATAATATAATGTAGGTATTGCGTCCGTTATTGTTTTGTGAACTAGTTAAAATGGATCTTACAAAGTTAAACGACAGCACGTTCTGTAAATCCTTTAAAAATGTCAACGATATGGAGGTAGGGGAAAAATATAAAGTAATTGCTATCGATACGATTAATACGAAATATGGGGAGCGGATAGTGTTGGAGACCGAAAATTTTAAGTGCGTTTTACCATTGCGCTTCTACGATTATTTTAAAGAAGACGGTCGACTTGAAACCTTCAAGCAGTCCTTGAGGAATAAGGACGTATTCGTTGCAAGCGCTGGAACGGCGGGAAAAACTACTAATTTAAAATTTATGTAAAAAAAATATTGTAAATAGACAATAAGGAACTATGTAAATGTTAAAAAATAAATATATGATAATTTTCTTGGATCTTTTTTTTTGAGCCGTTCTCATTTTTGCTGATGTAGATCACTGTAAATGCGTTTGAACCCCCACATCCTCGAAACCGCTGGGATAGCAATGATACTTCTTGGCCAGTTTACCCCCTTGGTATAACCGTTGAGTGAAAAGTATAAAGAGGCGAAACTATAATGCAAAATAGCGTACCCTATTGCTGTCTCATTTCCACTCGTATCGCTATAATGCTCTCAGACCTAAATTAGATTTTTACGCATATTTTTCAGACCCATCAGGAGCTACGTTAAAACGATTTTAGTTTCGTCTCTTACCTATTTCTCACTCAACGGTGTAACTATATAATTTCTGGACTACTTCAAGGTCACGACACCCCCTGATGGTGACTTTTAAAAGTAAATAGAGGTCGTGTGGCACTTGAAGACCGCCGAATCCCAGTTCCTCGAAACCGCTTACGTGAGCTAGCCCCCCTTCTGGATCACTTCAAGATCATAACGAATCCTGGTGGTGACTTTTAAAAGTAAGTAGAGGTTATTCGTAATGTAAACTGATTCTAACTCACTTCAAGGTGACAACGGACCCTGGTGGTGACTTACACAACTAAATAGAGGTTATTCGTAATGTAAGACCGATTAGGTGAGTAGTGGGATTGTACGATTACTATATAAGGTAATGTATTGCATGTGATGTAGGTATAGCACGGTAACATGTGGATGGCATATAGAGAGACATCGTGGTCGAAACCGATAGATATTCTAACGGCAGTGGAACGTCTCAAGCAACTGTTTTCGGCGTTAATTTTTGATGCTGAACATGAAGCAGTGTACGGAAGGGGTGACTATAGCGAGCAGGAGTGCCACGACCTTGTCACGAAATATGAGCTGGGTGTTAAGATATGTGACCGTTTCATTAATAATAAATATTGCGCCAAGTGTCTCATGAAAAAGTTAAGTGATGCGAAGTTAGAACAATTTAGCAGTGAGTTAAATGAATGGGTTAGCAGTAGTGAGTCTTCTTCTCCGTCGCCATCGCCATTATCGTCATCTCCTGCATTGGAAAACTAAACGGACGTGTTCAAAATGAAGAAGAATGTTACATTTGCTAACGAATCACATAACAAAGTGTACATAATGGTGGCGTGGTCATTTGCTTACGACAAAGCACGAAAAGGGCCTTGGCACACTGTAGCCCTGGATCGATTTCGTTTCCATCGTAAAATCGAGCAATTTGGTAGAATTCTGTCTCCTGTATTAGAGAAAAATCATCGCGCGGAAGTCTATCGTAACAGATTTCAAGATCATACCTGCACCGTGACAATATAACGGGGGAATGGGAGTAGTGATCTGAAATCAGCCCGTTAGTGTTTGTCAACTAGTTAAAATGGATTTTATCAGCACATTTTGCAGACGCTTTAAAAACCCATCAAGGAGATGGAATTTTCAACGACTTTTGATACATAAAGATGTATTCATTATAAGCACTGAGAAAAACGGCTAATTTAACGTTTATGTAAATAGGTACCTAGTCAATAAGAAATTGTAAACAATGTTGACAAATAAAGATATGTATAATAATAATTTCCTCTCTCTCTTCTAAATGAGAATTAGAACTTAAAATCTACAATTGAATTTTAGTAGATATCGGGGTTAAAAATCATGCTTTGCTTAAAAAAAAATATGTCGATGAAGCGATAACGTAAAATCAACTTTTCGCTTTTTATACTTCTTCATCTAACGCTGATGTGAGTACTTTATGCGAATTAAAAACGTTAAAGACGGTGACCTTCGAGAACTACATGTGTGTAAATTTTGTGTGAAAAAAATTTCCAAGGTGACATTCACTGACCGTTATAAGATCAAACTTTATTTTTAGTCACTGAAGATGGTGGTGGAGGTGTATTATAGGTGTAAAAAATGTAAGATAGTGAAAAACTGTTGCACCCCTTTGGCCCTTTCCGCGCCTAAGAAATATTAATAAGAACTGTCAAATTTTGTATTCAGTTTGGAGAACATTTTGTTAATAAATGTTCCGAAGCCCTCTCAACCGAAAATGATCTGGGGCTGGGGGGAAATTAAAATTACATTGCCCCCCGCATTACCCAGGATCAATGTTTACACTGAATTGCATATTTACCTCTTGAGATCTCTTATGAACTATTTACGTTAAAATTATAAGAAGTAAAATAGGTTTTGTACAATGTATTCATTTTTAATGCTACATAAATCAAATAAATCAAACCTACCTGACATACTCTTTTGTCCTTAGTAACTTTTTGCTTCTTTAAAAATATTTACGTAGGTACGAGGACGTAGCGTAGTGGAACGTTGTAATATATAAGCTTTTCCTGATTTTATTTTTAAGGTACTTAGGTAAGCATTATGAATTGCACACCTGCGGGGGGGCTTTTTAACTGTTAAAAAATTGTGTACAAGTCTAATTTAGAAAACGTATAGAGATATCGAAAAAAATGAATTTCAGAAAATGCATTATTTATAGGTACGTATAATTTCACTCCTCCATACAATGAGGAAATGCAGGTTATCTCAAAAAATGGTTCGAGGTATTGTTAAATTCATCCCCCTATCTGCATGTTTTTAGTAGACAGTAAACTCATCACCGAAATTCAAATGTTTACGCTGAATTGCATATTTACCTCTTGATATCTCCATGTTAAAATTATAGTAAACGTTTGCTTCTTCAAAAATATTTAACGTATGACGTAGTTATCGTAGCGGAAAAGTTAAGCTTTGTAATTTTAATTTAAGATATGTACTTAGGTAGCATTATTAATTGTCCACCTGCGGGACTTTTAACTGTTAAAAAATAAAATGTGTGCAAGTCTAATTTTAGAAAACGTACAGAGATATCGAAAATTATTTATACCCCTCCATAATGTAAGGAAATGCGTGTTATCTCAAAATGGTTTGCGTGCTTTTAGTAGACAGTAAACTCGCCACTTATTCCTATTTCCTACGTGTAATATGATCCATTTTTTAATTTTGCATGAGTACAATTTTAGAGGTTAGTAATAAACAAAAATAAAAAAGAGCCGGTGTATTTTTATTCGAACTAAAAAATATTAAAACAGAAATAAGATGAGAGTATGATTAAATAAGTAGGTAAACTTACAAGTTCTATGATGACAAAATCATGAAAAGTGGGATGATCAAGTGTATAGACATTGTATCTATGAAAATGGTACATTCCACGTATCAATTGCGTAAAAATCGTAGTTCCTAGGGAGGATGATTGTCGCCCCCCTCGTACTAAGTTGTAATTATTCTAAGGAACGTAAAATTAATCAGTGAAGAAATTGGAAACATTACTTACCACGTTTAATGTTAACAGCGTGGTTAACACAATTTTCTTTTCTATAACAGAAAAATTAAGTATTTATTTAAAAAAACTGCGGATATATTTACCGCATTCAGATAAATCGGGGGCATTTTCGACCCCCCGTATTGTTGATGGAAAGACTGTAAATTGAAAATTAGTTATGCGTTAACCGTAAAAACACACACACATTACCGTTCATTATAATGAGAGGCGAGGATGCGTACTGATATAAAATTTGTCTCCAAAATAGAGCCTTTCTTTCATCTATTGCTAAAAAAGTGCATATTCAGAAGAGTGTAAAAATAGCGCGCGGTCCCTTATCAAAAGTTCAGTAACATTAAAAAATGCGTTTAAGTTAAGACATTGAATAAAGAATCACCCAAACGATTAAAATGAAATTGTACAGCTCTTAAAAGTTGATTTTTTTTCATAAAATATCGAATAGGAATGATAACAATTCTCATTTTAGCTAGTAAACGAATACCTGTTGTATGCATCTATTTACCAAAAATACATACCATCGTTAATTTTTATTAAAAATTTGTTATTTGAAACCGAATTCCAAAATATAAAAGTCTTGGAAAAATCGCATTTCTGTTACGTTAGTTTACAAATAGTACAATATCGGAACGGGGGACGGGGATGCGTTTTTAAAACTGAATGTGCTGAAGTTTTTACAGTTTAACCTGAAAAATCACATTCCTGCCTGCTAAAGCTTAGTCATCTTAATACATTAATCAGGGGATCACTTTTTCATACTTTTCAGTACGAGGATGTATTTAACTTAATCTTTATTATATATTTCTACAGTTTGTTTTATTTGATATCTAAAATATTGCTACAATTTGAATCAGTTTTGTTTATATAATTACATGCTATCGATCAGTTCAGTTTCACATTACTTATGGGGTTGTCTCTTTCTCTCTCTCTTCTACAGAGGTAGAACAATTTTTGTACAGTCAACGTATTAACCATTTTTAACGTTATATGCATCTCTAACAAACTAACTTTTCAAAAATTCTGTGAAAGGCCAACCCCCGCGCCTTTTCTTCAGTTTAGCTACCTGCAGATCTGTACTAATAAATTGTTATGTAAATCACATTTATAATAAACTTTCGCATAAATGAAATGTTGCAATTCTTCTTCTTCTTCTTCTTTTGAATTATACACAATACATATGCGAAATATGAATGAGGATAAACGGGATAAAATTGACAACTGTATCCATTATGTGTTTTTCGGGTTAAATATAATATAATAATGGAAGTTCGCTGTTTGTAATCACTATTCGATTTTTTCAAACTCAGTACTTAGTTCAGAATCGTATATCTTTTACCAAACAACTAAGTGCTTTTACATTCTCGAAAGGTTTACATTGGTCACGAAGCATGTCGATGCATCGATAGTACTAGATTTGAACTCAAAATAGTCATTTACAGCAGTTTTAATCTCGGTCTTTCTCTCTCTCTGGTTTCAACAATCATCGCTGCAACAGTAGGTATAAGTTGAAATCTGAGGAGCAGATTCCAGATTGAGGTCCCAGTTTCGCTGATTAGCCGATTCTTGTCTTACCGCCCTTAAACCAATGCCACCAGGTAGCGATAGCCCCCATCACTGAGGGGCGACTTGTCACCATACGCAGATTTGATCTCGAGAGTGGTTTGTTTGAGATCCAGTTCGATGTTTGTTGTTTAAATACCTGAAGCGCGTTTTTGAACACTGCTCGATCGATTCGAGAAAGCAAACTTGCATTCGCGAATGGGGCTTGTATGGGCGTGTTTGCTGTTGTGTGTTTTTTCAATTTATCGATAGAGGAGTACGAAGAAAATTTCCACCTGATCGATTAATGCTAGAATAAAGTAAGCTACATATACTACTACTACTACTACTCTAATATGACCCTCATCTGTTTAACTGTTTGAGTCCACTTGAGCGAGATAGACACTTGTTTCGGGGAAGGGGGCGTACATCTAATATTAGTAATAATTCCTGTGTGACCCTTATCTGTTTAACTGTATGAGGTCACTTGAGTCAGATAGACACTTGTTTCGGGGGAGGAGGGGCCTTCAGGAACGGACCTGTTAAATAGCCGTTTACTGTAAACGGGTATCCGTTCATTACCCGTTCATACCTCTTCATTAGCCGTTCATTACCCGTTCATAGCCGTTCAATAGCCGTTCATTACCCGTTCATAGCCGTTCAATAGCCGTTCAATAGCCGTTCATAGCCGTTCAATAGCCGTTCATACCCTTTCAGTTGCCGTCCATATCTGTTTGTGCTGCCAGAAGCAGTTCTACAGAACAATGGATAGCAAGTAAATGAACGACTAATGAACGGATATTGAACGGCTATTCAACAGGTATGAACGGGTAATGAACAGCTATTGAGCGGCTATTCAACAGGTATGAACGGCTATTCAACGGCTATGAACGGCTATTGAACGGCTATTCAACAGGTATGAACGGCTATTGAACGGCTATGAACGGGTAATGAACGGCTATGAACGGCTATTGAACGGCTATTGAACGGCTATGAACGGGTAATGAACGGCTATTGAACGGCTATGAACGGGTAATGAACGGCTAATGAAGAGGTATGAACGGGTAATGAACGGATACCCGTTTACAGTAAACGGCTATTTAACAGGTCCGTTCCTGAAGGCCCCTCCTCCCCCGAAACAAGTGTCTATCTGACTCAAGTGACCTCATACAGTTAAACAGATAAGGGTCACACAGGAATTATTACTAATATTAGATGTACGCCCCCTTCCCCGAAACAAGTGTCTATCTCGCTCAAGTGGACTCAAACAGTTAAACAGATGAGGGTCATATTAGAGTAGTAGTAGTAGTAGTATATGTAGCTTACTTTATTCTAGCATTAATCGATCAGGTGGAAATTTTCTTCGTACTCCTCTATCGATAAATTGAAAAAACACACAACAGCAAACACGCCCATACAAGCCCCATTCGCGAATGCAAGTTTGCTTTCTCGAATCGATCGAGCAGTGTTCAAAAACGCGCTTCAGGTATTTAAACAACAAACATCGAACTGGATCTCAAACAAACCACTCTCGAGATCAAATCTGCGTATGGTGACAAGTCGCCCCTCAGTGATGGGGGCTATCGCTACCTGGTGGCATTGGTTTAAGGGCGGTAAGACAAGAATCGGCTAATCAGCGAAACTGGGACCTCAATCTGGAATCTGCTCCTCAGATTTCAACTTATACCTACTGTTGCAGCGATGATTGTTGAAACCAGAGAGAGAGAAAGACCGAGATTAAAACTGCTGTAAATGACTATTTTGAGTTCAAATCTAGTACTATCGATGCATCGACATGCTTCGTGACCAATGTAAACCTTTCGAGAATGTAAAAGCACTTAGTTGTTTGGTAAAAGATATACGATTCTGAACTAAGTACTGAGTTTGAAAAAATCGAATAGTGATTACAAACAGCGAACTTCCATTATTATATTATATTTAACCCGAAAAACACATAATGGATACAGTTGTCAATTTTATCCCGTTTATCCTCATTCATATTTCGCATATGTATTGTGTATAATTCAAAAGAAGAAGAAGAAGAAGAATTGCAACATTTCATTTATGCGAAAGTTTATTATAAATGTGATTTACATAACAATTTATTAGTACAGATCTGCAGGTAGCTAAACTGAAGAAAAGGCGCGGGGGTTGGCCTTTCACAGAATTTTTGAAAAGTTAGTTTGTTAGAGATGCATATAACGTTAAAAATGGTTAATACGTTGACTGTACAAAAATTGTTCTACCTCTGTAGAAGAGAGAGAGAAAGAGACAACCCCATAAGTAATGTGAAACTGAACTGATCGATAGCATGTAATTATATAAACAAAACTGATTCAAATTGTAGCAATATTTTAGATATCAAATAAAACAAACTGTAGAAATATATAATAAAGATTAAGTTAAATACATCCTCGTACTGAAAAGTATGAAAAAGTGATCCCCTGATTAATGTATTAAGATGACTAAGCTTTAGCAGGCAGGAATGTGATTTTTCAGGTTAAACTGTAAAAACTTCAGCACATTCAGTTTTAAAAACGCATCCCCGTCCCCCGTTCCGATATTGTACTATTTGTAAACTAACGTAACAGAAATGCGATTTTTCCAAGACTTTTATATTTTGGAATTCGGTTTCAAATAACAAATTTTTAATAAAAATTAACGATGGTATGTATTTTTGGTAAATAGATGCATACAACAGGTATTCGTTTACTAGCTAAAATGAGAATTGTTATCATTCCTATTCGATATTTTATGAAAAAAAAATCAACTTTTAAGAGCTGTACAATTTCATTTTAATCGTTTGGGTGATTCTTTATTCAATGTCTTAACTTAAACGCATTTTTTAATGTTACTGAACTTTTGATAAGGGACCGCGCGCTATTTTTACACTCTTCTGAATATGCACTTTTTTAGCAATAGATGAAAGAAAGGCTCTATTTTGGAGACAAATTTTATATCAGTACGCATCCTCGCCTCTCATTATAATGAACGGTAATGTGTGTGTGTTTTTACGGTTAACGCATAACTAATTTTCAATTTACAGTCTTTCCATCAACAATACGGGGGGTCGAAAATGCCCCCGATTTATCTGAATGCGGTAAATATATCCGCAGTTTTTTTAAATAAATACTTAATTTTTCTGTTATAGAAAAGAAAATTGTGTTAACCACGCTGTTAACATTAAACGTGGTAAGTAATGTTTCCAATTTCTTCACTGATTAATTTTACGTTCCTTAGAATAATTACAACTTAGTACGAGGGGGGCGACAATCATCCTCCCTAGGAACTACGATTTTTACGCAATTGATACGTGGAATGTACCATTTTCATAGATACAATGTCTATACACTTGATCATCCCACTTTTCATGATTTTGTCATCATAGAACTTGTAAGTTTACCTACTTATTTAATCATACTCTCATCTTATTTCTGTTTTAATATTTTTTAGTTCGAATAAAAATACACCGGCTCTTTTTTATTTTTGTTTATTACTAACCTCTAAAATTGTACTCATGCAAAATTAAAAAATGGATCATATTACACGTAGGAAATAGGAATAAGTGGCGAGTTTACTGTCTACTAAAAGCACGCAAACCATTTTGAGATAACACGCATTTCCTTACATTATGGAGGGGTATAAATAATTTTCGATATCTCTGTACGTTTTCTAAAATTAGACTTGCACACATTTTATTTTTTAACAGTTAAAAGTCCCGCAGGTGGACAATTAATAATGCTACCTAAGTACATATCTTAAATTAAAATTACAAAGCTTAACTTTTCCGCTACGATAACTACGTCATACGTTAAATATTTTTGAAGAAGCAAACGTTTACTATAATTTTAACATGGAGATATCAAGAGGTAAATATGCAATTCAGCGTAAACATTTGAATTTCGGTGATGAGTTTACTGTCTACTAAAAACATGCAGATAGGGGGATGAATTTAACAATACCTCGAACCATTTTTTGAGATAACCTGCATTTCCTCATTGTATGGAGGAGTGAAATTATACGTACCTATAAATAATGCATTTTCTGAAATTCATTTTTTTCGATATCTCTATACGTTTTCTAAATTAGACTTGTACACAATTTTTTAACAGTTAAAAAGCCCCCCCGCAGGTGTGCAATTCATAATGCTTACCTAAGTACCTTAAAAATAAAATCAGGAAAAGCTTATATATTACAACGTTCCACTACGCTACGTCCTCGTACCTACGTAAATATTTTTAAAGAAGCAAAAAGTTACTAAGGACAAAAGAGTATGTCAGGTAGGTTTGATTTATTTGATTTATGTAGCATTAAAAATGAATACATTGTACAAAACCTATTTTACTTCTTATAATTTTAACGTAAATAGTTCATAAGAGATCTCAAGAGGTAAATATGCAATTCAGTGTAAACATTGATCCTGGGTAATGCGGGGGGCAATGTAATTTTAATTTCCCCCCAGCCCCAGATCATTTTCGGTTGAGAGGGCTTCGGAACATTTATTAACAAAATGTTCTCCAAACTGAATACAAAATTTGACAGTTCTTATTAATATTTCTTAGGCGCGGAAAGGGCCAAAGGGGTGCAACAGTTTTTCACTATCTTACATTTTTTACACCTATAATACACCTCCACCACCATCTTCAGTGACTAAAAATAAAGTTTGATCTTATAACGGTCAGTGAATGTCACCTTGGAAATTTTTTTCACACAAAATTTACACACATGTAGTTCTCGAAGGTCACCGTCTTTAACGTTTTTAATTCGCATAAAGTACTCACATCAGCGTTAGATGAAGAAGTATAAAAAGCGAAAAGTTGATTTTACGTTATCGCTTCATCGACATATTTTTTTTTAAGCAAAGCATGATTTTTAACCCCGATATCTACTAAAATTCAATTGTAGATTTTAAGTTCTAATTCTCATTTAGAAGAGAGAGAGGAAATTATTATTATACATATCTTTATTTGTCAACATTGTTTACAATTTCTTATTGACTAGGTACCTATTTACATAAACGTTAAATTAGCCGTTTTTCTCAGTGCTTATAATGAATACATCTTTATGTATCAAAAGTCGTTGAAAATTCCATCTCCTTGATGGGTTTTTAAAGCGTCTGCAAAATGTGCTGATAAAATCCATTTTAACTAGTTGACAAACACTAACGGGCTGATTTCAGATCACTACTCCCATTCCCCCGTTATATTGTCACGGTGCAGGTATGATCTTGAAATCTGTTACGATAGACTTCCGCGCGATGATTTTTCTCTAATACAGGAGACAGAATTCTACCAAATTGCTCGATTTTACGATGGAAACGAAATCGATCCAGGGCTACAGTGTGCCAAGGCCCTTTTCGTGCTTTGTCGTAAGCAAATGACCACGCCACCATTATGTACACTTTGTTATGTGATTCGTTAGCAAATGTAACATTCTTCTTCATTTTGAACACGTCCGTTTAGTTTTCCAATGCAGGAGATGACGATAATGGCGATGGCGACGGAGAAGAAGACTCACTACTGCTAACCCATTCATTTAACTCACTGCTAAATTGTTCTAACTTCGCATCACTTAACTTTTTCATGAGACACTTGGCGCAATATTTATTATTAATGAAACGGTCACATATCTTAACACCCAGCTCATATTTCGTGACAAGGTCGTGGCACTCCTGCTCGCTATAGTCACCCCTTCCGTACACTGCTTCATGTTCAGCATCAAAAATTAACGCCGAAAACAGTTGCTTGAGACGTTCCACTGCCGTTAGAATATCTATCGGTTTCGACCACGATGTCTCTCTATATGCCATCCACATGTTACCGTGCTATACCTACATCACATGCAATACATTACCTTATATAGTAATCGTACAATCCCACTACTCACCTAATCGGTCTTACATTACGAATAACCTCTATTTAGTTGTGTAAGTCACCACCAGGGTCCGTTGTCACCTTGAAGTGAGTTAGAATCAGTTTACATTACGAATAACCTCTACTTACTTTTAAAAGTCACCACCAGGATTCGTTATGATCTTGAAGTGATCCAGAAGGGGGGCTAGCTCACGTAAGCGGTTTCGAGGAACTGGGATTCGGCGGTCTTCAAGTGCCACACGACCTCTATTTACTTTTAAAAGTCACCATCAGGGGGTGTCGTGACCTTGAAGTAGTCCAGAAATTATATAGTTACACCGTTGAGTGAGAAATAGGTAAGAGACGAAACTAAAATCGTTTTAACGTAGCTCCTGATGGGTCTGAAAAATATGCGTAAAAATCTAATTTAGGTCTGAGAGCATTATAGCGATACGAGTGGAAATGAGACAGCAATAGGGTACGCTATTTTGCATTATAGTTTCGCCTCTTTATACTTTTCACTCAACGGTTATACCAAGGGGGTAAACTGGCCAAGAAGTATCATTGCTATCCCAGCGGTTTCGAGGATGTGGGGGTTCAAACGCATTTACAGTGATCTACATCAGCAAAAATGAGAACGGCTCAAAAAAAAGATCCAAGAAAATTATCATATATTTATTTTTTAACATTTACATAGTTCCTTATTGTCTATTTACAATATTTTTTTTTACATAAATTTTAAATTAGTAGTTTTTCCCGCCGTTCCAGCGCTTGCAACGAATACGTCCTTATTCCTCAAGGACTGCTTGAAGGTTTCAAGTCGACCGTCTTCTTTAAAATAATCGTAGAAGCGCAATGGTAAAACGCACTTAAAATTTTCGGTCTCCAACACTATCCGCTCCCCATATTTCGTATTAATCGTATCGATAGCAATTACTTTATATTTTTCCCCTACCTCCATATCGTTGACATTTTTAAAGGATTTACAGAACGTGCTGTCGTTTAACTTTGTAAGATCCATTTTAACTAGTTCACAAAACAATAACGGACGCAATACCTACATTATATTATTATATAGACATCTTACAATCCCTACTACTTTTATTCTTCACCTTCAACTCACCTTAGATTACGAATCACCTTTATTTACTTTTAAAAGTCGCCATCAGGGGGCGTCGTCGTTTTACGTCAGGAGAACTCATGCTAATTTTGCGAACATTTTCGTTTGTATTTATCCGAAGCTGTTAATGTACGTACCAGTGCAGTTTTAAAATTATTATTTTATATTTCCTTTTTTACTTATTGCAATCTGTAATAAAGTCCTATTATAAAACAATTCCCAGAATGTAGGTATGCAATGACATTGGACATCGATAACTTTACATCCGCAAGTTCACCCGCCAAGGTGACCATTACTTACAGTGCGCATTGTTATATTCCGGGAATAGAGATAAGAAATTAGAGGGCAAACGGTGTTAACTTTAAATGGCATCCATAACCTTCATGCATCGAAAGGTTAGTTATTAATAACACCGTTCCCAGAAGAAGTAGAGATAAGCGTTTAAGACAGCGTCAGCAATTTACACTCAAATTGTGATCTAAATATAGAATTAAATATACAGTTATCAGTTCCAAGAATACGTTTACATGTCCAGTTTTTATGGCGATATTCATATAGTAATTGAATTCGTTTGCAGTTTGCAGTTGTACATGAGTCGAAGCACGACTGTCTGAGAATTAAGATTTATTCATAAACGTTTTGAAAGTCCTCACAAAGAATGTACAATTTCTATAAAAGTACACGCAAAAAATGCATATTCCTTGAATCCACTTTTCTTACATAGCGGTTGCAAGAAACCGATACCCGCTTTTACTACATAACTCACATAAAAAACGATTTCGAGGAGCTGGATCTCAGCGACCTTGAAGTGAGCCAGAAGTGCTACACGACCTCTATTTACTTACCTTTTGAAAGTCACCATCAGGGTGGGATCGTCACTTTGAAGTGAGTTAGAATCTCACATTACGAATAACCTCTATTTACTTTTAAAAGTCACCACCAGGTTGTCGTGCGCTTCAAGTGGTCCAGAAATTAAATAATTATATCGAGGTCGAACTGGTTCAGAAGCGCAACATTACGAATAACCTCCATTTACTTTTAAAAGTCACCACCAGGTTGTCGTGACCTTCAAATGGTCCAGAAATTATATAATTATATCAAGGGCAAATTGGTCCAGAAGCGCAACATTACGAATAACCTCTATTTACTTTTAAAAGTCACCACCACTACAATAATACATTATGACCTCTATTTACTTTTGAAAGTCACCACTAGGGTTCAATCTTCGATCTAGTTCTCAAGGTCGCCACCTTCCACTCGCGTATTCATGTAGTAACTTTTTAGCGACTTATTGAGTTAGAATCGGCACACATGCATTTAGTAACTTATTCTAGTGATTTTTTGAGTTATGATCGGCCTTACATTTGCTAGAAAAGTTACTATTCTCCCCACTGGCGGCGACTTTCAAAACTAATTAGAGGTCATAATATAACAATGGCATTTCAAGGTCACCATCATCATACATTATGACCTCTATTTACTTTTGAAGGTCACCACCAGGGGTAGATCTAGTGACTTGTTGAGTTAGGATCGGCCTTATATGACTACTGAGAACATTCTGAATTACGATGAAAGTGGATTTGTCGATGATCCAGGGCGAAATAAAGTGGTGGTAAGGAGACGAGCAAAACACGCTGAGAGAGTTATGGACTTTACCAAAACAAATACTTCAGTCATGTTTTGTGTAACCGGATCTGGGATTACATTACCACCTTATATTGTTTATAAGGCTGATCATCTGTGGAGCACTTGGACAGAAAGGGGGCCGGAAAATGCTCGATACAACCGTAGCAAATCCGGTTGGTTTGACAAAGCCCTTTTTGAGGATTGGTTTATGACAGTCGCTTTGCCTTTCCTCCAAAAGTTGAATGGACCCAAGGTGCTATTGGGTGACAATCTTGCTAGCCACATTTCTGTCAAAGTTCTACAAGAATGTAAAGCAAATAATATTAAATTTATCCTTTTACCGCCTAATAGCACTCACCTTTGCCAACCGCTGGATGTAAGCTGCTTTAGATCTATCAAAGGAGCTTGGAAAAAAGTGTTGAAAGTCTGGAAAATGAAAAATCGGGGACCTTTAAGAAACGACCTGCTTCCTAGTTTACTTCGTCAAACATTAGAGAAAGTGGGTGCAAATCAGAAAGATAACATTATTGCAGGATTTAGAACCACAGGATTAATTCCACTCGATCGTGACGCTGTATTGAAGAAGTTGCCAAACCAAGATGTTCCTGTTAATGATACTTCTGCACGGGAAATTGCCGAGACAATGAAGAATCTATTTGCAGAAGTTCGATATGGAAAAAAAGGCAATGATTCCTCGACTCCTAAGCCTGCAAGGAAAAAAAAAATAGACGTGCCTGCTGGAAGGAGTGTTGCTTTAGAAGACATAAAAACCACTGAAGAAAATAAGGCGACATCATCCACATCACAAACGCCGGCCAAAATGAAAAAGCTACCGTCCGCTAATTTGTATGAACTCCAAGACACTGACTCTGAAAATGATCAAGCTGGAGGATTTTCTTCAAATGACGATGAAATTGAAGAAGCAGTCAGTTCAGCAATTATTGAACCTAATAAGATAGCATTTAATGAGTTAGAAATAGACGACTTCGTGATAGTGGAATTGCAGACTGTGAAGGGACGACGTCAGCGATTCATTGGTAAAATTATTCACACAAATCCACATCGCTGCTCATTTTTAAAAGAAAGCACCAAAACTAAGAATGCTTTTATTTTCCCTGCAATCCCTGATGAAGGAGATATCGAAGATGACGAATACATTCTAAAGCTAACACCGCCTACAAAGCTGAGAAGGGGACCATTTTTATTTTACCCTGGTGAACTGGAGCGATACTTGCACAACTACAATTGAAAAAGCCGAAATCACTTCCTATTAGTTTTCATTTTTAATTTTAATTTTTAATAGGTAGGTTTTTTATACGTTGTAGTTTTATACAATCGTTTTGTATCGTATTTTATATTAATAAATATGAACAAACTACACTTTTTTTTTATTTTCCATGGATCATAGTATTCCCTAATATACTTAAAAATGATTTGTTTGTCCCAAGTCGCCTAATACACTGTAGGAGATGACATATCCGTAAAAATAAATGGATGTCCCAAGACACCCAAAATGTGAGGTGACTTGGGACAGCCATATTTTTTTTTTTCTGTGATGGAATGTCAGATTGCCATTTACTTTATGCCAATCGGAAGCCCTTACCATTTAGCATGATAAGGGCTTACCTATTTAGAACCTAACTTCATACTTTTTGATCCAGGATAAATCAAACTTGAAAATCGTCCCAAGCCACCCAAAACTACGGTTATGTGATTTAATTGTACATGTAGGTACACGTATTTTTTCTTACTTGTTACTAAAATATAAATTTAAAAACACTGCGAGTTTTATTTCCTCATAAAAATCGACGCCACTGTTAAACGTGGAAAAAGCAGTTTACATGCCGATCGCTTCCGAATACACGAAGTTCACCTGCGCACCCGAAGCAATCTTTCTCCGTACGTGCTGTACATAGGTACCTGTGCAAAAAATGTTTAATGTATTGTATTTAATAAACAATAAAACGTTTTTTAATCTATTAAGGGGAATTTACAAAGTAAAATAATATTAGGCTAATGGCCAGATCCGTGCCCTTTAGCGTTTGGTTGGTTCTGTGTGATGTTTCTCATCATGTTTCTAGTTCTTTTTTTTCCTTTTGCTATCTCTGTTTTGGACGGTGCGGTCGTCCAGATTGAATCCTACGAGATCCGCAAGACAATCCTTCACGATGTTTTCTTCTGCTGACGGCAGTTGGTTGAACTTTAATTTTTCTGCCTCTGAATAGGGGCTGTTTATTAACTGACGTGCAAAAATCAAAAAAATCTGATGGATGTTCAATTTGGTTGAGCTTATTGTTAAATAGCCCCAGTATTTTCTTCATATGACTTCATATGACATATACCTTGATTGCACTTTTACTTAACGAACACCTTACATAATACACCCAGCAAATGAATTCGAACAGCAACAGGCCAACAGCGGAAGCATAGATAAAGTAACTATGGCGTTATCATGACGAAAGGAATGCCGACGACAACCGACAACATTCGATGTTGCCAAGTTAAACTATAAAAACATGAAAATTGCTGGACATGAAGTAATCTTAATTTGGAATTGCTTTTATACTAATTTACGTAAACTGTACCTATACAGGGTGTCGCGGGACTAATGGGAAAAAAAGTCAGGAGCGTGTAGTCTGAGCCAAAATAATGTTAGTACTTCATATAAAATTTTTCTATGCAGGCCCTCGTTTTCGAGTTATAGGCCTCCAAAGTTTGAATTTTGAATTTGTTTTTTATTTTTAATTTTTGTACTGGTTATTTGATCTTTATAAAATTTTCCGCATAACTATAACGTACCTGTATGTTTATTTTGGAAAGGTAAACAGATTTACAGTAGTGCCTTGAAGCCAGGGACGGACTACTCGCAATGGTTAGTGATCCAAAAATTTTGCAGGGATGGGACACTGTATGAAATTATCGAAAATGACTTCCCCACGCATTAAAAATATTTTTTTCAATGCTATTGGAAGGAAAATTAATAAGGGAGTAATTTAAAAAAAAAATTTTTCAATAGCTCTTATAGTACCGAAGATATAGTCAAAAATGTGGTAATATAAGAGCTATTGAAAAAAATTTTTTTTTAAATTACTCCCTTATTCATTTTCCTTCTAATAGTATTGAAAATAATATTTGGTACCATTTGAATTTTTTTAGAAAAGTCGACCGTTTTGTTCCTTCAACAAGTTGCACCCTCTATTGGTAGACGGAGATAAGAAAGTGTTGTGGTTTTGGATTTTTTGGTAATATCAAGTATTCTCTTTACATCGAGACCAATCTTGACAAATTCAAGCAACCCGTTTCGAAGTTACACGATTTTTTCCAGTAACACGTAATTTACTTCTCCCTCCCTTTGTTTTGACAGCAATCGTAAAAATTCATTAAACAAAGTTTTACATATTGATCACTAGTTTATAATGAATATATTTTTTTAAATACCTTACTGAGGAAAATTGCCCAAAACATGGGAATTTCAAATTGAAATCAGTGAAACGCCCTCTGGCGGCAATGGTAGGAAATTGTAAATAATTTCCAGCATTTTCTCTTCGCCACATTTATTATAAGATTTTTTATTTCACTGTTCTATCTCAAATAGTTTCCAAGTTATGGCCGGCCTCCTTTCTTAGTTGTACACCCTGTACATATTCACCAATCTGCCACTTTTTTTCTGCTTCGGTTTGTCACATCTCTGATTGCTTTGTCCTGATAGTCATCCTCGGCATAAGAATACATCAAACTGTAAAATAACCATTAAAAATTAAATTAAAACTTAAAAGAATTTTACCTGATTGCTGTGTGTGGTGGAATGTGGACGCCAAAAGACGCTTCGAAAAACTTGCCCTTGCTTACTGCGCCCCTTCTTTGTGCAGACCCACCGCCCACAAGAAAATCCATCCTCTCCAAAAGTACCCTATAAAAATTAATATTATCCATAAAAGATCACTATTTCCTAAATTAGAGCAATGTTTTTCTCTACACAAGGTTGCAATTTGTGGGCCGATCTTTTTTGTTAAACCGGGTCCAACAGATTTAGGATTATTTTCAAGTTTCGACAGTATTAAATTAGAATGAGCGGTCCATTTTTCTTTATTGTTTCTATGTCATATTGTTTTGCCTTAGATATGCGTCTGTAAAATACGTATATGCGCCCGTGACCCGTGTATTTGTTCTAACAAATTTGGAAAAAGGGCGCAAGGAGACGGTGGTTTGCCTAAAACATAGATGCTCTAAGGGGGGCGGACCGGGGCTCGTGCATTTGTTCTAACAAATGAAAAAAGCAGTAAACACATGAGGAGTGAGAATCATAAATGGGTGCCAGCTCGATATGCGGTCTACCACGTATAACACGGTGCTGCGGGCCCGTTATCGCCGCTACTGAAAATGGCCTGGGCAATCACCCCCTTTAATATTGCCGCATCTTTTTTAAACACCCTGTATAGTTTTCCTGTAGTACTTTCTGTTTTTTTTTACATTTACCAAAGTGCTGTCCTTTTTGCCATCAAATTATAAACCTTGCAGATACCCAATCGTTTCAAATGTTTCCTGTTCAACTTTTTGTCTATTTACGTTATCTCC